>VWZK01004727.1:0-465949 GCA_013396935.1 Baryphthengus martii | reverse complement strand
CCTGTACTGGGCACTGGTGAGGCTGCAGCTTGAGTAGTGTTCAGTTTTGGGCACTGCAGTATAAGACAGACATTGGGGTGCTGGAGCGGGTCCAGAGAAGGGCAATGAAGCTGGTGAGAGGTCTGGAGAAATGTCTTATGGTATTGTTTAGACTGGAGAAGAGGGGGCTGAGGGGAGAGACCTTGTTGCTCTTTCTAACCACCTGAAAGGAGGTTGTAGTGAGGTGGGTGTTTTTCTTTTCTCCCAAGTAACTAGCGATAGGATGAGAGGAAATGGGCTTAAGTTGTGCCAGGGGAGGTTTAGCATTGGATATTAGGAAAAATTTCTATACTGAAAAAGTGGTGAGGCATTGAAATGGGCTGCCCAGGGAGGTGGTAGAGTCACCGTCTCTGGAGGTGTTCAAAAAATATGTAGAACCTGACACTTCAGGACGTAGTTTAGTGGTCATGATAATGTTGGGCAGACAGTTGGACTTGATGCTCTTAGACATCTTTTTTCAACCTTTATGATTCTATGTAAATTTGAAGAAGTTGTGAGGTGGCTATTCTATAATTCATTTTCTTCCTCAGGCAATTAGATAATTTCCTTAGTATTTATATCACACTTTTTGTTCATTATCTTGGCTTTAAAGAGAATGAACTTACTAGGATTGGTCATTTGGTCAGATAGACCCAATGAGCATTCAAGGTCAAGAGTGTATTACATTAAGAATAGTCCTGCTTGGATAGAAACATGCATTTCTCATTAAGGCAACCATCATAGCAAATGAAATTATAGTCCTATAAATCTGATTGTGTCTGTGCTAGAGTGAGGTAGTGTCTCACTGTTCAATTTCCCAATGTACAAACTGCCATATGCTGCCGGAATTTGGGAACTTTTTGTGTGGCAAAGAGAAAGGAAGAGCCTAGGGCAGCAGACGTGACACTGAATGAGAAAACTGTGAATATGCTGAAGAATGACAGAGAAATTTCTTTTGGTGACAAATCCACTTTTCTAGCCCATTTCTTTAAAAGAAATTGAACAGGGAGCGTCTGCCACCTTTTGCTGTCTATCAGCCTGAGTGTAACATTAATTTAGGAGGAGTCATCTTAGGAGCAGGTTTGGCTAGGAAAGGAAATGAAAGACTAGATCCGCTGAAAAATAGCTCTTTATCTGCTCACGGTATCTGAGCAGTTAAAGAATTTCAGTGATGTTTCATCATTTCTCCCTTTGTTAGTGCTTTTTCCAGAGAGACAACAAGAAGTATAGTTTAGAAAGATAAATACATTTGATGTAATGAAAAAAATTGGGTAACAATTATAAAACCTTTTTTTATGAAATGTTCTATGAGACTGTATTTGCATCTGGGGAATATTAGAGTAAATATTGTGCAGGGAAATTAGTTTTAATTTCATGCTAACGGAAAAATCAATTTGTTTCTAATTAGGTTATGATTTTTAAAATACAATCAGGCAGTCATTTCAGTGTTTTGATTAGATTGTCCTATCATTTGTTTGGGTTTTGATAAATACTAGTTCAGAAAATGCCTTTCAACACGGAAGCCTATGTGCAGCAGAACAGGTTTGATTTGGGAGAGTTATTCTAAAAGTGATAGTGTAAAAATACTTTAAGTGGGTCGTTGGCTGCAAGTGATTTGAATGTAGTGAGTAGAGCTGTAGTGCTTTAGTCTGTGGTACAACGTAATGCAGGTGTGGAGGGGATGGGTGAGAATTATTGTTGCTTCTTTGATTTCTATCTGTTCCATAAGATCTGGCCTTGCAATTTCTCTGGCAGACACAAACAAAAAAAAATCCTTTTATTAATTAATACTTGTACGGAAATGAGCTGAGGGCATTATTGCTTCCTGTGCTTGCATACTTAAGTGTTTCTTGACCTTGCAGCATGCGAGCTGCTAAGGCTTTCCGCAGCTTTCTATATAAAATATGCCCTGAGAGAACCAGAAAGTAAATCACAGCAGCATATTAAGACTGTGATCTTCAAGCTGTCTTTGAAAATCTCAGCCAAGATCATTATGTGAAGCCATCTCAAAGTGTAAAATTGGCAAATATATGAATAGTGTGTGTGTGTATACAGTCTATACTACATAAAATACAGTATATACAAGGTGAAATGTACTTAATAGAACGTTACAGCCTGTTTAAACTGCCATTAATTAAAAAACAAGGCCTAGAGAAAAATGGCTGGTTACCATTGTCACCACTACATTCCTGCATTATTCTCTTCTTGTGTCTTTGATTTTTATTTGGACAAATAGGCATCGTTGTTCTCTAAATGGCACTGTGTTAGTTTTACCAGCTCGGTTCCACAGCTTAGCCTCTGGGGTGATCCATACTGGGAGGTGAAATGTTGGTGCTTTCTTTTCACTTCTCTATATTCTTGATATACCTACTCCATCTTTTTGTGTGTGTTTTTCTGTCCTTCTGAGTGACAAGTGCCTTTACTGAACAGTATATTATAATGAAAATGTCTTGTGCAAGAGCTAGAACTGCAAATACTGGCATTAAAAATTAATATGGCTGTCAATCAGATGTCCACTTTTGCATGTGGTATTGCTTGAGGTAAAGTATGGCATTACTCTTAAGAGATCTATGATTTAGATTGTTTCTTGGGATGTGGCGAGATGTTTTTCTAGGTTCGTTGTAGGGAACACTCTATGGAGTTGATAGAAGAAAAAAAGAAACGGGAAAAAAACCACAGTGTACCCTTATCATCAATAAGGAATATAAATCCATTTTTAAAATCGCTGCGAAGAAAAAGAGGAAAGGAAAAAGTGTGAAGCTATGCCATTTCCTCAGAAAAAGTCTTGGTAAGAAATCTATGCAAACTTTAATGTAAAAATTAGAAATCATACACCAACTGATGTTTGATGTTTAGCAGACAAACATCAGTGATTTGCAGGAGTTTTATTTGTACAATGAACTGTCTTGAGGGATTTTTTTCCCCCCCTGGATATTTGCATTTTTTAAAGCTGTTTATGTTTTTCATGTTACATGATTTATACTGTGGCCAATGATGGGAATGGGTGTTTGAATAATATCTTCAGGTTGTATCAAATGCTCAGAATTTTTAATTGTACTTCCTGCAACTTCTGGATTAATGGGCATAAATTCATCATGAGTTATTAATAAAATTATTAAATTCATAGCAGTTAAATCTGTCTGAGATTTCAGTTTGCGGACTTAGGTAGATCAGAAACTGTAGCCCCGTTTCAGATTGCTTGGAGGGCTTCCAAACACGGTGCTAAGTTAAATAATAATGGCACACCAACCCAATGCACTAAAAATCTGTGTTGGACAACAGGTTGAAAAAATGCTTTTTGGATGTATTTCTAAGCTTATATGGGCACTAATGGGAATTCCAAAAGTCCTGTCTCTGTGGAATTGATAATATATTCATAGGAGACAGTGTTGTCCAGGAGAATTTCAGTCTTACTTCTGCAGTCAGTAGAGAAAAAGAAATGCTTCCTGGGGGCCTTTCCAAAAAGAAACTGAATTGAAGTCTGCAATGGTCTTACTTGTCTTGAATCAGTGTTTTAGAATATCTGCCTTGAGGTCTAATTTTCCTGGTAACAAAAGGAAATTCTGACTTCAGTGTGAATTAGGAACTGCTTTAGCTCTTCAGTCTCTGGAAAGGTTGCAGTGGATATGGTAGAGTGTACCTTCTAGTAGAGGAAGCCTAAAATGAAGGCCTGCTTGTGAAACTGCTTTATAATATGTGACCTCTTGTTAAAAAGTGGCATATTTCAGAATCAGCATTGTAGCCATGCAGCAAAATACAGGAGACTGCCATTTTTTTACTCCCTTGCAGGAAAAGCTATCTTCTGTGCAAACCGTGGCTATGTGGCCCTTATCTCACCTCAGTTGTTAAGAAAAAGATGAACTGAACAAACGTTTTGAATTTTAGTCCTATTCCCAAAGTAAAAATACAGATTTAGTCTTTTGACTTTTTAGAAATAAGTGACAGTTTATAATATATTATTCATTAGTGAAGAAACATGTTAATATTTGTGTGATTGACACATGTACTGTGTTGATTGACACAGATGAAATGTCTAACATGCTCAAAGTGAGAGAGACTATGCTGATTCAAGACCCACTAGAGGTGTTTAAGGCGATGTTTCATCTGAGATTCACGTTCCACTCATTTCTCTAACAATAAATTCAGCCTCAAACCTGTTCACAGGTTTCAGACTTGTGTTCTGCTGGTACAAAATCTTGAGAAACAATCCTTTTTTTCCAAGTCTGGTGTACTATTTGAACTTTTCAAGCCAGTCCAAGGCAGCACATTCAGTGGTTGTATGCTCTGCTCTGGCTGACCTGTACTTGACTCAGGGCTGGTGGTAAGTGGGTTACATAGATCTTGGACATCCCAGATCTGAAAATGGCCCTGGTGTGAGGTAAGTTTTACTTCAGGTGATTGTTTTAGAGCCTGTATCTAAATTTTGCAGTGTTGTAGCACTACGTGATTAAACTCTGGAAGAGTTATATCAAGTCTTGATGTAAAAACCACATTGCTTTGTGGGCTGGTTTATCCTTCTGCTCATGCTGCTCCCAGTGCTGGGTATTTCAGGCAGCCTGAATATTTCTAGGATAGGCTGGTGACTGAATTGTATGCTTTGTGTATCCTTCACTTGTGCCTCTCGGAGGTGAAGTGTTGCAAGTCTGTGGGATCAATATTCTGCTGCCTTGGGATTCTTCTGAAGCAGGGCTTCTTGCTATTGCTTTTTGCCACTGAAAGTCTGCAAAAATGGGACTTCGAGGAAAATTGGTCAAAAAAGATTTATTTTCTCCGTTATCACAATGGGGTTACAACTGGTGTGACTGTCTTTAAGGGTCAAAAATTACAGAGGGTTTAAAATCATGAAGGATCAAGGAAACTTCCTAGCTAAGTTTCTGCAGACCGTTCTGTACAATGATTTCTTCAATATTTTTGGAAACAAAACGAAGAAGCCTGCATGAATAAAGGCACACGTGTATTTCTGCTTCCTCACAGACTCAGAGCTGCAGAATAAAAGCCCAGCATGCCAGATTGGCAGGGCACTGAAAAGGATGCACCTAGGGCATTGCAGCAACCAAGAGGAGAGCTGGAAGACCTCCTAATCTTGCTGAGCTTTGCGCTTTCCAAAATAGGCATAAATACTAGAATGCTTTTAGTTCTAAAATATACTCCTTTCCTCCACGCACAGGATTATTCTGTGTTGTTTAGATGATGCTACCAGCTTTAGGTGAGATAAAGAATAAACTTTGTGGTGTCTCAGCTGATTTACAGTAACTGAATTCTTGAGCTAAATAAGATAACTGTTAATGTATCTGTAGTCTACTCCTTTTCTATTTAATGCCACTAAGAAGAAATGGATGTATTTCTAGGAAACTTGGCCTTGGACCTGGCCTGAGTGAAGAGAAGTGTAGATTCAGGGATGAATTTTAGCTTCAGTTTCCCATCACTTAAATTTTGTCACTTCTTGATGCAACTCTGTGATAAATAAGAGATATGAATTGTTTTTTGTGGAGTGGCTTGGAGCGTAATCTCATGTAAATGAGTGCACGCTTTGGCTGATAGACTTACCTCGTCTGGAGTCTGCACCTTTCCTCAACCAGTGGTTTGCAGAGGTAAGAAACTATTCAGTCCAAGAAAAGGCTGCTTTAAATGGAATGACACTACTCACAGCAAGGAGGATGCTGGAAATAAAAAAAATTAGTTGAAGGCATAGTATAGGGTTCACCAGAGCTATCTGACTCTTATCACCTGTAAAGCAAGACTTGTGCTTAACTGATTTGTAATTCTAAATGTGATAACTGCATTAATCTCATATTAGATCTTGCTACAAATGGCAAAGAAGTTTGAGCTGAGAAATTAATGTTAAAAGGGATTGTAGGTTAAAAGTAAATGTTAAAAGCAGCTGATATCCATACGGCTCAGAGCATGGAACAGAAGATTCACAAGCCTTGCAGGAAGTTGCTTTATTATTGTAACCTGTAATCCCTGCTGTGAGAAATGCTTCCTTTCAAGCCCATGTATGGAATGTTTCTGTGATAAGAGGAAACTTTAACAGTTTGACTGTAAACATTTCCAAAGTACATTAAATAGCAGTCTTACATAAATTCTGGTGCAAAGACAGCAGTACACCTCCCAACCTCCTTTCTAGAGTATAGGGTTTCCGTATTTTATTATCTCTGAGTGTCTTCGTGTCTTGTAATCTGTTGTACAAATTAATGTTAATATGGCATTTTGAAAACTGCAGTCGGTGTTTTCAGCCTGAACCAAAGATTTAATGGAAAAAAAAATCAGTGACCTGTTGAATCCTTAGGTCAAGCAAATTGTTACTTTGCTGGACTGCTATTGAAGGCCGTCAGTTTTCTTCATGACAGTCTCTAGTCCTGGATCCAATGGAAAGTACAATAAGTCTAATGAATATCAATGGTGTGTGACCCATGAAATTACATGTGCAGGTAGGATCTGTCAAGCAGTGTTGTCTGCTATAGATTAAAAAAAAAAAAAAAAAAGGCAAGCAAAAAGGTTCTGTGTAATTCAGTAAACCAATCACAATAGGAATTCAAGTCTGTCTGAACTTGGTGCTTCCTTCTTAGGGATCTTCTTTCCAGCACCTGTCAGTCTGCATTGTTTTTCTTCACTCTTTCATGAATGTAGAGGTGTACATCACTTGTGGTACCACCTGAGAGGCACTAACTGCATCAGGCAGAGGTTGGGTGTTCAGTTTCTGCCCTGCACCTCTGTCTATAAAAATGAAATTGAAGAGCCTTGCATTGTTAATAGGGACTAATTAGACATTTTTCTCCTTTATGATGTTACATATATAATGGCTTGCCACGATTAGCCATTTTATTTATGTGAGCTAATTGGAGGATCATGTGAGACAATCTATGTAGGTGAAGAAGTGCTGTGTAGTGTAAGTGGGAGAGGAGATTTCCCAATATACTGGGGAAAAGGGGACCCCAGGCTGTCTTTTCTTGGAT
The DNA here is from genome assembly GCA_013396935.1 of Baryphthengus martii. Taxonomy (NCBI): domain Eukaryota; kingdom Metazoa; phylum Chordata; class Aves; order Coraciiformes; family Momotidae; genus Baryphthengus; species Baryphthengus martii. Next base: position 458,975 of record VWZK01004727.1, on the reverse strand, counting down.
GATTCAGTGATAAAAAGTGCTTATTAGAAAAGTCTGAGATGATTTTTTTAGTTTCTAGTTGAGGGGCAAAATACTTTACACAGCAAAAATAAAGATATACACTACATTCAGACCAACTGAAACATGTCGCCTTTTAAAAAAAAACCCACCACCACAAATAGGTAATTTTGCACAGCTAGTGTTTCACACTAAGATTAAGTACATTTTACAGGTTGCTTTTATAGTACAGCTCTGACAGCCGCAAGTCCATGTACAAGTTATGTAAAGATTTAAGTTATTTTTTCATGAAATATGCAGTACTTTAAAAATCACTCTATCTCTAGCCATCATAGCTATTTATGGCATAGTGAAAAATACTATTCTAGTGTAAAAAGAAAGAGGAAAAAATAAGAAATGTGTTACTTTACTCAGAAAACTAGGATGTTAGTATTTTTTTAGCCTTCCGTTGCTTGTAAAAACCTTTTATTAACTACATTGCAAGAGTACCTTAAGGATCATTTGTCAATTAAAAAAAAAAATTACAAACCAAACAGTCATTACTAAATTATTTTTTATGAGAACAGAAGGATCTCTAGATAATAAGCATTTGTTCCAAAACAAAACAGTTATTTGTTCAGGGTATGGAAGTTATTAATTATTTACACCTATGCCTACCTCAGTTCTACCTCTAGTTAAAATTCATGGCCTAGGCACTCATCAAATATTGATTTTTACCAAAGTTGATGCTTTCCCTTTAACATTATTATAATGAGGGATAAAAATCAAATTGCCTTCACTGAAACTCAATCATTCTCACAAGCCATCTGCATTGATCTTTTTTTCTAGGTTTTACCATAAATTATTCTATTCAATTAAGTAAACCCCACACATAATGACATTTTGTGAACTAAATAATTTATTGACTATTTTCAGCTAAACTTATCAGGCTCTGATGCACGGTTATTTTCATAACATTAATAGTAATATATATATATATATAACCTGCCTGCAACTGAATGCATGTCAGATTCTTTGTTTGGAAAGACGAATCACCTGGGAGGTAGAAATCTTCTCATTCACAAAAGAAACAAATTCTGTCATTGTCATATACGGAGTTGACTTCTCATTAGCAAAACGAGGGGGCTTGCATGCAATGCTTTCTGGTGATAAAATAATTGCAAAATAATTGTCAGCTGAAAATGGTGCTATTAGCAACAAGGATTGTAATTAAATTGGTAACAATTGGTCTGATTTACAGATCTGATGAATATAGTCGCTCCTTCGTAGCATTCAGAGAATTTTTCCCTCTGCAGTGCAATGGTTGTACTTCTGTCTGTGACACACATTCTTATCCCCTCCTGAAAGCTTCTCTGGAAGTTTGCCCATTTGTAAACAAGTTTTGTTTCACATTTGGGAAGTCATTCAGCTCCTGTAGACCAAGATTTTCAAGTAGAAAAGACAGTTTGTAACTGAATTCTACTCCTTCAAGCAAGGAGAAGGATTGTTCCCTCACGTGATACGTGTTTTCCGTGTGGTTGCTTTGGACAGTAACTGGGTCACAGAGTTTAGAATTTGATCACAAAACAGGTGTTTTGAAGTGCATGGATTTTAGGAGAACGTTGTCATATCTCTGAAGGTGTAGTTGTGTTACATTTAATCATGCATAGAAAGCTTTTGTGGGGTGTACATATAAGGAATGAGTACTGTATGGTGTACTTAACAGACTGGATGCAACCAGATTTGAAAACAAAAGAACAATACACACTTGGGCACTGTGGAGTACATATAGATCCGTATCTTCAATGAAGACTCCGCTCGCTTGTAAATAAGCAGTGCCAACTCTGAGGCCTAGGAAGTTTCAAATTAAGCTTTGTCACTTTGATATTAGCATGACTTGTGCACCATGAGTCCTTGTTTTGTTTGCAAATCCTGGTAATCGTTCTGAGAAGTAAGGTTCCGACCAGTATGCTCTGCTAAATTGAGAGAAATTCAAAATACGGTAATTGTATAGCTCAAAAGCCGGAAAAAAAAACAACTAAAAAAAAGAAAAAAGCTGTGCAAAATAGCATGAAATTGCAAACTCCATCTTGGAAGACTTAGCTTTATTATATTTTGTTTTGGTTTACCTTGTTTTATTTTATTTGGGGAAGATCAGAGGTTCCAAAGCACAAATCAGACTGTGGAGCCTGAGTAAGCACCCGGAAAATTGTGTAGTTTTTAAGTATTCCGGTGCCAGCATAAGAAAATGTAATTATTCTTCATTCCTTCTTTAAGCACAATCCATTTTATATGATGAAACAAGGAGTCAAGCATTTCATTATCTGGAAAGGGAGTTCCTATTTGTTTATTTCTTTGTTTTTCAGCCTCTTAAAAATTAAATGCTTCGATGTCATTATTTTGAAGGGCTACTACTGCTGCTCATACTATGTCTTGCAAAGTCTCAGTAAACAATGGATCTGCAGGTAATAGTAAACTTAAAAGTTTGCATGCAAAAGCTTGTATTGATTTAATTCTCCATTAAATCAGGTGATTTTGTGGTTCAGTACCCATGCATTAAAACATGTAGCCCAAACACAAAATACCGCTTTGCCTTGCGCAGTGCTTGGAGTTCACTGCTGGAAGAGAGTAAAGTGCACTGTTGCTGTCTATGTGCACTTCTCTATACTATTGTTGTGTTTGGTTACTGTTTAGGAATAAAAAGCATTTAAATTTACTATCCCGACTACTTGCAAATTTGGGCTTTTCATAACGTGTTTTGCTGGTGAGCTGCTTTTCATGAAATCGGATCCTGATTGTTCCATAGTTTTGAGACTGCTAGATGAAAATCTTGCTTTTACTGCCCTGTCTTAGTCTGTATTGTGCTTGTCAAGCAATAGTGTCACACCTTTCACGAAGTAAAACATTAATATAGTGCAGGACAGGTTCTCTTTTCCATCTCCCACCCCATGCTTTCATCTGTGAGAGGTAGGTGTCAAAGGCTTTGCTGGCATCCTCTTGTCTTTTGTGTATGTTGTGGTTTTAGGGTTAACCGATTGAATGTAGGAGGGGACAGGTGATAACCCCAGGACCCTTGAGGGGTCAGAGGGCAGCTGTTATTCCCTCTTCTTCCCTGCCACACTCCATAAAATAAGGAGACAGGAAGGTTGGGGGGGGCTGTTCCTGCCCGGGTTGTGCTGCTTTGAAGGCCCCTCAGTCTGGCTTGGCCTGACCCCACATGCACTGTGCGATCCATTGCCACCTGAGAGTTGGTTGTGTGTAGTTTTATATATCCTTTTGCTCTTTATAGTCTTTTTTTCCCCAGTTTTTCCTGTTATTCATTAAATTCGTTGTAGTCTTAACTTCCAGTCTTGGGAGAGGCATTTCTTTTCCTTATTCTCTTTTTTATCCTTCCCTAGCTGAGGGGTGGGTGTGGGGGGGTGGGGAAGGGGATTAGTAGAAATCCTGCTCTGTGAGGATTGCCCTGAGCCTTAAACAGTGTAGCATGTTGTGCTTTTTTCTAGAGATTTGAGCTAAGCAAAACTAACCTGAGTACGAACTGATAATGAACATCTCAAGATTCTGATGATGCTCAGTCCTTATGTAGCTATGAAGTTAAGCAAGTGTCCAGTTGGGTGCTTTTGAACAGGAGCCTATAGCATTTGATCAAGCTCTTGTTAGTCAAACTTTTTTGCACTCTGTGATGTTGATTAGCCATATAGGTAATCTAGGAGTTGCTTCCTTGTGCTTTGGCTTTATTAGCACCAGTGGATTTGTAGGATTTTTAGTTCTCATTCCACTTGTGATTCCTTCTTCTGAATTAATAGCTACTTTGAATAAATCATTGTGAGATGGGGCAGTGCATGCTGTAGGAAAAAATATAATTAATTGTGCCAGCATATCTGAACTGGTTTCATGTCTATTACTCATGTACCTTCTGAGGCCATTATATGTGTAACTTAATGAGAATCTTCCTTTGAACCACAGAAGGCTGACTCATATGCCCAAGTGCTATACAAAGAGAAAGCAACCCAAACACACTTTTTTCTTTATAGATATTTTACCCATAAAACATAGTAATCGTGCCGCCAGTGTTGCACTGAAATGCTCTGTCTGTACCAGTGTTCTCTTGTGTCAAGAGAAATGATCAGAAAACAAACTGATGTAATTTCTGCCTGTGATCTAGCTAATAAGTGTGTTATAGTTAATACTGAACAAGATGAATTCATGCTGGGACATATTGTGAAATGTTAATTATAAGAAAAAACACTCTTGGATTTTCTCCCACTGCTCTTGATTCATGATAAGGAAATTCCTAGTGGAAAAAGAACAAAAATATCAACTGTGCTCTCCTTGCGATTTTTCTAGGGAATTACTGCAAAGGTAATACACACTTACTCATCTGTCTGGCAAGATGAAGGCGTCACCAGAGGATGTCTTCTTCTATCTTAGGCTTTGCCTATGCTGTTCCATGTGGAAGCATTTCCCAGATTTTGAGGCACTTCACCCATTTGTCGACCCACACTGGTATAGGACCTGAGTAAGCAACAGCTCTTTCCTGGTTCCACCTAAGGGATAGCAGACACATGTAACTGTCAGGAGCCTTTGTGGGCTCTGTGTAGCTCTGCCCCTTACATCAAGGCATGGGGAGCTGCTGCAGGGGATCTTCCTTTTCACCCAGCTGGGGTATGCTGCTGTGGCCATGGCTAGTCAATTCGATGCCTCTGGCACTGTTCTCTTCCAGTCTAACTTTGGGAATACTTGAAACCAGCTTGGGAAGAGACACTGCCAGTTGTGAACAGCTTGATGTGGAAAGGCTTCAGCTGTGCTAATTGTGCAGGTTTGAATTTGCATAGGTGCTGACACACCAAAGCCTATCGGGCTGGGTCATTTTTATCTTCCCACAGATCACGTACCGATATGGCTGATAACCTGCAAGCCACATGCTCTGGTTTCATCAACCAGTGTTTAGACTCAGCTGACTCCGTTGTTGCTGTAAAGACTAGAATTGAATGAGAAATGAGAAACAGTCCCTGTGAAGCACACTTGATTTTTACAGAACAGCAGCTAATTCTGTAAATAACATAGCATAGCTGGTTTTGATTTGCTGCATCTTTAGTCACTCATTTTAGTCTGTAGTGTGGATAAAGGCTAAATCCGTAGGCTCATTGACACTAACCCTAGTAAGTTACTGGTGCATGTTGCCTGGTGAAGATGAATGCTGATAAAATGAATTGTTGTGATTTTCAAGTGGGAAGAGTCTGAAAGTCTGGCCATGAGCTGAGAAACCCTATCTACTGAACTGCATGTTGAGTTTTAGTAGCAAAAGAAGGGGCTTGTATGTTAGATTTTGATTTTAGAAGTCTTACTCATCTTCTGCTTGGATATACTTTTAATTTTACTATCTACATTAGAAATTATCCCTTTTTAAAGAATGATATGGATTATTTCTGGTTTAAAAACCAAAAGGGAGAGAGTTGCCTGATGTGTCTCTATTTAAAAAGTAAAGTCTGCTGTGTACTCTAACCATTCTTTAAATGTCCTCAAGCAGAGAGCTGAACTAAAACTAAGTGGAAGATGTATGCCACGGAGTTAATGAGAATGGTCTAGAGTAAGGGTAGGCTCATTACTTTCTGATGTTCATAGCAATTCTATGAGCAGTAAACTTACGTTCTCAGCATTTCCAGTGGTAACAAGACTTATTCATAAGGACAGAGTTTGACTGATATGCCCTAGTCATCTATTCTTAATTTCCCTGAAAAGTCTTCTGATTTTTCATGAGAGGGAAGGAATGTGCAAGGGTTCAAATACTGAGCTTGCCTCTGTCCCATGGGGAGAAGAAAGCAAAACAACTTGCAGCTACAGTTCGAAAACTGAAATTCTCATACATGTGTGGAGTGGACAGTTACTTTTCAATTACATTGTTTGTTATTAAATTCTTTGCAGACAAGCAAAGCAGAATGCTTGATGTATGTAATGATAATTTTACCAGATTTTTGACTCAAATGTCTTGCGTTAACCAAATACTAGCAATAAAAGAGAGCGTTCTGACTGCTAGTCAGAACTAGTTTGCTGCTAGTAACTAAAGTTTTAGTACTTGAATGACTTCATTCACTTCAAAGTAGCCATTTTCCATTTACAGCCCTGAAATCTCAAAAAGTTACGTTTATGTGTGCCTAAATACTTTGTAGAGAGGTAAAAGTATTGCGCACGCATGCTCATATACATTGCACTGAGATAGGTTACACTACATGACATACTGTTCCAGAGCTGTCAAAGAGTTCAATTCTCCTGTCCTTTAGCATTTTGTTTACATTCGAGTGTCTGCAGGTGACTGGAGGTGTCATTCCACTGAAAATCAGACAGCTGAGCCAGGAGTAAAATCTTACTCCTAGAGAATAAGATTGCTGTAACCTTCTAGACAGGGACGTACAGTTGTCTTCAGTCTTTGAAAGCCACTTTGCTGCAGGCTAACCTGTTGATTGCTATGCTTCAGGTGATTCTGCACGTACCAGTACTTGGCACTGGCAGCTGCAAAAGAAAAGGCAAAAGGAAAACTTCTGTCAATGTATTGACCACAGTGAGAGCTATGTGTGATTCACTTCATCCTGGTGCTCATAGCATCCTTTATTTATTTTTTTTCCACCATGCTGTGACATTATGTGCTGTGGATGTCACAGGAAATGCTAAAATCACATCTTTTGATCTTAGCGTTTCTTCAGTCCTTCCGCAGACAGAGACATATGGCTTTTCATATACGAAGTGTCACGTTTCACCCTACTGATCCAATTTATTCAGTCTGAACATTTGGCCTAATGCTTCTATACAAATACATTCTTTCTGCCCAGAGTCTTATTTGTGTCATGGTCTGTTCCTGTTAAAGATGAATGAAGCCTCGTCAACAACTAATCTATCCAATAAATTAGAATCTTATGCAAAACCTCATTGACGTCAACAGAAAGACTCTTACTGATTTCAGTGGTGCTATAGTGTCCTTTCCATGCTTCCTTAATGTCTTTAAATATATTCATTTTAGAATAAAATATTTTTCCTTAAAGTGTTTTTTTAAGTCTGTGTAATGATGAGGAAATATTGAGCAAATTAAATTAGAATTATGCAGTTTAGACATAATTTGGCAGACGGCCGCTGCCCTGGAAAAGCAACTGTGTCTATTATTATGGATATCTATGGGTTTAAATATCCTGAAATCAGACTTAGAAAACTCCCTTACTCTTCCTGCATAGTTATGCCAGCAAGGCTTCAGTGCTGCACTTTGTACTGCGTGCCTGGAGCCATGTGTGGCAGAGCTGCACTTCTTACCCACGAACACACAGATCCACCCAGCATCCTCGCTGGGAACACCAGAGCTGGAGAGCTGGAGGAGGGTGTATATGGGGGCAAATGTTTAAAAACAGATGAGCCCTTTTTTCTTTCCCAGAACATAGCTATCTCTGGTGGCTCTTCTGGATCTCTGTTAGTAAAGTGATGTTTATAGTACTTCCTCAAGAGAAACTTTGTCTTATAGAACACTAAGTAATAAAGGGAGCAAAAAACAAAAAAAAAGTTGCAAGTGGTATGATTCAGCAAAATAAGCAAGCAGGCAAATTCTGGTGTGTAATTTCAGGACTTAGTCTGATCACATCTAAACAAATTAAAACTAAGTGCTTTGCCTTGAAATGGAGAGAAGGACTCAACAAGTGCTCAGGTGATGTCTCATAGGGGAAGCATTTGACTTGGAGCAGAATTTACATGAACGAAGCAACCAAGCAATGGGAAAAGCACTGTCTCTCCTTCTCTCAGTGCAAGTGTAAAATTAATGCTTTGGGAGGGGGTACCTGCCACAGAAAGAGCTAAGGAAATCTTACTGCAAGAACCACACAGATAGTTGAAGGGAAAATAAATTTTTGGGGGGAAGATAAAGAGAGTTGTAGAAATCCACGCAAACCTGGTAAGTCTGGAACACTCTGGATTTTAATATGGTGAAAGGGAGAAAAGATGAATGAACGTCCTGCTCTCCCCAGACAATGAACTTGAAGTTGTGCAGTCATTTTAAAAAAGATTCAAGTGACATGGGGAAACCTTATGTCCTGAAAGCCTGATGTTAATTTGAAAGGATGAAAGGAGGTTATCATAATAATTTGAGGCTGTAGGATTTTAAAACCTAGTGTAAACAATTCATTCACTACTCCAAAATCTTCTACATGTTTTTTGTCACCCTCCTTTCTGAGTGATTATTGCATGGTACTGTTTCACAAGATGAGACTCAATGTAACTACCATATTTGAGACAGATCTTTGCTGTAGAGAGGGCATGGTTGGTTAGATTGGTATGGAGTTAAAGTCACTTACAACAGGAAGGGATGAGGTCCTGCACTACTTTTTCTGTATATACGTGTTCTGTGAGCAATTAATAGAAAGAAGACCTATGATTCTCCTAAGCTTTCAGTTTCTTGTTGCTGGTTTTTGTTTGGCCTTTCTTTTGAGTGCATAACTGCTTCCTCACCCCGAACTGAAATGCTGAAACCTTTTCTCGCATGCTAGCTGCTGTATTTTCAGAAGGTGAAGCATTTTTGTCTCAGTAGGTAGGCAGACAGCCTGCTATGAGACAATGACTTTAAATTAGGAGCATTAGTAAATGAATTTGAGGGAAAGCTCAGTAAAGGGTCAATTAAAAAAAAAAAAAAGGGAAAATGAAGAAATGATCAAATTACAATTTTCTGTCTGGCAGAGAAAGCAATAGATTCATCCTATCAAGCAAATAACAGTTAAGCAAATGATAAGAGTGATATTTGCTTTTTCTGCCAGGGTTTTAAATGTTACTGTCCTTTTCTTCTTTTTTTTTTTTTCTCATTTTTTTCCCTCCCATATTAACCCCAAAATGCTGATGCACCAGCATATCTTATTATGACAGAAAAGGTATTTCTTTTTGCTGAAGTGCATTTAGATGAAAACAAATCCTGAGGGCAGTGCACATCAGATGTAGAGAAAAGCATGGTCTGAGGTCGCTATAGGAGTCTGCCCATGGCAACTTGTGGGTTTCTAGGTGGACAGGCAGAGCTGATGAGAGCACCTGAGCTGCTGGTAGGAACAGGCAGTGACAGCCAAATCTGATTATTCTCAGGGAAGAAAAGACAAGAAATTAGGGAAGTGAGAATACAGGCAAGCACACTATTATATTTAAAAGAAACTCCCTGTGGCCACAGCATGAAGCATGCCACTGCTAACCAGTGTATTAATGCAAAATAATCATGACCGAGACTCACGGTAACCCAAACTAGCTGCAACAGTAAATACAAGCTTCAGAAAAGTCAGATTTCACCAGTTAGCAAAGAGCTTTTCTCCACTGCTTGGAGTGGATCAATCCCTTTAATTCAGGAGAAACTGTGTTTCCCTGACACCCTAAAATTCAAGTTTCCTTGGCCTCAACTGATAAAACAGGTTTCATTGCAGGCTGAAAAACATATATTGCATGTCTACCTTATAATACCATTCACTCAGGTGAATTCATACTCTAGCTCATTAATATCCAGGGAAAATACTGTGAAGAGAGGGAGAAGTACTGGCAAAAAGAGGTCTGCAGATACTGTCACTTCTGACACTTTTCTTGGATCTGCTCTTTCTCTAACAGAAGGCAAGATGAACTGGCTAGAAGGCTGTCCCTAAACCAGTATGAAAATCACCTCTGGAAAATGAACTAATTAAAAGGTAGGAATGAAATGAGCTCGAGGCCCCAGAGCTTCTTTTGTTACAGAGAAGATGCAGAGGTGGCTGCTGCAGCAGCAGCGTTACCTCACACTCTTTGATGAGAAATTTAACGTGTCCCACACAGCCTCAGTAATTGCCCTGGTGTGGAGCAGTGCCGCAAAGGCAGCAGTTGAGAATGAGCAGAAACGGAGCCTGAAATCTCACGGTGTGAGGGGAATTTATTGACACTGCCAAACCTGAAAACTTGAAGCGAGCTCCTGTCAGGTTGATTGAGGAGTTGAAAGGAAAACAAGTCACAGACCCCTGAGGTGTCAGACATTTCGCAAGCCTCCGCTGCAGAGGTGTCAGCTCCGGGGATGGTGTTTGCCCGTCACCCGCCTGTGATTTTGCAAGCCACTGAGGGCTCTGCAGCGCTCAAAGGGTCGCTCAAGCATACCAAGGGCTGCAAATCCACCTGTGTGGAGATGGCACCTCTTGCTTGAGCTGGCATGAGGGGCAGGAGGGTTGGAAATGAAGTATCTCTCAGAGACAGATGAGCACTGGGAATGAAATCTCCACAGTGTAGTTAGTGTACCTGCTTTTGGTAGCCCTAGGATGTTTTTGATTACTGTAATTTATAGTGGTGCGGCACATAGCTTTTCACCGTGGAATGGTGCTCTGTTTTGCCATGTGTGCAAATGCAAGACAAAGGTTCATCCAAAGGTTCATCCAAAGATGGTCTGAACTCAAAACTTTCTAGTTTCAAAAATATCTATAGGATACTGAGCAGCTGTGAAATACAAGAATGCTGTGGGCTGGCTTGGTTGTGCATTTTAGACAATAAGCTTAACTTCAGTAAAGAGTATCAAATACAGGTGTGGAAACTCTTAGTAGGAGACATCTTTTAGAGGGCACAGAGTTCATTCTGGTTACAAATGGACAACTATATTCAGGTTAAATATGTCTAGCTGGTGTTCCAGGGGCTGGATCCAGCTGGAGAACATTTATGTCTGGTCCCAAAGTGCTATGATGGTTATTTACAGACTTTATGTACATGAAGTCATCTAGCTTCACATATGGCTATCAAGGTGCCACCATAACCAAATGGCTTTAGGTGATGCCCAACAAGTCCATGCATGTGTCCTGCTTGACTGATAACAGTGTGCATAGTGACTTTGATTAATATTTATGGTTAATTTCCAGAGTGTAGAAGCTGAATTTTTAAATAAAATCTCAAAAGGTTTCCATGTGATTGTTGCTTGCCTACATGTGGAAAACTGGTTTCTGCCCTCAGAAGATGAGATTTGGGAAAGGAAGCAAAGTTTAGTATGTGTACTGGTTCTCCATCATCAAATGAAGCCAATATAGTTCCTAGTTTGAGCATAGATGACGGGCTCTCTGCCCTTCCACAGAGGTATATAGCAGGTGAACAAAGATGGAATCCTAATTCTAAAACAAAATTATGTGTTAGAGAGGCAGTCAACAGTCCTCAGCATTTGAATGGTTGTAGCTCACCTTGGGAGGTATAAATTAAGGATCTCCCTTTGGTGTGAAGCAGCAAGCCTACACAAAGCCTTAAGTACAAGTTAATTTTCTTCAATACGAGCCAAAAAAAGGCGTTATAAGCACAAGAGCTGGGAGAGTCTACCTCCAGTACGCTTTCTGATGCTTCAGATTGCAGAATCTGCAGTTGCTAGAGGGAAGTTACTGGGAGTTTCATAAATAATAAATTGCTGTAATCCCATGAGGTCACCGTAAAGATATGCATAAGAATCATTGAAAGAGTCACAACCTCAATAGATTCTAGAGCTGATCACAAACAGTAAGCTCAATAAAATTGTATTACAGACAAACCTCTGTCAGAGATATCTTCAAAGTAATAATGTACAAAATTATTACTGTGGGAAAGAGACAAATGTTATTACCAAAAAGCCCAAAATAAGTACACGTGGGAAACTGTAATTCTTGCAGAAAATGACTAAATCAACATCATTTAGCCATCTCAATTTAGAAAGAGCCAAGGCCTCGAAAATTTGTCTCACACAGAAACATTCTTGTAGACTAAATGTTTTTATTGATGTTGTTCAGCCACAGTTACTAGGTCTAGTTATTATATTTCCTCTTAAGAAAACTCCTAGATTTGAGTTATAAAAAACCCTGATAGATGTAACACCTGGAGGCAAACACTAAAAGTATGAAGATCTAGAATAACACCTGGCTTGCTAGAAAAATAAGAAGATGGATTGTTTTGAGTACTCCATTGATCTAAAGGACCATCATCAATAATATGAAGATCATTTGAAGGCATGATACAGACTAAAGGAAAATGGCTTGACATGCACCTGCAGGGATATATGTGGCATTGAATGCCAAAACCTAATACAAAGCTTGACTGAAATGTACCATGTAAGCTGTAAACTGGAGATATCATATAGTGTGTGACAATTTCTTTCCAATTACTTTTGGTTAAAGTGGTAAAAAGAACTTTGGTAAAAAGAAAAGAAGTACCTCCACTGTCAGAAAGCTGCTTTGGGAAAGAGAGAAGTTAATGATGCTGTTGATAGCTAGAAGTAGCATGCATTATGCAGCTTTATAGGCTGGTAGTTTAAGCTCCATCTCAAAAAAATGCCTCTTTCGTTTAAAGCTTATAAATATTGCTACTAGAAGTAACGGGGCTGCTCATGTTGGATCAGGGCCCTAGTGCATTGCAGGTTTGAAACAAAGCAACTTGGTTGGTAAGGGAAAGGTGAGAGACCATCTGTGAGTCCAACATAATGCACGGTAGTCAATATGGAGCGAATGGTACAAATATGGCTCTAGTATTACATCAGGGTACCAAATTTTGCTTTTGGAGAAGGACCCTATGGGGCCAGGCTTTATATAAGTATACATGGCTAATTTCTATGTCAGCTGAGCTGATATAGGCTAGCTGGGATCCCCAGAGTAGTCCAGCTGCCATGGTTTGGAGCTCCCAACATGTTGATGAAGCTGAAATTGAGAAGCATCTCTGAGCTCTGACTAGAAGGCTTCTGGCCTTGGGTTCAGGTGTATCTGCTTTGTACTGGAGCTTGGTGTGTAATTCACTCCACTTCCGAGCACAGGTGAGGCCTGGTCCTTCTATCAGACAAATGCTACAGAACAGCAAGAAAAACAACATGTTGCAAAGAGCTTATCTCACTTCAGTCTTGCCTCTAAGAGCTTTTTGGTTGAATCCCTTGGGAGTCCTGCTGAAAACTCAAGATGATTTTGCCAGTCGTTGGCTGTTTTTCCTGTGAGACGGCCACTTTTAAAGGTGAGATGAAACTGTATGATGGTGGAAGGAGGGAGGTCTAACAAATACATTGTTGTGTAGAGTGCCTGGATATTTTTGAGTGATTTGATCTTTGAAAACAAATTACAGAGAATAATAAGCAATAAAATAGATGTGGTTAACTGCAGTTTCCACCAGTGTGCTACCTAGCTGTTTTCAGCAATACTCCCCTAGGTGACTTGGTAGAAATGGGTCAGCGTACACATGTTTTCTCTGCTCTATTAGGACTGCAGCAGATTCTTGCTTCATCTGCCCCCAGTTTCAAGAGCTACTTTCCTGGCTACTTCAGCCTTTCTGCTCTGCCTCTGGTAGCTTGGGTTCTATTGTTCAGCAAAGATGACTTGAAATGAATGGAAACTATCACTGGAGAAAACAAAACTGCCATGGCTGCAGGCTGGGGAAAAGAGGATGTCAGATGGGAACGAAGCATTGGGGGTAGGGGGAAGAGAGAAGAAAGGGGGGATTTCTGCCTGTATTGGCACGTGGCAGGCAGCTTGCATGCTTGTGTCATATTAATTTCCTCCTCATTACAGTGTGGAAGCCTCTGGCATCCTAACCCTCACAAATACAAGTAGATGTCCCCAGGCAGACCCAGCCCTCTGCTGCTCCCTTCAGCATCAACATCTTTTACACACAGAGTTCTTTATCACAAATGGCTTTTTTATCATTTATGTAATTCAGTTATCTTCAGCTCCCCTCCCCCTCCCCTGTCCTTCCACTCAGAGGAAAGGAGAGAATGGATTTAATGTACTTACAAATTGAGCTTAGTGCTATAGATAACCACCTAAAGGCCAAGTTTTGCAGATTTTGTTTACAGCTTTAAAGTAGCATGCCAAAGCACTAGGAATCCAGCAGCTGCCTTAGAAATGAGTGGTAGCTGTTCTGGTGCTTCTGGCTTTTGGAGAGCAAAGTGTTTATTCAGGTAGTCACATATGGATTTAGGAAGTGTAACTGTTGGCTCCACTTTCTGAAATCGTTGGCCCAAATTCCCCAAACCTATACAAGAATGACAGTGTACAGCAGCACTAACAACATTGAGGAAAAATAGTCAATTATAGCATCTGTAGGGGAAAGGGAATTGAAAGCCCTAAGCTATTTAGAAGCCTTACTCAAAAATGAGACTGGAATTTTAGGGCCTAAATCAAATTGGAAATGCGGAAGAATCAGGCTCTTTTGAAAGTGTTACCCACTAATGTCTGTGTTAGTAAAATGTATTACCTCTTTTCCACCACTGTATGTTAAGAAGGATATTAAAATGCATGTCAAGCTCCTTCAACAAATAGTTTTCTGATCTACAGATATATTTGACTGATGTTTGCCAAGTCTAGCTTAGAAAACAGAAGTCAAATCACAGAGAATTTCTTTTGGCAAGTGGTAGTCACCTGAAAATTTGGCTCAAATTCACAATTAACTCTTAGAGAACAGCCTTGTTTTTTCGAGAAAAATATTTTTTCTTTATTTTCTTGAAGAACCATAAATGAATAAAAACACGGGTATCTCTCTCTCTTTTACCCTCTTGTCAAGAGAAAGAGGAAGACAGTAATGAGGAACGGAGTTGCCTTTTGAGGTCTCTTGAGGACCATGAGAGCACACTTCTTCAGGTTCCAGAGATTAAATTTTGAAGCTGCAGTGGTCTGAAAACAAGACATTTTTCTTTCCAAGTACGTAAAGGGAAAAGAGCAAGGCATTGACTGAAGGGGAAATGGGAGAGGTGGTAATCCTGTTGAGCAATCCAGCAATACACCCTTTCCTCACAGTTCCTTCCTACTTGGGTGAGATAAGTAACGCTGGATGCTAAGACCAACAAAATAGGGTGGTGACTTTATCTGAGAGAGGTGGGTGTCCCCATCTTGAGATTAATTAATATTTAATCTCTTTGGAACACTTGTATATTTTGTCTTAGCATGTTCCCAATCATATTCGTAGACCTTTTTGAGCTTAGGAACAACATAATTTCTGTAGCCAGTCAGCTGGCAGAGTATATCAGCCTCCTTACGTGGACAGTAGCAGACAGACGGGCACTCATGGCATTCCCATGGGTCTTTTTCTAGCAAGCAGAGAACTGGTGATTTTTTTTTTTTTTTTAAATTGCCTTCCTTAACAGTAATGCACAGCTTTGTAAGTGTTTGCTTTTAACATGCTATAGTAGCTTTTCAGTTTTGACTGTAGAGGTTTCATTTGTGTAGACTTTAAGCACGGTTGTGGTGTTTGGTACCTATTGTTTAATATAAAGATCAATATTCTCGCTGTTGGTGATACCATGGTATTTCTGCTTCCCTTTCACTTTGGTTATGTGTGAGGACATAGAGGAACTATTTCGGCCTGACTATGCATCTTTATACTAGAAAAGATGAAAGTGCCCTTTTTTCCCAATAATGTATTGCTATGCGCTGTTTGTGAAGTTGACACAAGCAGGTCTTTGTCATTTATTCTCTTCTGCATAAAAGAGTGTATGACCTAGTGAATAATCTAAAACTCTCTATGTAGTGCTAGATTTTGCTATGCTGCCTTTTGTTGAGTAGTACTTGAAAGAAAATATTTTTTTCCAGCTGGCTTTGGTTTGTGGGTATCTAACTGTCTTCCCGTGAAGGTTTAATATTATCCGCATACATGGATTACTCTAGTACGAGCTTGAACTTGCCTTCTCTGGGCACCTTTCACAAGACTTAGAAATAGCCCACAGGCTAGTTCCCAAAGGCCCACAGAGGAGAGGTTGAAAATGACTTTATTAACAGTACCTGATTTCGTGTGGAGCACAGTGTGAGTGCAGAGAGAAGTGGCTGGTCATTAATATATATTAGTATCCAAGAAAACTAGTAATTTATAGTTTCTCTACACTGGAAAGGACTTAATTCAGCTCGTACTGCTTAGATAATTAAAATTAATAAAATAGAGGCACCACTCAGGAATAAGAAAAGCTGGTTTTAGTCAAGTCAAGGTTAATAAGTGTACTTATATATAGAACTGAAAGGATTTTTACTCTTTTATTTAACAGCTTTGAAAAATTAACATTTAACTTGTTGCAGGCTGCTAGAAGGTAAAATTAATAGTGATAGAAAATAGATTTTTAATTTTCCATTAGCATTTTTCAATAGAAGAAAGTTTTATACTAGACATAAGTAATTTTCCTAAAAACTTAGTGTCACTCCTGATAAACAGAGATACTCACTGAAAAGGTGTTTTATTATACATGCTATTAATTCTGTAAGAATCAAGAACATTTTCATTAACAGAACTTGCTCTGCCTTTGCATCAAGAGCATTGCTGTTAGAGCTGATTGGAAACTAGGAAGAGTGGATCTCTTTTATATCACAATAATATTCACAAAAAGTGTTTTTTCTCTTTTGACCTAGGTTTGGGAAATTCCCTAGGGACTTTAATAAAATCTGTGAGTAATAAGTAGTCTATCAGTGGTAAATGTGGTGGGGTGAATAATAACTGGTCAGTTTTCCGTCATCTACCAGATCTTTGACAGACCAGATTTATTCAGTCACTGTGATTATGCTGTGATTGTACACGTCATGAAATCCCACTTAGGACTGTGAAATTTCATGAGAACTAAGCCAATGCTGAGTCCAGCCTTTTCTTGTTGTGGAATGGCTGTTGCAAAATCACCCTCTCCCAAGCAGTTTTTGAACTTCAAGTGATAATGCGGTTGATGGTTAATGTCACATACCTCCATAAGCAGATGGACTGAAAGAATTTTAATAACTCTCTGGATCTAAATGATCATTCTTTCCACATTCTTTGTGGCTTTATAGTGTTTATGATAATTTGTGCTCAGGATCCAATCTATACAGTTTATCCAGCTGTGCCTTTGATGTCTGTACTGTGGTCTCAAGGGAGGGAAGTTGTGAATGAGCAGTTAGTGAGCGACACCCAAGGGGTTATGACATCTTTAACATAAACTCATCAACATAAGGTTTTTTCTCTGAAATGGATTAAGCAATTTATTTAGCTATAAAAGCTAGAAAACTAGTTAAGTGAATTTTACTGGGGAATCAATAAAGTAATAATTGTGTGGTGATATAACTGGAGCTGAGGTAACCAGCTTTGGTCTTCTCTTCTTTGTTAATCCATTCCCCCTATCCTTTTTATCTCAGTGTTTTTTGAATAGCCACAAGTTGTTCTGATGAGAGAATTGAAAGAGCATATTGAGAAATCTTTGAGCACATTAACTTTTGTACTGTGAAGTCTTTCTTGCCTTTGCAACAGATGCAATAAAGAACCCTTTCAGAATTCATTAACTAAAATTTTAATCTCAAACTCATATTTTTGTATTTTGTTAAATTTTCTCCATTTATATTTCATAGAATGGCTTCTTAATCCTAAGACATGCCTGTAAGCTAAAGATAAATATGTAAAACTTACCTTTGAATTGCACGGTGTCTAACTATTGCTGCTTTTAAAAAAATAATAGCAAACCCCTTGACATTATCCTCAACAGTGCTTCAGAATTTGCACTTGGGCTGCAATTATTACAGTTACATTGAAAGGTTTTCCTTCTGATAATTGGAAGCAAATTAATTTAAAAGAAACTTCATTTGTTAGGCTGTTATAAATATTAAAGGATGATAAATTGTTAGAACAAAACAGACCTTCATATACCAGTTATTTCATGCTTGTATTTTAGAATAGATTAGCTAGTTTTAGCCATGTGCAGTTTTAAGGGCTTAAATGGTTTTCAAGTATTTTTCCCTAAAAATGATGAAGAAATCCCAACTTCATCAGTTATGTGCTGCGAGTTATTTCTCGCAGAGGTGTTCGCTTTCTGCAGCATTATTGAAATAATGCCAGATTGTATAATACTATTATTGTATTTACATTTAAGAATTTTGTTCATGTGTGTAAACAGAACACACACATCTGAACTACAGGAAAGTTAAAAAGGCTATAATTCAAGATCTTTTTAAAGATAAATTTCCTTCCTTCTTCTGCAGTTTTAGATGTCTACAGTCAGCAGGAATGAATAATAAAAATGACCACAGTAGTAGCAACATGAATTAGAGTGAGTTCGTGCCCTTTGTGAAAAGCAAACTGGCTGGTAGTATCCAGGAGGACGAAGTAGGTGGGAGACACAAATAGTGAGCTAGTATTTCTGAGTGGTCTGTGCTTCACACCAGGGTAGTTTTGTGACAAAGAAAAAAACAAGGGAAAACAAGAAGCAGTGTACATCCTGGAAAAACTGATCCAGGATCAGTTTGCATCCACTTTCTCCAGTCTGGCCGGAGAAAGTGGATGTATTTTTCCATCAAAAGCATCAATGATAGTGAAATAAAACTTTTTCTATGGAGATTTTCAATTTACTGCCAGAAAGTTTAAAGAACAACCACTCAACCAAAAAAAAAAGAACAAGCACAACCAACCTTAAACCTTTGAATAACTTTTATGAAAATAAAATAATTCAGCTAAACCATAGTATCTGTCTTCAGAAAAGCTGTTTTACTGTTTTGTAGTGGCTGTAACTTTCAGTTCCTTGTTCTTTTCTCCATTACTGGTGTCGATGGACGACATCTGAATGGCTTTTGAGAGCTGAGGCGGCAGTTGCTTGGAAGGGGTCATTTCAGGATCTCATGAATCCCCATCAGAGCTTGCTTAGCTCTTGGATGGACATGGACTGGTGCTTGTGGTATAGGAAAGCAGTGGGGGACCTGAACTGAACAAAATTACTAGAAAGGATCGAGAAACACGTGGCTCTGAGATACTATTTTGGTATGTATTAGGAGACACCTTTAATTTTCCAACACTCGGATAAGTCTTTGACTGTAGAAGCTTATATGGCCTATCTCTGTGGTAGTCAAGATAGAGATTTTGGATAGTATAACCTTGATTATTTTTGCTTTCTGCATGTGAAAGAGAAACTTATTTACACAGGGCCAAATAGCAGCATTATAACCTAAAGCAGCAGAAGATACAACCTGGCTCTCTTATTTCTTTCTTACCCCACTGCCTAAGGGCAAATCTCAGTTTATTTATTCATTTACAAGTCTTTGTTTTCCTTCGGAGAAATGCAGAGGGAAGGCAGAAGCAGTTTTGCATGGCTCAAAGCAAGGAAGTGAACCCCAGACCCAGCAAATTGTAGCACCAGTGTTAGCAAGTTCCCAGCTGGAGCTTTTCAACAGAGTGTGCTCCCAAGGGGAATTCTGGCTGCCTAATGTGCCAAGAGTCCCTGTGTGTGTAAATACTCCAGGGCTTGGTTGTTCATGCATTTATCCTTGAAAAAGGGGGCAACTAGTGCATAGCTTCATCAGCTCTGAAAGCTATGGCTGGATCCAGTGGTCTAATCTATCTGTTGTTCAGATATCCTGAAAGGACTTAATTTCCCCCAAAGTGTAAGCTTTCTGTCCTGTGTGTCAGTAGCGCATAGAAGGGCCACTACAAACAAGTGATGCTGTGACCTGTTTTATGAGTGCAAGATGCTCCGTATCCTTGTTGAAATAAACAAAGCAGAGGAGCCTCAGAGGTGTGGTCCCTTGGGAGCTGGCTGCCTAGCTGTGATTTTACACATCCAGCCATCGTGGACATCTGAATATAAAATTCCACATTCTGGGACGTCATGTGGGTTTTGTGCTCTTCTCTGGGGGATTCCAGGTCTATAAAACAATGAATGAATTTTTACAGTACTCATCTACATATGTACTGTTTCGTCTGTGATAGACATAATATTGATAATATCCTCCATTCAATAAGTCTTCCAAGTATAATTTAGTGCCAAGTTACTAATCTCTGTTTGATTTAACTGTTTCAGAGCTTGCTATGCGAAAGGCTACTACTAGAGTACAATGGGGAGGAAGACCATGCTCATGTATCAAGCACAAGACTGGGAATTAGGAGGCTGGGTCTATATGTAGCTCTGCTGCAGACTTTGGGCCTAATTCTTCCCAATCTCCTTTCATTGGAGTGTAAATCTGCTGATTCTCATTTCCCAGCTGATTCCTTGTGTTTCTTCTGTGGCTGCTTAGCTCAGAAACCTCACATCACATCCCTCGCAGGAATACTGCATGGATTTTGTGCTTTTACCTAAGTCTAAAAAATGATGAGCTGAAAGACAGCTTAAAGTCTTTGTATATAGCTGTAGAAGATTTGTCTGAACCTCCCATTTCTCTTGTATGCTATGCAATTTGTGCCTTTCCACTGCTTTGAAGACTCTTTGGTCTCAGAACCCCATCCTAGATTGGACTTGTACAGCAAGGTTGAATACAGATGGAAAAAAAATATGCTGTGAGGGCACTTGATAGGAATGACCTGAGATGTAGACTTGTGTCTAAAGGAAACATATTTGGCCCTGACATGACTGATCATGGGGGAAGAATGATTATGCAGTTAGGAGACAGGCCTGTGACACTAAGCAAATGAGAGTCTTATCTCTTACTGACTGATATGGTATCCTAGAGAATCCCACAAACCTAATCTATATGTAATGTATGGATTTATGTAATAACCAAATGCACAGTAGGAAAATAGAGGGGAATATTGGATTTGCAAATGCTGGTATCTGTTTCAAAGTTACTCCTCACGTGACTTAATCTAAGAGCAGATAGAGAAAGTCCCAAGGAAAGGAGAGTCAAAACTAATGAGAAAATGTACTGCTCCGTGGGCGCTTGCTGTTGTGATTTCACCATCGTCAGCAGAAAGGGGCTAATGGAGCATCTGTGCTATACCAGTTGAAGATTTGGCACAAGGTATCCTAGTGAGCTCTTTCACAGGGATAGTCTTTAATACAGCTGTTCTAGCAGTTGATAACAAACTGCCTGAGAAATTTTAAATTATCCTGCTTTGCCTGATTTCCATAGAAAATGTTCCATGTCAAAAATGTGGTTGTAATATGAGCCTATATTGGTTCAAGCTATATAAGGGAACTGAACAGAAATAGCCTCACTTGAACCATTAATTTTGCTATTTTTTTCTTTTTAATTCTTATGGTTTATGATTTTTTAAAAATCTCTTAGTATAATTTCCGTTTTTTAACAGTGCGTGAAACTTCAAGTCATGTCTCTATGGATTATGCACCTAATTTGAGAAGGAGAGCAGGTGAGAAATGGTCATTCCTTTATTGGCTAGAGAATGTTCAAATGAGATGGCAGCAGAATCGAGAGTGTCAAAACAATAAAAGAAGTGTTAACACTGATAATTATATTATTGAAACAATTTTAAATCCTGGGAGGGTACAACTTTAATGATGCGTTGTAAAGCAAGTTGTGTTTCCTAGCTTGAGAGAGTTGTAGAACAATAAAATAATTATGGTACCTTTTGTCCGTCTGCTCCTGTCTGCCTATGTGTGTGGTCAGGGAAGTTTTCTGAGTAATAACCGGGTACGCTTGCATTTTATTTTTAGTAAATGTCACCACTGCACTTTAAAGACTGAATATTCACAATCCAATTTAAAAAAATATATCAGTCTGAACCACAGAGTAGTTGTGCTGCTGCTCCACACCTCATCCCTTCAGATTTGCTCTTCTGTCTGCAAAAAGAGGCTGCAACACCATTTAAACTGGGCTGCAGTTCAATTTAAGGCTTCTAAGGGAGGGTCCCAGCCAGTGTAAACTGGATTGAGATTTGAATGTGGTTTGTCTCTGTGCATAGAAAGCAATTGAAAGCAGGAACTATGGGTGGTGACTAGTGCTATGATTGTCTCTTCCAGTTGTCTGCTAAATGTGACTACAGTATAAAATATTAGACTGAACTAAGAGCTGATTACTTTTGTGCACAAGAAGCATTAAAATCTGTGCCTTTTGTCAACGAGGCTTTTGGGCTAGTTCTGAGATGTTTTGTTTTGCCGTAAAATGAATTTGATTTTGCTGGTTCTCTGTATTTTTATGCCAAATCAGATTTTGGTTCTGAGGGTTGAATTCTGTTCTCTTCCCCACTGCAGATTTTTCCCTCTCCTTGCCATGCCTCTGTTTCTTTCAATGGGAATGCTTCCATGTAAACTCAGTGTGACACAGAGCTCTGTCTTAGACTTGCCCAACATTGCGAGGAAGAAGGCGGCTGTGTTTCTAGAATGACTAGAAATAGTACAGACAGATAAGATCAGGGAATAAATCCTGGCAGCCACCCTCATATATAGTGCATCTATTTAAGAGAATACATAGTGAGTAAAATATGGTCTCAAATTATAGCTGTATGTGGCTGCTGATAGCGAGAGAGTATCATTTCAGCCTTCAGACAAATCCCATTTTCTGAAATTAACCTTACAGCGACTCTGAGCCAAATAACCTCCATCTTTTTCCAAAGGAAAAGTAGGAAAGAGATTATTTTCCTACTATGGTTGCTGTGTTTGTCTGCAGTCTGTCTGGGTCTTATCAATTAAAGCTTCTTTAAAAAGATGTGGGCCTTCACTTTTTATAAGCACCTGTGTACCCACTAGGGCCAGAACTGTATGGATTAGGGTTATGGGAATCTCTAGGAACGTGTCTTTGTTCTGGGATCAACTAGTAATAGGGTTTTATGTCAAAGAAATAATAAAATTCCTAGGGGATTCATTCCAATTACATCTCCAATTAGGACAAAAGTGGTTTATTTTAGTTTGGTAGGGTCTCTACATCCTTAGCAGTTGTAAACATTTGTTTCTTTATATAGTGACGTTAATTAACGTTGCTAAAATCTACTACTGACTTTGACATTTCCAGACAAAGAAGAGTGATCATTAGCCACTTGCAATTAACAAAGGGAGAAAAGTATTTTTGAAAAGTTACTTGATCTCTTAAAGAATCAATCTTTGTATCAGAATTGGATAAGAAATGTGGATTGATTTCTAACCATTTACTTTTTACAAAATTAGTTATCATTTACAGAAATCCATTTTGAGTTTACATTAAATATTATGTGTCCCTTCTGTCTTTATTTTGAACTAAAATAAGCTGCTGAGCTAGCTATGGAGATACTATATTGGTCTTTATTAACTCTTTACTGAAGAAGAGACTGATATTGCTGCTCACAGCTAAAAAATTCAACATCTTTTTAAATCACTGTACAAAATAATAAAATGCTCTGTTGCCCTTGTAAGTTTGGCAAATGATTAATTATAAATTTCAGGTACTGTAGTTCAGATATAAACCTAATTGGGTATTTGTGAACCGAATGTGAAAGTGTTGAATGCAGGTCCATGCTTCGATGCCACTTTGATATCTCTTTTCAGAGGTTAAATCCTCTGTTTTGAAATATATGAATACACACTGTCTGTTTCTCTGTGGTGGATGCATATATTTTCAGGCAAAAACCTAATTCAGCTTCATGTGAGGTGGTAAAGCTTATCAGTAACTGCAGGGCAAAGAATATTTAAAAGAATGTATATATTCTCTTAAAAAAACACAGTATATGAAAAACCCTGGATTCTTATGACAGACCTTTCTTAAACTTTAGAAAATATGGAAATTCACAGGTAGAATGCCCTGAACAAGGGCAACTCTGCTTTGCATCTCTGACCTTCCATTCTGTATTGCTATGAATAACACATTGATAGAGGAGAGAGTATCTGAGGCACTTTGGTGTTGGTAAGTGCCTTGTGCATTTTGTAGACTGGTACCAGCTCTTTGGTTGCAGATTGTGTTAGCTACTCTCTTATCCTCATTTCATGATGCCAGAATCTCATGATGAATCTGGTAGATTAGTTGTATTAATTTGAATTTATTTGTAGAGCTTGCCCACAGACCAGAAATTAAGCACATTCTTAAAGGTTTTGTTAAGGCAGACCTTGACATGTGAAGCTGTAGAGGTGTTACTGGAAATCTCACTGTAGATTCTGACACCAAATTGTTCACTTCAAACCCTGTCTTAGTGGCAGTGACTGCTGTAAAACATGAGTGTTGAAATTCCTACTGAGGTGGGATTGAAATCAAAATTATATTAAATCCATTATCCAAAAGAAACACAGAGCTGAAAATAATTCCATGTGAAGGTAGTATAGAACATTTTTAGTTGAAGAATAGTGGGATATTGAAAGCCAAGAAGGTACTGGATTTTTAGAGATCAAACAATTAAGGTGTTTTCCTTCTTTTATTGCTATCTGTAAGCTTGTATGGGGCACATCCCTGACCGAAGGTCTGACAAGTGTGGTTAATAAAAGCACTTAGACAGGTATTTTGTGTAAGATTACATCTGACTAAAGACAAAGTCCATAGAAACTATTTAATACCAGTGAGTTAGGTAAAATGTGGGACCTTTGTGCTTCCTCATGGAGAAATGGATAATCTGATCCCAATCAGTTACTCCCTGTTTTAGTCGTATCTTTCCCCTTTTTTTTTCCTTTGTACGTAGGTCAGAGGATCATGAGTTGCAAGGGGGACAATGAATGTGAGTCTCTACCACAGCCATGTTTATTTCTGCTATTTCATCCTCATGCCCAAAGTCCATCTTCACTTCTCTTTTAGTGGCAGGGAAAGTCTCAGCAGTCAGGTGCCTCTGTCCTTAAAGGAGTATCAAGGCTTAAAGACTCATATAGAACACACAATGTCGTTTTCAGTTCATTCTATTAATACTGTTCTTGTATTTAGAGGATGGTGGGGTGAAGTTTGCTGTGCAGCTCTGAGACGTCATTTCTTCAGAGATCTCCTACCATGTCAGTGGTTAGCTTGCATTTTTTAAGTCCCACTGTAAACAAGGAATATCAGAGCCAAATCTGAGGCGACCTACCTTCAGCCGTCAATGTCTCTGAGCATGTTAGTCACTGAAGCTGCTGGCACAGCTGGAACTCTGTACACAGCAGGGAGTATTTTTAAAACTAAAACTATGAATATGACAGGTGCACATTTTATTAGATTTTGTTTATTGTGCATTAGTGGAGAACAGAGATCTAGCAGCACTTTAACAAGTCTTAAGTAAGTGGGAAAACAAATGAAGGTCTATGGTACATACTGACATTTGATAACCAGGTATGGGTAGTTCATAGCAGCTTCTTTTTATTTTTTTAAAGAGAGAAAAAAGCCCTAGATGAATTTTGAGTGGCTTGTGCAGCCAGAATCACTCATTCTTTTTTATGAACTTCATTTGCATTTATACTCTTCCCTGCTGTTGTTGAGTACGCCCCTTTCACTTGTCCTAAATCTACAACTGCACTGGGTGCACTTAAGTCGCTGTTTCCTACTGATATATTGATTATCACACTAATTACATCTGGGGTCTGTATATGGGCTAACAGAACCAATTTATTTGAATTTTTTATAGGGGGAAAACTCTCCACAACTAATTAATGCACATGGACACCTTGAACTCTTCTCTTTTCTCTCTTTTTTTTCTTCCTCTATCAAAATTGTTGATAGGTAAACCTTGTGCTAAAACCACAAAATGTGTGGGGACAAAGGAGACAAAATGAATAATGATTTTTGTCTAGTAAATGCAACCCTTCTCTTTTGATAGGATTTTTTTTTTCAAATCTGCCTTCTGCTTGACAGGATGCCTCCCCCCCCCCTTGTGGTGTCATTCAAGGGGCTCTGGTTCTATAATCAACTATGTGTGCAGCCTGCTATGCCTATTGAGTTCAGAGAGGTTGGCTGCTTACCTGGAGCATGTTGCAGAAATGGACCATGTATATTAACTCGTCAGTTTATAGCTAGAGCAAGAACCTCTTTTTATAGCCTCCTGTGCGGGAGGCTATTATATTCCTTTGTTTCATGCAATTTGACACAGAATTGGACACCTTCAGTGATTTTAACTATGTCACACAGCTGGACCTTTTGATAGGGATTTCTTTAAATTGGGAAAAGTTCCAGATGCCTTTCTGACTAACTTTACCTGAAACTACCTAATCTCAAATCTCAAGCCTCTGTATGATGCAACTCCTTTGTCAGTACTTCACAGACTTTTTGCAGTGAATTAAAAGATGTTTTAAAATGGCAATGGAATGCAGGTTTGCCTACAAGCAGTCACGGGAAACTGGATAGTGCCTGGTGACAAATTGGCAGTGTAATGAGACTTTCAGCCTTTTGCATTTAGATATTCTCTTTGAATCCAGAGTGTGGAGAGTTTGAAAGCTATTACCTACCACTGGTTGGTGACTCTTTTGTGGTTTCTATAAATTGATCTGTTGGTCTCAGTTCTTGTGAAAATGTCCATTGCCAATGGATTTCAGTAATGTCTGCAATGGTAACTGTAGTACAGAAGTCAAAGGACTGCATATTACCATCATATCCTTAATGAGGACCATACCTCTCACACTATGATAGATCCTAGAAGATGTATTGATCTGGGGCATGTCCATTTTCTTTTTCTGGTGTTTTCAATAGCGTGCCTCTGCCAGGTTGCTAGCCTTCCCATATGTCAAGACTGTTGTTTCCATGAACACAGAATTTGACTTAAAAAAAAATAGTTGTGACTTGACTCATTTACCTTGAATTCTTTTTCAGTGGTGTCTTGGTATAAGCAAACTTGCTTGACAAAATGACTGAGAGAACAAGGCAAGCCCAGAGCCTTTCTTGTCCTGCAGATCAAATTTTTCAGGAAAATGGAAGTTATAAAGATGTTTAAATATCACAAACAGAATTTTAAACTGCACACAAACCCAAGGCAATTTAGTGAGTGCAACATGATAAAAAGCATTCAAGTGAGCTTACGCCAAGCTCAGTGAGAGGTTTTGCAGAAGCATTCTGGACACTGTGATCCATAATTTAAACTTGAGTATTTTTGAAAGAATTACGTTAGACTAGAAGACATTAGAGTATAAATCAGAGTCTCCATCTCAGAGAAGCTTAAACAGCTCCAAAGGTTAAGTAGGAGATATAAAACTGTTACAATATGTTTGTTATGGGCCTTCAAAGAAAGTGGTGAAGAAAGCAGGATGGCAAGGTTATTTCAATCTCAGGGGAAAAGATCCCATGGACTCTGGGCACAACTCATGGGACTTGGTGCTTGGCACCATGGGAGGGAGTATCCCAGAAGCATTTGGAAAGTTATCCTGGGATCTGTGCATGGGAGTAAAGAGTTTTAAAGCTCTGTTCGGCCTATACCTATTGCCAATATAGACAACAGACAGATGCCTACAGAATTCATGAAAAACTACACAAAGAAAAGAACTTGTGGAACTTATTTTAACTGTGTTCTGGGTGGTTCACTGTGATAACAGAAGAGGACAAATATGGTGGCTTTTGGCTTTTGTAAGGAAAAATCTAGTAAGAAAGAGTAGTACAGACAGACTGGGAAGGCTATTTTTCTGAAGCTGCTGCAGATGTGAGTCTTGACTTCTTCCCAACAGGAGGAGAAATTCACAAAAACTGGAACTTAATATCCAGCCTTGCTATGTAATTCCTGTGTAACTTTGAGCAAGGCATTTAGTCTTTGATTTTCAAAGGCATCAAATGAAGTGAGGAGTTCGTGTAGACTGCTTTGAAAATCCCAACTTTAATCTCTTTGTACCTCACATATGACAGGCAGAATACTTCTTCCTTTACTTCTGTCTGTCTGCTGACTGTGAGCTCCTCAGAGCAGGACCCACCTCTCTTTGTGGTATATACAATCTATAGTATAGAGGTCGAAGAACAAGATGAAGCCAATAACAAATGTTGTGATGGCTAGTTAATAGTTGTCACTGATGAAGGCTCCTGTGCTTTTCAGTGATGACACCTCAAGATGTGACCACATCCTCATCCATCCAGAACATGCACTGCTCCATTTACATCAGAAGCAGATTGAAGACATTCAGAGTTATGGAGTAGTGTGTATTCTGGATGGACAGGGATGTGGTTGCACAAGTTTCACTGAGGTCTTGAGAATTGTGGTCAAATCTTGAGGTGTTGTAATTGAAAATCAATCAATCCACACAAACTGCTCCTTTAGGGACAGATTCTGCCTTCTCACACTAAATTAAGTTTTAACAGACTTACAGTTACTTACAGACTCTGTATCTTATCCTGAACTTGTTATAGTTGCCCGTTCTACTTCTCCAAGTTTTGTTTTTTTTTTTTTCTTCCTGTGTTGTTTTAGAGTTTCTCAGTTTAGAAGCACTGACAGTTCTTCACAAATATGTCTTCCAACACTAGTGCCTTTTCACTCTTGGGGTTGAAATAGGCTTTTTGAAAACATTCATCTTTGGGAGTAAGAAAGTACACTCTGGGGAGCAATCCTACGAGGCAGGAGAGAAGCAGGAGTAGTCAGCAACTAAATGGTCAGAATAGTCAAAGTTGGGGTGGATGGTTTGATGTACGATGTTACCAAAGTAGAAATGGAGAGAGAAAAAAAGCCAAGAAAGATGTTGAAGTAAAGAGAAAAAAAGAGCATGTGGAATAGGTGGAGGGATAGAAAGAAAGGAAGAAGCTATAAACCCCATTTTTTTAAAAAATAAAGTGTGTAAGTTGTTTGTTCTTGTATATTTAGATAGTGATTCATGTGGTACCTTGAGGGTAATTTGAGGATTCAGTACAAACAATAAGAAGATTTTTGTTGACTGATAGACTTTGTAATGGAAATAATACTCCTAAATCTGGATTTACCTTTCTCTAGTTAAAGGAACTGTCATGACCACAGATAACTGCAAAATGGGAACTTACTTTGTAGTGGACTTAAAATGATGAAATGTTCTTTTGTGATTAATTGTAGTGAAGACTGAAAAATAAATTATAATTTTTCCACAGAAGAACATTTAGAGGGGAAAAAATTGCCTCTCTGATTTGGATAGATACACTTCCTTTCACAGGGATGATAAGTCATTTCATTTTCACTATATATAATATGGATAATTTTAAAAGTGTAAATAATAATACATAATGCATCTTTCCATAGGCAATGACATGAAAACATTCAATGTCTCCTTCCAATATATCGTGTCTTTTCTTATACCTTCTTTCAAAGTAAATTGCTAATATTTCAATTTTTTTGCTGGAGTTGCATAGTCTGAGTAACATGGAGTTCTCTGACCAGCTCCCTCTGGGATGGTGTGATCATTGTAGTTCATAGAGTATGGAATAAAAAGAGCTTCTCTCATAAAATCAGAGGGTCAGAGAAAAAGCATTGATGATTTATGTTGGCTGAGATTTTGACCCAGAAGCTTTGAACAAGCAGTAGCTGTTATTTACTCTGTCACCATCAATCCTAGGCAGGAAAGACTAAGAGCCTTCTCTTTGCAGGACTGGCATTCTTTCACACAGTTCCCACCACCCCATCTTGACTCTCTGCCTTAGCTGCTTTGAACAAAAATGCTCTCCTGTGCTTAAATGGGTGGCTTGTATAGCAGGGTTTTTTAAATTATATTGAGTGCATATGGAATCTGGGAAATTCATATTTTATGAGTTAGGTCTTACTGCAGTTTTATGACAAGATGAGTTAACCAGTAAAATATTCTTTGGATCATCTTTACACATCACGATTTTTTACTGTAGTGGCTTAATGTTTCTGGTATATATTGCTTTTCCTACAGCCTGAGAAACTGGTGTTCACTAGCTGTCTGTGCAGGCTGATCTATAAGACCAGGCGGCTTTGACAAGCATCTGATTTTTTTGTGAGAAGTAAAGGTTAAAGCAAAAATATCTTTGGATGACTTTGTGGGGATGTTACCATGCAAACTGTGCTGGACTTACTTGTGTTACACATTTGCACCAGGAGATTGACTGGTGGCTGCTGTGGGGGATGAGGGATTTTTCTATGGGGAAGGGTGGGTACACAGCTGCCTGAAAGAAGCCCTGTTTGGAGGTGGTCTGATGTCCAGAAATCCCAGACAGTTGTGATATAGTGAGTGGATGGAGCTAAAGGGAGCGTTAAAGCTTTCTTGCCTCCTACCTTCTCCTAAGAAATGTCCGCCTGGTTATATGAGATGTAATAGGGAATGAGCAGTGACAAGAGGTGAGATTTGGATAGCAAGGCAGCATGAGACATAGCTGATTTTTGAAGGTCCAGTGTGATTTGCACATTTTGTGGTGAGTTGTAGTTTCACACCTTGACATTCGCTGAAAGGGACTGACTCCTGCCCATCTAAAGAGAATGGAAATAGCTTACTATTCTAGTCAAATTCTTCCCTGTTAAACTTGACAGGTTAAGGAAATAACCCCCCTGCATTTTAGTGAAATACTCTTTGCATTTGTTTTTATGATGATTGAGGGTTCCTTCTGGAGAGCAAATTGATTTCTGAAACATTTGTTAAAACAAAAAATTAATAATGCTTCAACTAAGAAGGACAGAAATCTGATGAAAGGAGCATTCACAGATTACAGCAAAGAAACACAAACAGGAATTTTACTTCTGTTATATTTTGCTTGTCATTTCTACTAATTCTTGAAGGACTTTTATGTTTAAACGGAACCTTCTCCCTCAGACTAACTCTTCAGTATTGTACACATCTGAATCCCAGTTCAGGGAGCATCAGCACCAAAATAAAGGACTGCACTTTGCCATTCAGATAAGGGAAAAAAAATTCCTTTTCCTTTTGCAAAAGACATTGAAAATGCATAAGACTTTCGTTTCCTGTAGCAACCACTTTTTTTTTTATTATTATTTTTATTTTTTTATTATGGCAACACAAAGGATATTTCATCACTGAAGGCTACTGAAAGACAAAGACATTTGCCTGCTCTTAAAACCTAGGTCCAGTTGTTACTGTAAAATTAGTACTGTAACTTTTTAGGGATTTGCTGAACTCTGGAGATTCCTTTCCTGATCAGAGAGAAAGAAGATCCAGGGTGGCATTGTTAGCTCTTGAACTATCATTCACCATTAAAGTCCTTCTGATTTCATAAAAGGGATTTGCTGCCTGTGGAGATCATCCAATAAAAGTATAACTTAGTGGGAAAGAGATCAACTGTGCTTTGCCACCAAGAAGCGGTTGAAGAATCAGCAATCAACTGAAAGTGGGAATAGGTTTTACAGTCTTAGGTGTATCCCTGAGACTTTTTTTTTCTATTTTTTTTTATCTCGGATACTTAAGTGGACAGCGACATCGTATCTCTCAGAGAAAGAAGTGGATGCTGTCGTTTATGGCTTGCACAGAGGGGCCCAAAGCAGAACAGTCTGGCAAACCTTTCTTTCTGCTTTTTTCATCAGCGGAAATGTTGCTTGTTTTAAATCTGCTCTTAATAGTCACTGAAATTTTTGCTCTTGTCTCCTTATCATTTCAGTGGAGGACTTCTATGGATAGACAGCACCAAAGGACTAGCCTGTCCTTGTCTGTTCTACCATCCAATTCTGTGAAGGAATGATGACATTACTGGCTCGTAATATGTAACTTGCTAGAGGCCGTCATCTTTATTTCAGTGCCTTTCAAACAATGTATTGTATTTCAGCACAGAGGCCAATACTGATTTTTTGATGTTTTTCAGTGGCATGTAAGGACCATAAATGCAGTATAGATTAGCTGAGGGGGGAAATGGGAGATGCATAAGACTATACACAGGAAATAGCATAATGCCAGTTTTTCAGACTTCCCTCTATGGAAAAAGAATGAATGGGACTGGAGGGCCAGAGGAGACTACCCTTACAGAGACTTCCAGAGAACTCAGCAGAGAAATAGGCAGCTGCCCTGAGCTAAGCCTTTCTGAAACACAGAATCAGTCCCATTTGCAAAGATAATTTTTGCATTGTTATTTCGTTGTATACTGCTGGGGAACTGAAAACTATGTTTTTATGTAGCAGCTCAGTGGTATGTGTTTTAATGCAGTCCCGGTCTTATGGTGAATTTGAAAGGGTCCCTGGTGTTACTACAGTATTTGAGGTAACTTCATTTGCTGCTATAATCCTTGTGCAAACCGTAAGTCAAAAGCCAAGACCATTTGGCACTGCATATAAAAGGATAATGGAAATAGTATTTATAGTTATAATACAAATGCTCACTGTGATGATAAATCTTTTGCAAAACTGCAAAAGTAAAGCAAAAGTAAGAAATGATATTTCTTACTTTTTTTCCTGAAGGATTTAAACCTTGAAAATCTGATCATGAAATTACTTAATTCTT
The DNA here is from genome assembly GCA_013396935.1 of Baryphthengus martii. Lineage (NCBI taxonomy): Eukaryota > Metazoa > Chordata > Aves > Coraciiformes > Momotidae > Baryphthengus > Baryphthengus martii. Next base: position 427,162 of record VWZK01004727.1, on the reverse strand, counting down.
CTTGGGATGTTTGAGAGATTGCTGAGGTTCCAGGTTACAACACATTCTTCTGGAGTCACATTTCTATTAACTACAAATCAGAGATGATAGGATTCCTATCTCTGTAACTCGAGGGGAATGTGTATCTCCTTGTGTACATTTGGAAACAGTTATTTGTATGACTGTACACAGATTGATGAAAACTTTGCAGCTGATGTTAGTGGATTAAACCTGGTTTTGAGACATATCTCTCTGCTTTAATCATCTTTCAGGCTCTAGACAGCATCTCAAGTAGAGATAAACTTTTCTGCAAGTTTTTTGGTTTGTTTTGTTGTTGACACTGCTTATCAGTGTTTCAAACGTGCAAATGGAATGAGAAATGTGGACAAATCATGAAGCCCGTGAAATGTTTCCAACTGTTTTTGGTGGGTGATGATGAAAACCCTGGACTGAGATGCAGGAGATTGCACTGTTGGCTTTACTTCCTCTATCTAATTTGGTTGCAGTTCAGAGGACCAGAATTAGGAGTTTACAACCATGGTTAAATATTAGACAGCAGTGCTGCATAAGCTGATTTTAGCGGTCTCTGCCCAGTGCCTCTCTGCCTTACTGTGCCAGAACAGCATTTGCGTGGCTGTGCAGTGAAACGCATCAGGGCACAGATTCAGTTGAAAGATAACTTTACAAAAAATAAAAGGAAAAATGATGAAAGAATAGTTCATATTTCAGCTGGAACAGTTCTAGTGTTACCTTGTAGGAAGCTGAGCTGGCACAATTGAGGGCCAGCCAGTGCACCTAAATGAGAGGTCTATTGGAATACCCCTGCTCCCAAGAGTGTGCTGAGGCAGACGTGTGTAAGGAGTATCTGATGTAGCATAAAGATGTATGCCTGCTTTGGTGAGACTTTCGGTCCATTTGTACAGGTTCAACTTGTTTACAGTGCTTCTGGCTTACAGTGAATCTGAGCCCTTTTGGTGTGTGTAGAGAAGGAAATAATGTGGGATGGGAAGAAACGCTTTGATAGGAAGGGAGTGTGGTACGGGGAAGAGAATAAAACAGTTTTGGCTTGTCTATTATTGCTTGAGAGTCTGTACGTGATCCCTGTGTGTTTATGTTTCTGGAATTAAATCTGAGTGTTCTTAAACATTGATAAATACTCAATGTAAATTTGAGTTGTTAATGAGAAACGTAAAAGCAGACCTTCAAAAAGCAGCGTGTCATCTATATCTTCCTAGTCTGACCTGAATGGCTCTGATGATTTTATGTTTAGCTTCCTGTTGTGGAGAGAATGATTGTCCCAAATGGTGATAGCACTTCTGCCCCTCATTGGGGCATCTTGGGGAGAAGTGCATTTAAGCTGTGAAGCTCTAAAATGTTGTGGTAATTGGAACCATGAAAGAATAATAGACAGAGCTTGGTCCTTGCACACATCCGTCTCCTGCTGCCTTCTTCAGAGAGGGGAATGCTTGTTCTCATTAAGAGACCCCTGTCTCAGCGGAAGTGCTTCTTTGTGTTTTCAGCAGTCTTGGTGACTCCCATACTTGGAACAGTTTGAATTTCTCTAGGACAGACCTTAGTAAAAGTTTTTAGGTTTGTTATGCATCAGGACCCTGGTGACTGACTGTGTGAGTGGCATCTTTATAGACCCCTTTATAGCATATGTTTCCTAGGTGGATGGCAGTCAGGCTGCATGTTTCCCAGATTTCAGACTTCTGTATGGCTCAAATCTGGTCATTAAATCACAGATGTTTCTTTGAAAAAGCTGAGTGTGCACGAAGTCACTCCTTTCAACTTAGCATGTCTAACAACTTGTGGAAAGCACAGACTGAATGAAACAGCTATTTGATTTAAGTGCGTGTTTGGTCACTTACTATACAAAAGAAAAGACCTGGCATGTGGCTGTATTCCTGAAGACAAAGAGAATGATGGACAGTGTTTGCAGATATTTATGTAAATATTTTTTTATTTGCATTTCTACCTTTAATAATAACTGCTGAATCCACAATGTTTTTAATAATAAATGTGTGCTGGAATAACTAGTAAGTATAGATCTGAACATCAAAATAATTAAAAATGATAAATTTATAAAACTGCCATGTGTACGTCTCTGTATGTACATCTGTGTGTACATAAATATCATTATATTGTGAAAACGGGCACACAGTGCGATCTGCCCAATCTTAGATTTGGGATAGGAGTGAACAATCTGCTCTCAATCAAAATAAAATGCTTTCTGTACAAGCAATATATATGGAAGATTTTTTTATATACATGTGGGAAGATTTTTTTATATACTTTTTCCCCCCCTTTTAAGCACTTAACTGCCTAATTTCTAGACATTTTAGAGCCATCTCAGAAAGGATGAGAAACTGTGTTCATGATGGCTGCAAATAGGAACTAAAAAAATTGCCTGTCACCAGAAATGTATAAAATTTCTTTTCAGGTAAAATCCTCACCAAAGCAATATAAACTTTTCATTTCTTTCTTCCTTTCTGCACTAGTGCAGTGAAAACTAAACTGCCCTCTTGTGTAGGTTATCATTTCCAGACCTACACAATGCTTATCTAGCAGAGCAGCCAAATAACACAGCACTCAGCAGGATGAGGCACTGTATTTTAATATGGTGAAGGCATCCATTTGAGAGAAAAGTCAAATAATTTAAAACCATAGAAACAGCTTGTGGATCATTGAAAAAGCAACACATTTGGAACACAGATGGCTGGGTTTTCTCCCTAAAAATAACAAATGAAGAAAAAAACCTCCCTTTGTTACTTTTATATTTTATGCAGTATTTGTACTGACTAGCTATTCAAAGCTCCTTATGGACGAACACAAATGAGGTCTTTTCACTGATGAGCATTTGGTCTTGATTGATGTTAACAGAATAAGAGATGATGGTCAGGAAACTTTTGGAAAGGAGTTGTGTTTTTATTTCCTCTAATTTGATGAAATTTCTTCTTATCAAGAATTTCTTCTTAAAAAGAAATAGCATGTGAGGCATTATTAGGATTCATACACTCTATTAGGAAGTATTTAATCCAGCATAGTAGTCTTTCTCTACCCTCTAAGTACTTCTTATGAGTGGATCATGACACTGCCCTGCAAATGGCCGTTCTTTTGGGCTTGGTGTGTGGCACTGGCAGGGTTGGATTGTGGTGGTTGTGGGCTATAGTGGTTGCATGCTGGCCTTCTGCATGCTTCAGGAGGACATGTAAGAATTTAATCAGTCTTCTCTTGCTGTGTATGACAGACTACAATGAACTAGTGTTATTTTACTCTTCTAAAACACCAAATAGTAATCCCCATTAGATGCATAGTGCCTGAGATAATTAACACCAGAGTCTCTGGAAAATAAGTTATTTTACAAAGGAGGAAATAGTTACATCTATGTAGGGTCATCTGCCCCAAAATCAAATAAGTGTGTAAAACTTCCTCTCCCATCCCAAACAGTATCACCAAAAATATCCATAGTGTCTGCTTTGGCTTCTGGGCTTGTTTTACAGTGTGTCATCGCCTCTGATGGCCATATGTGTGCTACGTGGCACAGGAGCACAGCACCAGGGGAGGTGATCATAGCACTCATTGCTCCAGCAGAAGCTGGAAAAAAAGATTGGACTTTTTTGCTCTCTCTTTCTTTTCTCTATACCAGAGTGACTGCTTTAAAGAGTATTTAAAAGAAGAAGAAAAAAAAGGAAGGATAAGGACTTTCAGAACATGAGTTATTCTTGGCTTTCTTATGTTCCAGCATATTTCCTGTTACACTGTAATGAAGGATTTTATTTTTCCAAATGATATTTTTGAAGCCATACACCTAATCAGTACGTGCTCCACAGTCTTCCCATCTTGTACCTAGTTAAAAGGTGTTTGACAGCAAACAGCATTTGCTCAGCACTGGATTTTCTTCCTCCAATGTGCCTGCAATTCATGTAGCCTTGTTTCTTGAACCCCTCTGGTGTTCATTCCTATTCCACCAGCAGTTGTACTATTGTGCATCTGTGGTTCGGCATGGAGTCCACAACCATATCAAGGCTCGTGGCTATGCAGCTCAAGGTGAGTTGGAAGAGTAGTTTAGGCTGATGTCCCACTCGTGAAAAGTCCAATCAGTCTCCAACAGACCAGCGTGACTGTCTTCCAGCACTGTTGTTACCGCTGTGCTGCGGAAGCTCAACACCTATTTTCATTTACGAGTTCTCTCACCCAGAACCTGAGAGGTTTGAAAGGGGAATGAGTTGATTTGCAATTAGAACCATGTAAATAGATGATTTATTTTTGACAATGCTATGTAAAATGAAGGTGAGGAGAACATCAAATAGAAAAATGTTAATAACAGTGTTAAGTTGTGGGAATGTGTTCCCAGGGAAGGAGGCCAGAAGGAGGATGTGCAGTGCTGTGGTAAAATAGCTACGTGAGATAACATGAAGCAATCATGTCTTAGAAAGATGTGAAAAGTAGCTTTTTGAGATTTCTCAATAGATAAAAAACATATAAAGGGAGACATAACACCATGACTTCCAGCTCCTTTTAGAAGGAGCCTTTAATTACATTTTGTATATATTTAAGTTTATATGAAGCTATTATGAGTAAGACAAGTATTTCTTTCTTTGCTTTCAACATTTTTTTATTAGCAGTTGTCAAGACAGTCCTGGGCCAAACCCCTGCATCTTACAACTTTGATCTTTAGGAAAGTTCATACTTGGCTTTAAGTTTTATCTTATCCTTCATCCGTTTGATGGGTCTAGAACTCCCACTTCTATAGTAATAAAGAAAAAGAAAATAATAAGACTGGGTGAACATATTCAGATAAAATACGAGCCTGTGGAAACCTTGAATCAAATCTCAGCACTTTTGCAAATTGCAAAAAGTTTCGATGAACTCATTAAAAAAAGAAAAGTCAGGTTTGGCAACAGCTTAGCACTTCCTCACTTCAGCTGAAGCTGGAAGCAGAGACACTGGAATACTGTGAAACAGGAATTTTTATTTTTTTTTAATGTTCTTCATATATGGAGGACATTGTAAGATGAACAAAAAATGTGTATCTTTCTTTAAAAGAAGCATTTGGATGCTTCATATTCTGATACTGTTTCGATGACTAATTTTACAGCTTTCTGATCCTTCTGAAAGCTGTTTTCTCAATAAACAGTGAATAGCACATTTTTTCCTATAGGATCTGTGGGAGCCTGGAAGTGACCACTGAGGGCAATAATGCTTAAGATCCAAATGGCCAAGGTTAAAGTGCTGATTTTTCCAGTCCCACTTCAATCAGTGAAGTAAGTAGCACTGCTGTAATGATGAGATGAGTAGATGCTCCCAAAGATAGGTGAATATTAAAGGTTGAAAATCCACAGGGAATCACATGCCCTTCATGTGAACTGCTGGAAATATGCTTCATCATCAACTGCATTCTGTGGGTAGATGCCAATTATATATATGAAAGCCCATCTCTCTAGATCTGTTAGTGTTATTTCAGTGCTTGGGGGCTGGAACTTAATACAATATGCTCTTTTCTTCTCTGACTGGTAAAGCAGCACAAAATAGAATTATTAGTATAAATACACGTTGCCTACAAAATGTAAATCCAGCAATTAGACTTTTCCCTGGTGGTGTGCTCTAATGAGCGTTACCATATTCTTTGTGTTGCTGTAGGGAAGCAGTGGGTGCAGCAGTGGGGCTTGGCTAATTTATGGGGGAATCCTCAGGATACAATTTTTTTCCTTGATAAGAGGAGAAACAGCTTGTATTCCAAGCAACATTTATCTCAGGCAAGCTTGCCTCCCAAAAGCACAGCACTGGGAGCATCGCCATTTACTGCTTATGATTTCTGAGGCCTTCTGACTTGTGAGCTGATGAAAACCTTTATGGCAGGAGTTAGTCTTTAATCCTGAGAAACACTGTTTTTAGGTATAGGGCAAGCTCTGACAAACAAGATGTGGCTGAGGAGGGTTTCTGAACCCTTTGAGAAGTTTTCTGTTCCCCTTTTGGATTAAAAAATAAATTTGCCATTTCTCTTTTATGCGCTGTGTAAGACTGTTGATACTTTATGCCTTCGTTTTTGTACTTTGTAGTGTGTGCCCTGGTTTGTATGTGGTGTAATGACTGGATTGTCATTATAGATAGCGAAACTTTCAGTAAAGCTGCAGTGGAAAATGCTTCTAATCTGAAAGGAAAATGCTGGGATTGTCTTGTCAACATGGCATCTTATACCATTCTGTGACCTCTCTAGAAAAAAAACCCTGACCCATGGTAATCTAATTATCGTTTGTTGTGATGGGCAGATAACAAAGTAAATATTGGAGTGGACTGATTGCCACCTCTGCTTTGGGAGAGGGATCTTGACAGCGTTATTTCAGTGAGCCCAGCTGCTACTACTTTTTTTTTCTCTTTTGTCTGATGAGTTAGTACTTCGTGGTGTTGGAGGAACTCTAGGGCAGCTGATAGTAACCCTGAATCAGATCTTGAAAGTGATGAGTGATAACTGGTTCTCTGTTTGCTTTAGGATTTTTTCCACTCTCAAAGCTCTCCCTGTTGGTGGGAGATGCTGGCAAAATAGAAACTAATGGGGAATGTGGGTGCTCAGTGCCCCTGAAAAGTCAGGCTTGATACCGCAGGTTTGAGTTTAGGGTCCACAAATGTAAGCAACCTTAAATATGTCCACTTATTAAATTTATATGGTACTTAAGTAATGATGGGATAAATATAGGTGCTAAATAAACTTGAATGCTTTGGTTCATTACCAGATTTCTCTCTGTTTTTCATTATATAAATTTGAGGGTGCATCCAAGGAGTTTTCTACAGGAAACTTAGAAATGAATTTTTCTACTTTAAGCCAACCAAAAGTTGTGCAACCACGTTAGATCTAAACCCAGCTTTATGGAAGGATACACTCTTAGTGGTGATATGCTGAACGCTGGTGATTAAACCTATTGGTGTGAGACATTTTCTTTGCATGTAGCTAGACAGCCATGTAGTACAAAGTATGGTTGCTGAGATAGATCTGTTCATTATATTAAGGTTATAAATTCAGCTCATCTTTCAGAATAGAGCACAGCAATGGGGAATCTGAGATTTAAGCAAGACCACAGAGAGTTTTGAAGCATCTTAAACTAAGATATTAAGAGAGAAACTTTTGGAAGTCTATATAAGATGCTTGGTGAACATTAGTGTAGGTTGGAGTGAAGTCAGGAGGTCTCAAGTGCAAGAAATTTGAGAAGGTTTTGCCATGGTAATTTTGGATTCCTTCAGACTTCTTGTGGTAAGACTAAAGGAGTCTGTGATAAGGTCTAGTCCTGCCCTGATGAAGTCAGGGATAACATTAGTCTTAATATTAGGGAAGATGATTTGCTTTCAGGGCTTGTATCTGAGATGAAGCAGATAATTTCTTTACAGAATTGTGTTTCTGATAAACAAAAGCCAAGGGAGTACTAAAATGAGACTTTCTTCTAACTGGAAGAATACTTTTTTTTCTCCCCAGTATATTTGTTGAGAAAATGTTGGGACATTTTCAGCATTTAACACCTGCATACCCACACACCCTCATTTCTTTGTTTAAAGAACATCTTATTGTTAAATATAAGCTAATTATACACAACTGAAAAACAAGTCAAAACAAAAATTAAACTTGACAATAACAGAAGAAAATGCTTTAGCTGATACAAACTTATTCCCCTTCTCTGCCCTGGACATTTACTTATGAAAAGAACTTTTCTTTTGACATTTTAGCTTAATATGAACAAAAATATGGTGTCTCAGATATTTTTGCAAGTTACATTTTCTGCCCATTTTGGCTTTAGGTCTGGTATCTTAATCTGGAGTGCTAGTTGAAAGCCTACTTGATGAGCCAGATTTAATTTGTAACTCCAAATAGTCTTAACTTTAGTGATAGTTACAATGAAGCCTGATTTTGGTATTCTGATTCCAGAATTCCCTTTGAGATTTGAACCATGTGGTGCACTTTTGTCTGTTACAAAGCTGTGAAGAGATTAAGGTATCTTTTTCCAGAGCATTAATCGAGATTTTCATGTTGACGTCTCGGAGACTAAAATGAAAGGGTTTGCATCACCTTTTATAAAAACTTTCAGTATTGTGCTGAAGCTTCTTCTTTTCCATTTTTTTTTTTTTCTCTCTAAGCTCCAGTAGATACTCAGGTAATAGCAAAGATTGCCTAAATCTTTCATTGACTAAGTGATTAAGAACTGTAGCTATATAGGTGTATTGGGTTTTCATGGCAAGGTTTTAGTAGCAGGGGACTACAGAGGTGGCTTCTGTGAGAAGCCTCTAGAAGCTTCCTCTATGTCCATTGAGGCCAATGCAGCTGGTTCCGAGATGGACGTGCTGCTGGCCAAGCCCAGGCCCATCAGCAATGATGGTAATGGCCTCTGTGATAACATATTTTTAAAAAGGGAAGAAGGGAGGGGTAGGGGAAGGGGAGGATGGGATGACAAACCTGCACAACTGTAGCCAAAGAAGGGAGTCAGAATGTGTGAGAGAAACAGCTCTGCAGACACCGAGGTCAGTGAAGAAGGAAAGGGAGAAGTTGCTCCAGGCGCTGGAGCAGAAATTCCTCTACAGCCTGTGGTGAAGACTGGTGAGGTAGCCTGTCCCTCTGCAGCCCATGGAGGTTAATGGTGGAGCAGATATCCGCCTGCAGCCTGTGGAGAACCCCACGTTGGAACAGGTGGATGTACCCAAAGGAGGCTGTGATCCCATGGGGACCCCATGCTGTAGCAGTTCGTGAAGATCTGCAGCCCATGGGAAGGACTCACATTAGAAAGATTTGCAGAGGATTGTCTCCTGTAGGAGAGAGAAGGGGAAGAGTGTGAGGAGGCCTCCTCCTGAGGAGGAAGGAGCGGCAGAGACAGTGTGTGGTGAACTGACTGCAACCCTCATTTCCTGTTCCCTGCACCACTGGCAGGGAGGAGTTAAAGAAATCAGGAGTGAAGCACAGAAGAGATGGGTGGAGAGAAGGTGTTTTAAGATTCAGTTTTATTTCTCATTACACTACTTTGATTTGATTCGTAATGAATTAAAACAAGTTGAGTCTGTTTTTGCCCATGATGATGATTGGTGTCCTTACCTTGATCCATCAGCCTTTTGTTGTATTTTCTTTCCCCTGTCCAGTTCTGGAGGAGGGAGTAATAGAGCAGCTTTGGTGGGCATCTGGTGTCCAGCCAGGGTCAACCTACCACAACAGGAGTGTTAACAGTGTTCAAAGACTTAATTTGCAAGAGCTACAGAGGAAGGAAAGAAAATAAAAATGAAGAGCAAGTGTTAAGGAGGAAGGATAGGCTGCAGTAGAGACAGCATTGGTGCTCTATTCTTCTGGCTTCTGATTTTGAATAAGTGGGTGTCTGAAATTTGCTGAATGGCAAGCAAATACTGGAAATGACACATTCCCCAATTGAAAATTGTGTTGTGCAGCTGAGCAAGCACCAGGAGAATTTGGACCTTTTCTCTACCTTTGCACCCTCTCTCTTGATTTTGGAAGCCCTGTAAGGAGCCCGAACATAGCAGGCAAATTGAAGTTAGTGCTTTTCTTTTTGAGAAAGATACCCTGGTGGGAACAAAAGCTGCTCAAATGTCTTGGGCTGCCTCCCACTGCAGCTGCAGTCTTTTGCCTACTTTGTGGCAACTACCCACCCTGATGTTACTTCTAATCAGTAAAAATAAAATGGAGTTGATCTGCAATTGCCTTGCAGTGAATACCTACTGGGTTGGGAGACTGGGAGACTTGAGAGGGATAGTATTTATTATTTATAGCTGTTCCTATAGTGCTTATCATCATAGTGTCTATAAGTGAGCACCATTGACAAGACTCTAAATGTGAGATAAAATTTAATAATGCATTAATAATAACCTGCACTTGTCTGTGGTGGCAGCAGTCGTGACTGAGATGACTTAAAATGGGAAGAAGAAAGAACTGCCATAGCTTGGTGAAGGTGGAAATCTGCCACTGCAGAGGAGGAGGAAGCAGCAGGGAGCTGAGGAGAACCAGCAGGCTTGGCAAGGGAGAAGGCAGTCCAGAGACACTGGGGTTTGCCGTGGAGTCAGGGCAGCACAGGACATGGGTGGGGGTTCAGTAGCTTTGCAAAAATGAATGCATTTAAGCAGCATATTCAGGAATAAACAAGAACGTACTTTAGCTTAATTATTAACGGCTTCCTGTGACGCCCTGCCATATATATATGAACACATGCAGAGGCCTGCGTAGCTCCTGCTCTGAGATAATGACAGAAGATGACCAAGCCTGAAGCTTACCTTGTTAAAAGGCTACAGTTCAAAGCTGGCACCCTGACTAATGAAACTGCTCTCTCTCCCACAACTTGTTTTATTATACTATCTTCTCTTGCTCGGCTCTGTTCCCTTTTCCTGTCTCTAACCTGGAGAAAGACAGTTCACACCCCCCTATGTTAGCACTGGGGAGCTGAGGAAAGTGGCTTTAACATTATGCTAATGAGGCAGGATGAAGAAGGGAGGACAGTCACAAGCCAGAAGATGATGCACCTGAAACTGTGCTCCTTTTAGAGCATCTGGATTAATTTATTTTTCATTAATCACTTCAGGAAGAGAGAAATATCTTCCATTACTACTACCTGCTTGTGGCTTTATCATTCAGTTGTGTGACTTCCTATTGAAACCCCTGCAGTAGTGGGCACAGCTTTGGCCGTACAGGTTAAATAGAATGAAAGGAGTAGAGAAACAAGAGAGCAGTTTCTTCCAGTCAGAAGGTCTTTTTATCATAGGCAAACCTTCAGTTTGTAGATATGGAAGGTATCTTTGTGGCAGGGCAAATTGTGTATTACTACCACCATGCTCCAGTCAGTTCTCTCCCGTGTCTACGGACAGAGTTGATTAGGAGTTCTATATGAAGAATACATGTTTAAACCCATTTTCTAGTTGGAGTACTTTGTAAGCACCTGCAGCAGTTTCAGCTCAAATATTCACAAAAGTGTTCAAATATGCATTTGTGGTAATAACTACGTAAGAAATGCATCTACAGAGACTTGGCTTTGGTTTCTTTCCCCTAGTGCTTTGCTTTCTTTCTCCTTGTGCTTTGTTGTCACCCTTAGACAACATCAGCTTCCTAGTACCCTCTGCTTTATATCCTCATCAGGTCCTCCTCTGCATGCTCATTTTCCACAGTGACACCAGAACATCTAACAGCTCCATCAGTTAAAAACAGATCCCGAAGATAAACCAGTGATGCTTATTTACTGAGAGTGTTTAAGAGGAGCAATGGACACACTCAGTTGTCCCACCTAGAGGAAACCACTGCTGGACTTGTAAACAAAGATGGCATGTCTGAATAAACACAGAAAAATCAGATGCCAGGAACTGAGAATCCCATCAGCTAAGTTGACTGTTTCTCTTCTGTGCCAATTGGTGTTATTGTAGTTGTACTGTGTCTTTTCCCTGGAAAGGTCCATGGTTGGGAGAGTTTAACATCTTCCTAGAGCAGGTGATAATCTTTAGAGAGGAGCTATGTGAGATGAATCACACTAGTCAGGTATTGCATATTTGTTATCTTCCCTCTTCTGGACAGATACTAGGGACTCCGTTTTACCAAAGGTGTCCAGAATGTGACAAATCAGTAGCAGAAAAAATCCTAGGGTGTTGAAAGCAAAATTTACTGTGAAAAATTTACAGTCAAACTACTGTAGGTTTTACAAATAGACTTTGCAGTCCATAAATCCCCAGGCTTTAAGGGAACAGATAAGCCGGTGCAATACATCCACAGTAGCTTTAGAATGACAGATAGTATGGTGGTCAGAGCAGACAAGATTTAGTCAGTGTGCTGGTGTGTTGGCAGCTACAGATGCTTTCTGAAACCATTAAGACTGGAGTTTTCTTTCACTGAATGTCTCAGTTGAATGTTAGAGTGGTACATGAAGTCCATAGTTAAAGATACCAGGATCTATAACTCCTTTAGAGGGTAAATATATTTACTTGTAGTGGAGATTATTGAATTATATTCTATTGTCCTGATTTCTGATATAATAACCTAAAAAAACCACAAAAACCCAAATAAAAATAGCAATGCCCCTAATTGTAAAAATAGCCCTCTCAGTGGTTTCATGTGAGCATGTGTGTTTTTATTTCTTGGTTTGACTCAGGAAGTGCAAGGAATCTAGCATCTGGCTGTACGGAACTAGCAATGAATTCCTCTGGAGTAGGTGGCTCTCCATTGGTACAAAGGCATTTAAGGCTGCTCTTGTGCCATCCATCATGTGTCCACATAGGCTCCTGGGGAAGGATGATGTAGAAGCACGAGAGCAACAGCTGTGGCGGCATACACTCACCGGTTTGCTGAGTTTCAAGTAGAGGTTTGTGTTTTGCCATTGTTTGTTTGTTTGAAGTCTAGGTAGAATTGTATGAAGTTGTAACTTCCCTATGAGTATGAAGTTTCCTGCAAAACTCTGTGGGGTCAGTCTCAGATGTGAGCACAGAGGCAGGAATGTATGAACCTTTTCTTCACACTCAACTTCCTTTTTTTTCTCCTGGTCTGAGCAGTCCTTGCAGCATGCTGACATGTGGCAGAAAACATTTTTCATTACTCCTTACTTCCATCACCAGAGTTTATTGGCTGGTGACCCACACAAGGAGCAGAGGATGTGTTGCAGTGGCAGGCGTGCAAGAATTCCAAGGCTGCCCCTTGGGAAAACAGAAAAAAAAGAAAAAGAATGAGTAAGAGCTACAGTAACAAAGGCAGGGCAATGTCCACAGTGCTCTTTGGTAACTGATGTGGGAGGGAAGTGCACAATTTATGATTCCAAGCAACTGGCTCACCTCTTAGGTATTTTATACGATGATCTCAGTAGAATGATGCAAGCATTGGCAGCAGAAGATAATGTTTCACTTCTGTTGGCTCCATCCTATTGTTTGATTTTTGCTAATTGCAGTAGTTTTGGCCATCAGAGACAAATTATAGACTGTCTGCAAGTGCTGGGGAGGAAGCTTGAATATTTTTCACACACAAATGCTTTAGAAGTGGAATTTAATAAATAAAGCTTTTACTTCTGTGTACATACTGAGAAGGACATGGGGATCAGATGTCTGCTTATTTGGATTGAATTCCAAGAGACTTTAAGCATTAGAATTGAGATCATTAGAGCTGTTTTTTGAACACTTTGTCTATATCATCCAATAGATGGTAAAAGTCAGAGATGAGCGGAAAGGCTAAATGGCTTTGGCTTGAGCCCTCGTGTTACTTTAGCAAGGAATAGAAGTGCCAATACCAGTACTTGAGTTTTTTTGGCACCTTCTTTTTTTTTTTTCTCCTAGCTGCCCATACCGTTTCCAAAAAAAAAATATAAATATTTCTGGCTAGCATGGTAGCAAAGACAGCATTAAGCACCTGTGTTCCAGACAGGCGTGTGTGTGTATGTGCCACTGCTGATCCATCTGTGAAACGTGGCAAATGCCTGTGGGGGCGTGCACAGGGGATATGCAAAGCACGTGGCACATGTCCAGTCATAAAAAGCTTGAGTAAACAATGCTACATGCTGCAAAGTGACAAGAAGAGATTCGAGAGCTGGCTTTTATCCTCTCAGGTTTTCCAAGAGTAAACAACACTGAGAAGATGCCTGACCTAGGGCAAATCCCTCCTCCTCCCAGGTGTTAAAACTGCTTATCCGGGTCTTTCTCTTCTCCAACTGGCGTCAAACATGGCAAGGAAAACACTCTAATTCCCTTGCTTTGAAATAGAGTTGGTACTTTATGAACTATGAAGAGGGGGGTTCTCCTAAACTAACACTGTACAGGAAAATAGGAAAATGTGTTAGAGGATCATTGGAAGATGATGATAATACAAGGTAGGAATGTGTCAATAGGCAAGACATAGTAGTTAATTCCTCTTTGACATGAGGTATCACATGCAAGGAAGCTAAAAAGCTAAGATGGGACAATGAATTAGTGTTGTTGGGAGCCAGACCGTTTAGGGTTTCGTAGACCAAACTTAGCCATCGCCTAACCATTACCTCAGCATTGGTGCAGGTTCATAGGGTCTCCTAAATGACTTGCAGGAATCGACTAATGTGCTGCTATACCCCCACAAATCAGTATGTTCATGACATTGAGTGGTAGAGCAGTACTGGTCAAATAGTTTTTGCTGCAGTTCCGTTGTGCTTGGGGGAAGCATTGTCTGGGTGCAGGTGTTCCAGGCTGCACCCCACCTTCAGACTTGGATGCTATGCCACGTGCCTCTGTTGTGCAAAAGGTATGTGTGGCAATTTTCCCTATCCAAAAGGCATGGAAGACTAAGCATGGCACCCCATCAAAGATGGTATGTGCTCATCCATGGGACTGTGGGAGAAATCATATCTGGGATTTTGGAAAGGTTTCGATTTTGTTTGCCATGCCAAAAACCATGATCTAGTTTGAGACAGGAGTCTGCCATTTCAGAAGCCCTATTCAAGTGATTAGATTAATAGCCTAGGATTTGGAGACATAGATTAACTTTTCTTCTCTTTCACAGATCAGTAGCATGTGACTTAGCCTGTCCATACTCGAGTACTCATCTGGCCAGGCCTGGTCCTGGGTGTGTTGCAAGGATAAATAAGTGGAAAGATGAGAGTTCAGATTTATACTGAGGAAGTCAGTGGTGGTGTAATACCATAGATAGATACTCCTTAAGTGCAGTTTTAAGTAGGATGCACTACAGAATGTATATTAATAAAATATGAGATGGTAAAAGTCTCTTTTCACTGATCCTGGGTGGTTTTCTTTCCTGGAATTCCTTTGAAATAGCAAGAATGCAATCATTTTAGCCTCTTCATTAGGTGTGTTATTTAATCCCCCACACTGTAGTTCCTTAAGCATAGAAACAATCTACTTTATACTCAGTGTGAACAATGAGATGCCCCAGAGCATATTTAAAACAGAACTCCCAGACACAATTACTTGGCTTAAAAGGATCTAAGCTACATTTATTGTTATGGAAAAGCTCACCAAAATACGCAAACAAATCCTACTATTCTCTATTCAATTTCCCTTCCTTTATTAGAACCTGAATAATATGACTAATCACTAGAAAAACTTAAAATCTCTTTTATGATGACTAAAATCTGTCTCTTTTCCTCATATATAATAAGTCACCTCTAACCCTGTTTTTTTCTTTTTTTTCTCTACTTTTCCCAAGAATCTATTCAGTAGTGTTTACTGACTGGGTTTGATTGTTCATTTTCTCAACATTGTTATTTGAAATTATATACATTATAGTTAAACCCAGAGTGACATTACACACATGTATGAATATACAGTATATATTGTGCATAGTCTGCTTATACATACTGTGCACAAACACAAATACATACATCATATGTGCCCCCCATTTGCAGATATGCAAATTGCATATATACTATATATACACTATTTAAAATACTACAGTTTCAAAGAAAATTTATAGTAGGGAGCAGCAGTTTCAGCAATGTTTGCTAAGTGGAAAGCAATAGACACTGTTAAAATGTAAAAGACTTGCAAATGAAATGCTGTCTCACTGCATTTCTCTCTTCTAAAATCTCTGTGTCTGGACTCAGAATGTATTTTTCATGCCTGGATTTAAAGAGAGACCTCTCAGGAGAGTTAAATAGAAACCAAATAAAACCATAGCATCTTTGTTTGAAAGAGTCTCTCGGAAAGATTATGCAGTGCTTAAATCCTGTTCCGCTTGTAGCAGATTTTGTGGATGTCAGGTTGATGTGTTTAAATATTTTTTTTTTCCTTTTGAAAACACCCAACAGTGTAATATTATTTTACCTGTAATAAAGTACAAAAAATTTTTAGGTGAGAAAGATAATTCTACTACTTATTGCTTTTTAATTTATTTTTTTTTGTCTCAATGTCTGGTGCTAAAGAGATGTCTTAAAATATATGAAGCTACTACAATTAGAAAGGTTCAAAATCTGCTCTGTATGGGGAAAAGGTGCAATGGCTGACAAATGAGCTTGAAAAAACTCTGGGACCCTTTGGTTAGAGATAGGAGACAGCTATGATATCTACAAGGACCTGTCAACACAGAGGTATGGGTCATGGTGGAGGGGCCACAGCCAGAGAAAAGTTTTCTCTTAAAAGTCTCTTGTCAAGTCAGTGGATTTTCAATGCAGAAGGACAACTTCTCATTTTCAGAGCAATCTAGTTTTAAAAATTGTTTTGGGGGCTGTCCTGTAATTTAACACTGTCAGGTAGTTATCCTTTGAGATAAAGGGGATGAAGAGCTGAATTGGAGAGCTTTCTGATAGTGACGTGCCTGGGGTCACACGGTGGGAGAGTGGCTCTCACCCCTCATCACACCCGTGACTGCGCTCAGCCTTCTCTCCTGCTGTTTAACCTAAATTTCCCTGTTCTTAACATCATGCTGTCACTACTAATGATACCTCTGAGCTATGTGCTAAATTATTCTTTCTCTGACTTTCAATTCTTTCTTTCAAATACATGAGCAGTTTCTAGCATTGCTTGTAGCATAGATGGGCTGGACTTATAACCAATTACTGTATTTATCTGGATCCCAGATGATCTTAAATCTGAGAGAACTTCACAAGTTCTGAGGGTTAGCTGAAGAAAAATGTTTTAAATTAGTTTTATCAATAATTTCAATGCTTTTTCTCATTTTGACAGTTACATTCTATTGTAATTTGGAGAAAAGAATGCCTTATTTTTCTGTTAATTTTTTTTATAATATGCTCACAAAGAAAACTTTCTGCACTGAGGGGAAAAACAAGACTAGGGAAAAGTACAAAAAGAGAATGACAATGTGATTTCCCTTAATAAAAGCTAAATGAGATATTTTGGATAAAAAATTTTGCCAAAATAAATCATGCAAGTAACATGCCTTCTCATTGAAAAAAAAAAAGTCAGTTTGCATTAAAAGAATAAGGAAAATTAAAACGTCAGACGGTGGTACCATGTACAATGGTTATTCACATGAATGTGAGGAATCTGATCAATAAGCTCAGCACCAACTCTGAAAGCACTGTGCTACTCTTGGTTGAGGCAGTGAGGATGACTGAGGTCTTTGAGGAAGAAGCTACCACTGCGATCACTTTCGTGAGGGATCCTGCCCCTTGCAGGCAGGACTGCCTGAGAAATTCACTTTTTTGCTGCTGGACCGAGAATGGAGCTTTGCTGAGGCTCAGGGACTCCCAGTATTCATGAGTATCCACAAGTAATGTAATTTTTGTCTAAAAAGAGACCAGGAAGCAGGGGGATTATGTTTCCTTCACTAAACAACCGTATTGTGTTTTCGGTGCTACTTTGAGAGAGCTGTAGTCAATAAAACCTAGGTCTGTAATACATAGTAGCACATCCATTCTAATAAGAATTGTCCCAAAATTATTTCATTATTTTGTAAGGGACAGAATTTGGATTTGGGACTATTTTAGTATCACTGAGAGTTACAGATTCACTCCTCCAGTACTGTATGGGGGTTGGAGAGTCCACCAGTGTTTGCTAGACTCTCCCTTTAGACTGAGACTTTAATACATAGTGCATATCTCTCTTGCGGATACATCGTCTCAGATGTCCATGACTTTTCACAAATAAATTCAACAGCTGAGTCTCTTATCTCCTTCTGGTCTAGCACATTTCTGTATCAGCTATTCAGTTTGTGTCTTAAAGCCTCCCATATTCACCTTGATTCTTTCTGCTAGCAGTAGCCATTCAACTTGGGAGCTTTAGCATTGTGCACACAGTTCTGCTTGACTGTCTAATGCTTTTCAAATCCAGGGGATTTTTTCCCTTTCAGTCCTTAGGCATCAGGAGCCATGATCCTCTTGCTTGCTTGCATTCTCCTATTCCAGTCCTAAAGACAGTAACAACTTGTAGGATTCTTATTTCTTCTAAATGAATTGGTTTCATTGTGCCTTGATTTATACAATGGGTTATGGTCTTCAGGTGACTCCTTTCGGAGGTGTAAGGGGGTATTTAGCACCAACATGTTGAGGAATGTAGCTGTTTCTTTCCAGGTGGAGGGAGGTTGTAAGTTTGAGAAGAAAGACAGGTTTCACTTCCACGGTGATCACTGAATCCAGCTGCATTATGTGGCAACCCCATTCCTCACAGCCATGATATGACGGGAGGAGAGGTTTGAGGAAGGATGGAGGGTTGCGTGCAAGCTATAGAGAGCATATGCAACTGAGTAACATATTACTGCATGCACTACTTCCTTCCTTCTGCTTTTGCCATAGTAAGATTATGGAGAGTTGGGTTTTACTGTCAGTGGATGCTTCAGTGAATCAAGCATTGATCAGAATGGAAAAAAGAACTGACAGCTGGGAAAGGGAATAACTGCTCTAGGATATACCCTGTACTGTGGGAGTAAGGACAAAAAGAAAATGCTGCTCTGCAAAATGGATCATGATAGGTTTGCCCTTCCTCTTTCAGTGATGGAAAAAGGTTTTGCACAAGAAAAATGTACATTTTTGAGCATAGTAACACACAGGCATATAGACACAGCTTCTAAGTCAGGGCCAGAGGGTGCATGACTCTTGCTGTGTGTACGTTATTGTTGACCTGCTTCATTCATGTTCCTTTTGGAACTCCATTATTCTTTCTCACTTTTGGTGCTCTATGGTTTTCAGCACTGTCAGACAAGAACAATGAAATAGTCATTTCTTCTAAAATGAAGCTATATTCTCCTTATAACATTTTTTAAAAGTCACCAGATTTTACTGCTGTTACCGAATATTATAAAATAGAATAGGGAATATAATTACTGGGAAAGACTGTGAGTGGAGGCTAGCTCTTTTTATAGTTTAAGCTCTGAAGATCCTTTCAAATAAGTCAAATGGTAAATTTTACTACCTCACCGTATAAGGATGCATCTGTTGCTTTGAAGATTTATGTTTTCCTTCTGTTTTCTTCTTCTCTGTTCTCTTCTTCCAGTTTTGGAAGTCCCTGCACTGAAACAGCTGAAGGTGGGAGAGTCTTAGGAAGAAGTCTCTCATCTCCTTGCCTTGTTCTTATTCTTATTTGAGCATCTGCTTATGCCTACTACTGGAATCAGGCATACCATTGCTGTGACCCAGTGTAGCCACTCTCATGTTCATATTTCATTTGGCAGTGACTTGAAATATGGGAAATAATCCCACAATGATTTCATTTGTTCAGCAACAGATATGGTTGTCAACAAATTATAGCAGTATGAACTTGAAAGCCGTTTACTTCTCATTTCCTAATAACGGGAAGGAGGAAACTCAAGTGGTTTACCCAAAACATACTCATAGGCTTCTCACATGGCTTGAATTCACAAAATACAGAGATGCTTTGTGGACTTGGATGTTTGAGGCAGTAAGAGAGCAAGACTTCATTTCTAAGAAGGAAAACCAAGAAACGAATATGTGTCCAGGCAGTCAGTGGGAATAATGCTGAAGCTTCTGAGAGCTGGAGACCACTGAGCTGTGTGTGCAAACCCAAAGTTTGATGAACCTTGTTTTTCATGCAGTCTCTGTTGTACCTGAAAGATGAGATTAAGGGATTTTAAATTGTGATAGAGGCTTGAATTTAGATAATTCATTTTAATAATGTGATGTACTTCCAATCTCATTCCATGGCACATGCTGGTGCTGAAAGCGGCTCTGGCTTTGTTTTGAGTAGTGTTATAAGGACTCTGAACCTTTGACCTACTTTCTTGTTTCTGAATGTAGGAAATCCTGGAAAATTCCCTAATGACACAAATTATGGGAGGCGCCAGACTTGACTCTGGGAACTCTTGCACGCACTCCCTCTCTCCTGCTGCTTTTTTTCCCTACTGCACTTGTCAGATTGTGAGGAGAAGATAATCTTCATTTTACACAGGGGAAATTGGATGCAGTGGAAATGTATCACAGCAGTGGAAAAAAAAAAAAAAAAAGAGAACAAATAACTCCCTTCAACATGATGTTCAGATGTAAGGATTTTTTATTCCCTCCCAGTCCTTGCTGTTCTTGTTTCTGAATGATGCTGAGAGGAATAACACTACCTCTTCTATCTCAGAACAGGAAATCAGCAAGTATAATACATGCATATGCATAAAATTCAGCAACAGGAGCTATTGCCAGTTTAAACCATTGTTCTCCTAATTTGGAGAAAAAAAGGCTGTCTTGCTGTCGTTATAGTAAAAGCCTCAAACAGATTAGGTCAAGTCTCTGCAGACAAAGTAATTCTGTGGTGCTTAAAATGATAGGAACTAATCTCCATGAAAGCTGAGTCCAAGGGTATAGGCTATTAAAGATATCTGTATGCTATAGGCAGAGGAGAAGATAAGAGGTCCAGCTCATAATGAGAAACGATAACTCTACACACTTTGTTTACAGTTTACCCCAAAGACCACAGATTAACACAAATCTCAGAGCATCTTTATTACAGCACTGCACTGGAGAGGAGGCTGCCAACAGAGGATGGAATTGCTAAGTAGGCTGGGACCATCTGTCCTCTCAGGGAGGTGAAAACGTGCATGATTGAGTGACACCTGCTTGTCAAGTATGGCCTGCTGGGAAATTTTCTCTTGGATCACTGATCTCAGAGTACATTACCTGCATTAAAATCAGACAAACAATCTCATCAGCATTATGCATTTAAGCAACTCATGGCAATATCAAAATAAAACATATATTCAAGATCTCTAGATCTTGCATGGTTAGGAGCTCATGGTTTGTTTTCCACATTGGCAAGCTTAGTTTCTGATGGAAATTGAGCATTTTAAAATGGCATTTTCTGTTATTTTAAGGATCGCTGGAGATAAGCCAAAATACAAGCTGGCTTTTTATTTTCCTTCTTTTTTTTTTTTTCTTCTTTACAAGCATTGAGATCTCACTATAAAACAAGCCTTTGCAGACTTTGTATGGATAAAACCACTGACCCTATGAAATGGAATAATTTTGATTGTGCTCTGCCTTCCAGTTGCTCTCTGCCTAATGCAAGGAATTGCTCCTTTGTAAATATTTAACCACTTTGGAACATATTTAAGCACTGTTTAGTAAAACTACGTAAAGAAGGACAGGAAAATATGGGATGACACTTCTGTCTGCACTCATGCTGTTGGGAAGAAAGCTACTCCTTCCCCTCCCTTTACAAAAAGCACCGCAGCATGAGTTAAGGTCATAGTGTCAGAGTGAATTTCCAGTACAGATACTGATTTTCCTCTCTGTGTGGTTATCAGCTTGATCATTAGACCTAAATCTGGATGCCACCGAAAATCGCGGGTGATCTTATCAGTGGCTGTAATAAAGGGGAGATTTGTGTCAGGGTTTGACCTTTTTTTTTTTTTCCAAATTAAGACTCATCTGCTTTTTATTAAATAGGAAATATTCTTATGATTATCATTAAAATCTTAGTACCTGATTCCAATTAGTGTTTTCACTTGTTGAATTCTAGAGTTGTAGGCACAAAAACAAATCTGTTGGAAGACAAACACAGAAATAAAAGAAGAGGCGGAAAAGAGAAAAGGAAAGTGGTCAGAAGTAAATGCATATACTGAGTACAGGACTACCTGTACCTATTGCAAAGTAGCTTGAAGTTCTGTGATTAATTTAATAAAAATGTAATTCTATAAATCTGGATTATTAAAGCTTATTAAAGACAATGAAAGAACTTCAGTGGATATTGAGTCAGGTTGTTGTAGTATTAAGAGGGCTGGTATGCTTCAGTTTTCCATTTTCCAGTCAATAAATAGCATATGTTTCTTCTGGACAGTACAACAGTAGACTGTGTACATTACTTTCACTGCTGTGAGAGATGAAGCAGGCCACTAGCACTGTGATACAAGTGTTAAGTATACGTGTATTTCTCTCTGACAAAGGGTACAGAAATCCGGTTAAGAAGACTAGGTTCCATCATTCTTCTGTAGAGTCTCTGAGTCCTTCTCCTGTTGGTGTCAATAAGAGTTGCATCTGTCTGTAAACAGATCAAGCTTAGCTCAGAGAGCTCTGGGATCACATGTCTTGCTGCTCCTGATTCCACCCCAATCAGTTCCTCTGTCCTACAAAGACCTCTTTTAATTCCCCAAGCCACTGGTCCTGCTGGCTCTGTGGTGGTAGAGCATTGGTGGGCAGGAGGCTGCTGCAGGAGCAGTGAGTGCTTCCCTGGCATGGCAGAGGTGTAAAGCTTCATCTGGCAGTGCTGCAGTACTGTCTTCCAGTACAGTGTAGGTGCTGGATACCAAGGCAGAAAGGCTAACTCTCTTTGTGGTCATGGAAGGTATTACTGGTGCTGATCTGGAGCTGTTGGAGTTCAGGGATTGGATGAAACAGATGCTCCTTCCTCTTGTCAGCTGTGACTGGGGAAGGTGATAGAGCCTTCTTTCTCCTGGAGACACACTTCTTCAATCACTAGTAACGATTGTATAGATTTTATTGGGCTTTGGCATCACTGGGCTCCTGCCTGTCTCCAGAAATTTCCTTCAAACAATGCCAGAGAAATCAGCTGAGCTATGTTAGTACAAAACAAGCAGAAATGAAGAAAAGAATGAGGTCCCTTGCTCTTAAACAAATATCTTGCCTCTCTGGTGTGTGGCCTTGCTGGCAAGACATGCTGTATTTCAAAGGGATGAAATGATTACATTAACCTAAGCGTTTCTTCAGTGACCTCACTCTGGCTGTTGCCATGCTTACCTGCAAGTACGAAAACAAACAAATGGGCTGATGCTTAGCCAGGGAGTCAAGAAAGGTCTCTTTGCAGGGAGGAATGTTCNAGCTACTGTAGTTGTACGCAATTTGCTTTTGTAGGAGAAATGTGATGCTTCACTTTTTTTTTTTTTTTTTTTTAATTTGTGCTAAGCTATTTAGGCTTGAGTGCTGAAAAAACAACTCCAAAGCATGTTCTGCTTTTGGGGGGCTAATATGTGGCAACTTGGACCTTGCACTGTGGCTACTGACATCTTTGCTGGTAACTCAAACACACCCTGCAGATTTGGGTTGACACTGATAATTCTCTTTTTTGGCTACTGGGGTGAGATGAAAAAGCATTTGATATGGAAGTGCTGTCTACTACTATAGGTGGTGTTGGCTATTTTCTGCTCTGTTCTTAAGAGCTTTAATTGTGGGCTTTAGGTAATTTTTCAAAGCAGATTGCAGATGTGTTGTTACTGCCCTTCTTTGAGCAGCATTTTGTCATTCCTGAACATACCTTTATTTTTTTCTTTCCAAGTGACTGACTTCAGAATATTACCTTATAATTCATTGATGAAAGAACGACTAATAATTGTAAAAAAAATTAGAGATACTTGCTAGAGGGATTTCTTCTGTGAAAAACACAGTTGAAAACAATTAATATTATACGGTATCAATTCTTCTGCCATCTCATCTCCAGCACACCTGGTGCTTGTGTATTAAGTGCTGTGATTAATACCTGTCAGATATGGTTTGTTTTCTCACTAATTCTCTAGCAGTGTGGGAATCCTGTGAAAGAAATACCTTTTAAGCAGTGTTTCTTTCTGTTTTCAGGTGTATCTGACACTGTGTGTTTGCTGGAGATAGGTGTGTTGTCTTGGGAATGGAATTTGTACTCAATTTGTTGTTTTCCAGGGGAATCCTTTCCTCACAGAAAATTCCTGTTTGTCAAATCCAAAACATTCTGCAGAGATGGAGGAGCACAGGAAGAATGTTGATAACTTTTCTTTTCCTGCTAGCTTGCCTGCCCAGCAGGTGCCAAAGAGACTGTGGGAGCCAGCTCCTTAGCTCCCATGCTTAACAGCAGATCATGTCTGTCTGAGAGACAGGCTCCTAGAAGATTTGAGAGCCTGAAAGACCAGACAGGTTGCTACTGATCCTGTGGGTCCTGGGGAAACTAGTCTTAAAGTCTTCTCTCAGGCTCTTTTGTTTCTAGTTAAGAAATTGTCAAAGCTCTGGGAATCTCCCAAGTTTGTAGATCTTGTCAGCTTTTGAGACATATTGCCATCAATCACGTTTCCTAGGATTCACGAGGCTCCTAGTTTTGAGTTATGTTTCCTGAGAGACCATCTCAGAGCAGATGTTCTCAGGGGTTGTAGGCCCTGTGATACTGGTGCAGGGCTCCCAGCATGTGACTGCCAACCACGCGGATAGTCTAGGGTCCATCAGATCTGTGGCTCTGACATAGCCAGAGAAGTGCTCCCACCGCTGCTGGAGTTGATGGTACTTGGGCTACCCAACTTGGGTGGGACTACCCAACTTGGATTGCACGTTTGGAACTTGTGTATTTTCTAGAAGGTTTGAATGTTTTATTCAAAACTAGGGTGAAATCCCCTTTTCAATGAAGTTATCTCTGACCAAACAGATATAAAAGTGAAATAAGCAAAGTTGGTGTGCTCCTTTATTCCTGTAGACCCTCTTGCTTAGTATATGACAATCACCTGAAAAATCTAAACCTCCTATAAAGTTAAACTACACACCAGGGGATATTCTGAAAGATTTTATTTAAAACCATCTGGCTTTACAAATTGGTCATTACTAACTATTAGTGTGATCATTGCATTCTCCTGCTCTTGGAACTTAAGATCTGATTTGTATTGACTTGAAGGCTGCTTCATGTCACTCACATTGTTCAAAGTGGTCATTCAGTAGATGTAAATATAGTATGCATCTTCCTTGAAGTCTGTTTTTATCACCAGAAACTATTACAGTGGCCTTTGTTTAAATGGGAATCGGGGTTTTGAACTGCAAAAACATTTACTATGGTAAAGAAACACAAAGATACTTCGGGCTTATTTTGGGCTCATTAACAGATAAAGATACCATGACTTCAGTGGCATTATTCTTAGTCTACAGAACTATAACTAAAACGTCCTTTGTCTATATTTTCAGTTCTGATACAGGCAATAGAGAAAAAAAGCCACATTATTTCCTTGGTCACATTTAACAGCTCCCTTCTATTGTCTCCCACTTACATTTAGCTTTTGTTCCTGTTTTCATATGGTTTCATTTCTCTGAACAAATGTTGTTTTTTTCTTTTCCTTTTTTTTTTTTTAAAAAAAAGCAGCATTCAAGCAAATGACTCTTATTTGAAACATAAAAAATGAATAGGGCCATGCAACTAAACAGGCTGTAACATGCTTTCAAAGATGATTGTCTGAAATGCAGGGTCTCTACTCCGCCCCCTCTGTTCTGCAGTTGTGCGCTTGAAAGCACCTCAGGCAAGAGACTGTTGGAGCATTGAGAGCTCTGAAATTTTTGTTTGCATAAATTCATAATTAAATACTCTGGTGTGAAAGAGATGGGGAAAAAATGTTTTCCCTGCTGCTTAGCAATTTTAAATTGGTCGGTTCTTTCTGTTGGTGGGGGTAGGAAAATACTATCAAACCTAAAAATCCTTCTGTTTATCTGGGAATGCAGCAATGCTTTTGCTCTTGCTTTACATGTAGAGCATATACATTCAGAGAAGCACTGAGGGAGTATATCATTCAGAGAATGAGAATCATAGAGCAATTAATAATTCAGGTCTGTTGTACCCTGACAAACACAATAGTATGGCATCAATCTTGGAAGTGTACACAGGGAAGTGTAGTCCATCAATCACTTTGTTCTTCCATCTGATTTTGAATAATTGTTTATTTCTGTTTTTCTGATTTGCTCTGCAAAACCAACTTTTTTAAAGCTCTCAATGGAGTATTTTCCCTTGAGAAAGCATAGCTGAAGTAAAATCTTCTCCCATAGTCTTAGCTGATGTAGAATGATACAAAATCTCAGAATATATTCAATGTATGAACTAGAATATCTTTAGTAATTGTTGTCCTAACAGTTCTGGGATGTAAATATTTCTAGGAATAGAATACTTGAGTTTTTATAGTTAAGATTTTCTATATCCAAATCTTTAGAAGATTTAAACAAAAATATGGTGGTGTTGGAATATTTCTTTTCACGTTGCATATTGTGAGGAGAGCTGGTAGTTTTTGTGAAGTTGTGTTTGCATGTGGCAGAGATACTAAGAACACAAGTAGATCCAGTAATAGGCCTCTGGACGGAGCCACAACTAAATTTCAAAGTCTACATTACTCTTGAACTGATACAGTAGGGATATGAACTTGGGCCTCACAGATCCAAGCTTTTATCCGGCCATCCCTTTGAGGTGCATCATCACCAGGTGTTGTTCCCTTTCTGATATTTTGCTGACAGTGTTAGTCCATTCTCCATATATTACTGTCTGCTTCTGTTGGAAATACCTTTCCTAGGATATATCTTTCTGTGACAAAACCAATTGATAACGTTAACAAAATAGATCGTTGATTTTAGAAGTACAAGTCAGAACGACATCCCCTGTTGCAGGCACATGCGTTACTGCCTGTGGGGATGCTGGCGGCCCGGAGACCACAGCAACAGACTTGATCCCATGAGATTTGAGTTGTGCTTGCCATCTTGCCACTAATCAGTTGTAATTGGCAGCAAATTTTCCTACTTCTCCATGCCTTTACTTGCTTTCTTATTCTGTTTCTGTATTATCAGCTGTAAGTTATTAAGAGAAAATAAAAGAAAGGCAAAAAAATGGTAGTCCTGTTCCTCCTTGTCTCCTGCCCAAAGTGATACATGGACTGTGTGGCAAAGGAAAAACCTGAGATCTTTACCCACTACCAAACAGTCACTCTCTCGCATTCATATCACATCGTATCTGCTCTGTTCATATAAGAACAATAAGTTTTTGGTTTTGTGCAGCTCCTAACATAGTACTGATCTCCACCTAGATGGGCTCATCCAAATTCTAAACAAATATGAATAATTGTGGTGAGAAAATGAAGCTTATTCTTTGGCTGCTTTGGAAAGGCAGGCTCTGTTTAAAATCAGTGCCAGTCTGGGATGACAGTTGTTGCACCCTGGACTTTGCATTGGCAAACCCTCATAACCTACCTCTTGCTGTTTCCTAGACAAGATGTAGACATGCCAGGAATTTGTTTAACAGGGACCAAATTGCAGAGGGAGAGTTCTTTCAGCCACATCTGTAATGTTTCTATCTGGAGTTAGGCTTGGTGGAGGTGCAGAAGCAACATTCTGCAGGCAAACCAGGTGTGACAGATCTGTTGTTTCAAGTGGATGGTCCATGTGGGGGCAAAAATGCTCTGGTTCAGCTACTTTGGCTTTATTGTTCCTTATTCCCCTGAGGAATCAGAGACCACACAAAAAATTGAGAAAAGGAACAGAAAGAAAGAAAAAGGCCAAGGATGTGAATGTGAAGAAATTTCCACTGTAAGGATGAAGACACAGAAAGACAGCTAAAAGCTGTCATATGTCAATCACATAAAGGGTAGGAAACATAGGCAATAGTTAATGCTCTGAGCAAAGGGGAAAGGAAAAACAACTGGTCTCTAGGTATTAATTATATACTGAGCTGCTAATACGTTGGAGATAGTGTGAGCATCAATTTCTAATGTATACCAGCCTTGGAAAACAAATACAATGAAGGATAAGACAATTTAGAGTAGTATAATATTAACCAGGGCAGTCCAGGTAGAGTTAGTAAGGAGTGCTGGCACTGCACCTGTACAAATACTCATGCCCTTTTCAGGGCACTTGCTGGCAGTGATGCACAATAAAGGTGCATTGATCTCTTTTATCTTCAAACCAGTGGTAAGGTCTGAAATACTGAGTGAACCTAAAGACCTCATTAACTTCAGCTATCAACAACAGTCTAATGTAAAAAGAAAAAAAAAAGTTAAAAATCCCAAGCATCATCTCAAACAGTCCCTCTCTCATTATCTCAGCCCTTCCTGGAGAAGATCAATAAACAATTTGCATATTTTTTATCAATATTTAATGTAATGCAGCAGGATGCTTTTGATGGCTTGGGTCCTTCTGTGCACTCTTTTAACATGACAGAGACTAAGAGCCCAGCAGGTGCTCAGGTGCTGGGGTCAGTTCCTAGTTAAAAACATTAGGGATTGGTCTGGCTAAATAATCTACAGCTGCCCATCCAAGGGCAGGAGTGAGAGCTCACAGAGCATGGTGATGAATTTTAACGATCTGGGAAGATAAATGAGCCTGAGCTGCCATGCAATTAGTGGGCTGTGGAAAGATATGTTGGGTCTAAATGAGGGACATGATCTGCTCTTGACTCTCAGTGTGGTAGGAGCCCTCCCTCTGAAGGCCGTAATGAGGAAGGTAGATGAGATCCCAAACAGGTTGACAGAACAATTAAGGGGAAAATGGGAGTTGATTCAAAACGTGGTTATCGCCATCGATGGCACAGATACATACAGCTCTTCCCCCTTAAGAAGCATGTGCCGCTCTTCCAAAGTGCCCAGGGAATTTCTTTCACTCCCCACATACTTAAAAATAGGTATTTTTAAAAATTTTATACCTGAATCAACCTTTACTTAAATGAGAAAATAGCTTGCAAGAAAAGGCCTGGTTCTGATCTCTCTCACTGAGGTGTAAATTGGGAGTAGCTCCTCTGAACGGTCTGCAACGAGTTCCAGGATGGTATATCTTGTGAAGTTTCATGTTTTGTACAGTAGACAAAAAGCAGTTTCCAGCCAGTGATCAGACTATAGTTCAGATTTGCTTGACGGAGACTTTAAAGCTCTTTTATGAATGTGGGGGCTCAGAAGAGCTGAAGGAAAGGTTCCTGCGCTCTACCTGAATAAAACTCTTGAGTAAATCCTCTACCTCTAAAGAAATAAAAACAGGTGCATTTTTGAAATGTGCAAAAAAAGGTGCACAAATGTTAAAAATAGTTACCTTCATAGAGGAATCAAATTATGATTGCTGCCTAGATGCCAGAAGACCACAGACAAGTTGAGATTTTACTTGTTTGATTAGAAAAAAGGTAGCACTAAAGTACTACAAAGAATGCACCAGAAAGGAATAACCTGTTCAATAAATCTAGTCTCACTTTTCTGCCTCTACAATATCAAAAAGAAGAAAGCGATTTCCTTGAACAATGCTCGTTATTTGAACATACTCGATTATCTTGAAGGTCTTTTCCAATGTAGATGATTCTGTGATGTTGGAGCTGCATGAAACGAATCTTGTTTTGTTGGTCGGACAGATTTGACACTTCTACTTAATTAGGGAGAGAGGACCTGTCACATAGATCACATAGTGTTGTTGCCTTTGTTGGACTGGACAATGTCACAACTAGTGTGGATACTTGCACGTGCAAATTGAAAATAAGTTTCTACACGTATGTTGCATATTGTGTTATCTTATTCCATTCATACTCAATACTGAGCTGATGAATGATGGCATGCAGTCAACACAAAATAACAAAATGATCAGCGCCAGAGAGAATTCATGTTCAGAGTCAAGGAAGAAGATACAGAAGGTTTTCACTGCATGTTCCCAGGAGTACTGATAAACTGTGGGGAAAAAAAGGAGGGTTGAATGTTTTCTATATAGCCACACAGAGCAGTAGGGTCCGGCCTGGTTCTTTGGCCAAAATACAGTCAAGAGATGCTTATGTTAATGCTCAAATAGATTGGGAAAAATCTAGAAATAAACTGGGGATTGTTCTCCCTTTACTGTCCAGAGACTGGCTACAAGTTGATGGCATGGATACACAGCCTCTTGTAGCCACCTGGTGCAGCAAGTGAGGAAGCCAGGGAAATGGCACCTTCTGGGAGAACACAGTATTTCTGCTGTTTTGTTTTCTTACATCATTTGCTTTGTTACTCTGTTGCTCTGTACAGAGGACTGAGCTATCTGTAAACTGTGTTTAAGCCCACAAGAGCCGTTCAGGCTTCAAGCCATGTATTTGTATTGTGAACCATTACGTTGTTATATGCTGAGATTTACAGCAAACAAGGACAAAAGTATTGCTTTAGCTTTGCAATGCTCAGTGAAGGAAAAACTCAAACCTGGGAAAGTGGAACTGTTTCACATTTCTATACCACTGTAGTAAAAATACCATTTCAATTCTAGAGTAATTGTCTAATTGATTTATTAGCTAGAGCTTTCTGTTTAAAAAGTAGCTGATTTTGTTTTCCAATAAAAAGTTCACCTTAATAAACATATTTCTACCCATCTTTGTTTAAGCCAGCTAGTTTACATAGTACTCTTGAACATAGCAGTCTTATTCATGCATGCAAACTTATTTTTTAGAAGTTTTCCTTTTCCAAAATCTATATTCATGCATAGTGTTTGGAAATGTTGACAATCCTCAGGATATTTAGGTATCTGCTTTCATCTAGAAGGGGGAAAAAAACAACAAAAAAAACCCCAAACCCACAGCATCACAACATACGAAAATGCATTGACTTAATTTCATGCACCCCTCGCCTCAGACTGATTAGTGCAGATTAAATTTTGTGCTAATCAAACAAAGTAGATAGTGTTAAACAAATCATGGATTTCTATGTATCCTAGTTATATATGCAATTATTTGATTTTTGCTCAGTGTGTGAACATAAGAAGGTATTTTTCACTAGTATCAGGAAGAGATGACCATTGCCTAATAATAATACCTTTTTTTGTTAGAACTCTGACTGTAGGCTGGCTGAGACTATTTTAATGAACTAATCCACTTGCCTTTTCTTTTTCAAAAGTTTATCTTCTTTTTTTTTGCCTTTTTTGGCTAAATCTCTGAATTTTGAACATATTGAACCAAATACTAGATAATGGAAAGCTTGTCTATTTATTGCCCATAAAGTTTGCTGCAGAACAGAGAACTGTGCTTAGAAGATGAAAACTACAGAAAAGCCCAGAGCTGGGACTATTACCCTTTCTGTCAAATTTAAGTGAACGCTGTATGCTGGATCAAAGCAAGGCTATTGTACAATTGTACAAAATCCAAAGTAAATGAACCCTTTGCACATATAATCCAGTTCAGGTGGACAAACTCTGAACGGACCTGGCCTTGTCCTTTAGACCCAATCTTGAAGATACTTGTATACCATTAGAATGACAACAGTGAAAATTAGAAATGTCTGTTGACCTTAATACTAAAATTCCACTGTTGAAACTTGGCCTTGTTTTGATATTCACTGAGCTATTCCATTGATGGCCAGATTATATTATAAATAAGTTTTCTAGTGCTTGGCCAATGGATGACTATTTAACACCCTCCAGATGCTAGCTAGAAGAGATCCCTTCCTAGTTAGCAGAACTGAAGCAGGCTGTGAGATGTCGATAGAGGTACTTTTCATTGATCTTGGTGGATTTTGAATGAGGAACTCTCATTCTAATGAGGACTTCTATAATACATTTTAAGCTCTGATGATGAAAATTGCTGTATGGAATGGGGTAACAATGAGGAGTGCTGGCACTGAATATGGAGGAAATTAGAAAAAGAAGTCTCGTAAAGTTGGTACAATTTTTGAAATTACTTGAACTATGAATTATTGTACTTCTCCAAGATTACTCTTACTAATTATGGCCTAGGTGCGATTCAACTGTCTGACCATTTCCGTGCCATCTTTCTACTGTCTCTAAAATAACAATGAAAAGGGCTGATTTAGTATTTGTTTGGGCTTTTCTGTCTGCTACATCACATGTTATATTTTTTCCTTTAACCCTTAGGAGCCAAGGTGTGACTGTTTTGCTGCTGCTATTAAAAACAGCCAGAGGCTCACCAGAAGAGGTCCATTGACTGCACTCAAATGTCTACTGTGGGAGCAGAGTTCATCATCTGATCCTTGAAAATAAAGGTGAGCTTGTGTTATGCGCAGGGACACACAGTTGCAGACCAGGACACTGGATGTAATGTATTATAGTTGTGGATATTGAGTAATATTTTAGCCAACAAGAGCCTTTGAAACCAACAGGAATAATTTTAAATAAGTGAGAGGGGTTCTGGTGTCCTGTTCCTTGGAGGTACTGAAAGAACTGATTCCTTTGAGCAACCTGATCCAAGTGGGCCCTGGTCCGGCTGGGTTAGATAAGCTCCAAAGGTCCATTGGATGATTAGGGTGTGATTCTAGGGTGAGAAAAAAACATCAAGATTGAGCTCTGCAGTACTTAGGAACAGATATTTTAAATACTCAGAGACTCCATGTAGGTTACATAGCCTCTGTGCATTTCATTGCTCAACAATTTTAAAATGTAATAAAACATTAATGAAATAAAATAAGCTTGTATTTTCCATGCATGTATTCTTAGGGGAACATAAGCATAAGATTTTGCCTCTTGTTCACTTTCCTGTCCCTCCATAAGTTGTGTATCAGCTTTGGGTTACTGAAGTTCATAAACAGAAGTGTAGGGTATTGATCCTAGACCAACTCCAAAAATGCTGGCACCTTTACACAGCATGAAGGACTACAGTGCAGCTGTTTCAAGGTGCTGGAAGGAACATGGCTGTGTTGGTAGGAATGTTCTCCAATGTACTAAACTTTACTTCTTAGGGAAGCTGTTGGAGATGTCGCTAACTCTAGCTTGTTGCAAGATGCTCTTTGACCTGTGCCAAAGGCAGGCAAGCTGAGCAAGAAAAGCTGACCATAAAATACTTATGTTTTTATCATAGCTTTTTTTAAGAGCAGAAACATGGTCCAGCTTCCTCCACTATGAAAGGGAACTGAGTGGTTTTATTTGTTGCCTGGAGATGCGCTCAGCTGGCCATAGCTTGAGTACTTTGTTCATTTTTTTGCTTTGTGCTACAATCAAGAGGAGGATAAACTGGAAGAAGTCCAGAGACCAGCAATTAGCAATCTAGACAGTATGATAAAAAATTGAATGAATAGGATTGTTTAGTCTACAGAAGAAAAGTCTAACGGGAATAGGCTAAAAGTCTTCAAATACATAAAACCCCTTCTGCTGGAAGAAGGCAGGAAAAGATCTTTTCTCCTTGCCTGATACCAATAAACAAGAACTGATGCTCTTGAACTGAAGTAAGGATGGAAGTAAGGAGGATTCAGGTTACACGTTAGCAACAAGTTTTGAACAGTAATACTATGAGTATTGTAGTAAGTTTATGTGAAGGATGTACATCAAATAAAAATATTCAGTGATCTTATTGTTGTGCCTTTCATTCTTATAATCCTCAGTTTCCACAAGAACTCTAATTCTTAACATGTATCTGAGAAGGAGGAATGCTCTGTGAGACAGTGAGGAATGCAAAAGCAGTTAAATCCTAGGTTCTCTGCAGACTTCTTGTATCATCTATGTCAAAACTGAAGAAATTCTAGACAGTTCCCTTTTTCAATAAAATTTTATTTTCTTTCTCATTTTCCTTTGTCTAACTGGGTGACAAACTACTGCTCTTGGTCAGGGTTCACTGACAATAATATTGTAGGTATTGTGCTATTCATAATTCTACACAGCTCCATTCTGATTTCTGCTCCTGTGTTTCTGTCTTTGTACTTCATTCTGGGAAGATCCTAAGGTCTTCAGCATATTTTCTTCTATTTTTTTCTCTGTCTAATAACAATTACTTTTCTTGCAATATATCACCTCCACCTGGAATTAGCTTGGCATTTTTATCTGCATTGTATTTTTTTAGTTCCTTTGGCTTTTCTCTGTTTTTGGAGTAGTTTTAAGTAGTATTTTTTTCATATAAGTTGAGGTTTTAGATGTAGATAAAAATGAGTAACTGTTGATTAGCACTGCGATGGGCACAAATTTATAGTTGCTAACTGATTGAGGCCTCACAGGAGTCATTGCAAAGACTTCCACTGACCTCACTGTGTTATTCTAGCTTCTCATACTTGTGCTCATCAATCATGTTCCTTCAGTGTAGTCCCAAATCTATTTTGTCCTCTATAATTTGGACACAAAGTGTTGGCACTGCCCCTCTGATCAGAACTCAGCAAAATTCCATATGGGGGTCTCAGTCTCTTTCAAATTCCCTTATGTCCCAGTTCACAACCTTTCCCCCATATATTAACTTTGAAAAACCCATGAAATTAGCTATGGATCACACTTTGGCACCATACAAGTAAGCTGAAGCGTTTGGCTGTTAATTCAGATTTGTTATCCCTAGTAGCTATAGCTGGTGCATCTTATGACTGTCAGGTTTACTGCAGCTCCTGTGAGGTGGATTAGCTAACTCTGGCTTTGTTTTGATTACACATCTTTACAGATTCATATGCATCCATGCATCATTACTTTAAATGCTCCTTTTTGTAGAAACAAATCAAATCTGATTAAAGGGTAGGGAATTGATTGGTGCCATCCACATTTCTCTAGGCTTTAGACCAGCCTGTGTCATGCCCACTTGCAGAAATCTAATTGTGATGTTCAAGGCACAGTCACCATGACTGTATCTGTGGAAAATTACCAGATAGACAGACTCCTCTCTGACCTCCCTTTCCCTTGGAAGAAAATATTGAAGCTACTTTTAGGCATTTAATGCTCCTTGTACATTCAGTAAAGAGAAATTACCTTTGCAGGCAGCCTGGTGTTTAATGCAGCTACTTCCATCATGAGAAAGGCCTCATCTCCACGGAGAGGACTCCATTTACCATTCTATAGACCTGGCTGTGAGGTGGGCAATCTCTGCCTGTCCTTTTGAAGCTGTGCAGAAAAGACTTCAGGAGTGAGAGGAAGCAAGACAGTCTGTTTCTATGGGTAGTGTTTGAAGGCGTTTTGGTGAGAGGATTCAGGAAAAGAAGTTGTGTTTTCCAGATGGAGAACCTGAGCCTGCTCAGACATTTTGAGTGTAAAGAGTCTCCTGAGAAAACCAACCAAACAACAAAAACATAATCCATGCTGAAATGCAGTGCTTTGTGTTGAATACAGCACTAACAATGTTTGTTGAGTTTGGTCTAAGCGTGCACAATCGATCAGGGCCTTCCAAGGGTTTATGTGTTCACCTATCTATCTCTGAATTGTGATGCTTATTAGGTAAAACTAAAGCATCTAGCTGCTTGAATCTAGTTTGTGGGGTTTTTTTCCTAGTATATGAAAACACTTGTTTTTAGAGATGCAGGGAAATCTGTAGACTAGAATTCAGATGCTTAGGAATGCAGGCACAGAGACATTAGTTCCTAATTTACACTGAAGTCCAAGGTTTAGGGGACTTCTGGTGGCCCAAATCTCACACTACACCCTCCTGCTTTGCGTAGAAAAGGCAGCTTTCTGTATGATGGCTATAAACAATTTCCACATTCATTTCATAATTTCATACAGATTGTTGCAGTCCATGCATTTTGAAGTAGGCAAGATAGTGGTGCCAGGATCTGTTGGCATGATATTGTTATACCAGGCATCCAAAAACCTAAAAAATATTAGATGCAGATGGAGCCCCTAACACAGTGTCTTCTGACTTCCTTAGAGTTAGAAGCAGGTGGCATCCATTAAAAATCTGTCCTTGGTTATAATTCTAATTATGCTATCTCAAACTGGTCCCAGCTGCAGTTTGCCCACTGTAGGAAAGAGAAGATCCTAGCCACACTTTAAGCAGGGTTGGAAGAGTAAGAAGTTATTAAAGGGGCCATGTTTGTGTTGTTTTGTTGGTTTTTTTTTCTATTAGCAGATCTACTCCCTTTGCTGATAGCCTTGTAAAACATTACAGATATCTTAAAAACATGTAACTGAAACACTCTAGAAAAGTGATGATTTGAATCAGTGACTTCAGATTCTTTTTTTGTGGAGGCCAAGAAGAAGTATTTCTGTCTGTCTCAACAAAATATCCTTCCAAATTAAGAACAGCTGAAAACCTGCCTCTGAGATGCATTTTTCTTTTTCAGAGACAAGGAGGACCCTCCTTGCTCTCATTTTGTTTCCTGACTTGCTGCCAAGCCCTCTCCTGACCCCCTGGCTGGAGTTACACAGTCCAGTCCTAAAGGAGTAACAGGACAGATAAAAGTAATGGATGAAGACTTGCTGAGCTGTCTCCCATATGCAATGACAGCCTTGCTTTAGACCGTTTAAATCAGTAATTTCAATGTTTCTTGTGATTAGTAAAGCTTTGGGGAAGTATTTTCCCTGCACATAAAGAAGTACGTGCATCTGTGCCTTTAAAGGATGAGACAGACTCAAACTATTGCCATGTGGTTTGCAAGTTAAAGACTGCAGCTTCTCCCTCGTGTGCTTGTGTTCACCAGATTCATCAAATCTAAAATAAATCATAATTTCCCAGGCTATTGTGTTTAACAAAGCTTTGGAGACATCAGTTGTCTTATTAACATTTATATTCCTTTTTTTTTTTGACTAATATTATCTCAGAGAAATTAAGAAAAGCTTATTAGTATTTGAAATGGTAGAAAGAATATTTTTTTGGTCGTCTTAGTGCTTAATGAATTCTATGATGTAGCCAAAGATTTGTATGTATTAATGCAATCACATATTTCCTCATGTTTTAATTTTTTTTTTTTTTTGGTGGAGTGGGAAGAAATAATGCAGTGTTGGTACTTGGAGAGAATTATTTTTATTCTACTCTAAAGAAATACTGTCAAATATCTAAGGATTTGTGAAGGGTACCTGGATTATCTCTATTAACCTGCATCTATAGAATGACATCCAGTGACAGATTAACTGTTATAAAGCGGTATTCATCCAATGTACAAGTAAATGCAGCTGCTTGAAAAAAAGCAATAACAAAAATTATTTCCTTTCTTATCACATAGTTTCTGCATATCTTTACTTTTCTTCAGGATGACTTATCCATTGCAAAAGGTAATTGTTAACTGTGAATCATCACGGCCGCAAGTGCTAAGCAAGAGTGACCAGTAGAACTTGGGAGAACACCTATTCTTTCCTTAGCTTCCTCAGTCCACAGATTTTATTTATTTCTTGTTTTAAATACTTTTGTGGTTTTTTCCAGTTTTTGACTTCTTTCATTCTACAAGCTGAGTTTTCTCATTTCTGCAGATTCTGTGGTATAAAGAGGAAGATATGAACAAGCAACTAGAGCAATTAGTATGTTTTTCTTGTGATGAAACCGTCCTTTTAAGAGGCTATAAAGTAAACAGACTCCTGCCTATTTATCACAGGAATATTCTGAATATTCAGAAATATAGACCTGTAGTGCCTGGTAAACTTTACAAAAGAACTCTTATTCCTAGAATTACAACCTGTAATAAAACCATGTTGAATCCCTAAGTGCATCCTAACTACGAAGTGTATTATCAGACAGAGGTCCCAGTGGGAAATTTATGTGCCAAGAATCATAGAAAATAGCTGTTGTACCATAAATTCCTTCATGCAGGGATCTTTCTGTCACTCCTTGGTGATGCTCAGGAGCAAATAATTGTATTAACTAAATGTAATACATATTGCATATCATGCAGTGGTAATTGTTTCCAGTGGAGTTGCTATTTCCCATAGGTTTTAACATAATACTCTAGATTTCGTGGTAAATGAACAAATAAATCATGTTGCCCCCATAAAATTTCTCTCTGACCCTGTCTTTGATGTATGATTCTGCATGATCCATGTATGAATTGAGGAGACATAAAAGACAAGAACACTGCTCTTGCTTTAGACTGGATTGTGTTACTGGCTATTGCTCTATTGCATATGAGATGAATACGATAAACATCCTTTCCCTGAGTATAACTTGGTGTGATCAAAACTCAGCCACTGTAATGTTTACTCTGTTGGGGTTTTTTTTAACTGTAAACAAAGCAGAATATATTCAGTGTGTAGCGCTTCCATCTGATTGTGCATCTGCAAATTTGTACTTTTTGCCTGCCTTTCCCAGAAGGTATGTTGGGATGAGCTGCAGCTATTTATATATGTTAGAGAAATGTAATCACATTTTTTCACTTTGTAAGATGCATCTGGGACTACACAATATCGAGTCTTTTGCAATCACAAACCCATTCATACCCATCTGTATCTCTATTACTTCATGACAGACTAGACCATTTTGCCTCACGATAAACTGGATACTTCCCCGTCAGTTCTGCTCTCCCACCTTACCATAGTCCAAAACAGCAGCTGCATGTTACTTTGCCTAGTGCTGTGTTTGGGAGAAGCTCCTCTTTTAAATTCCGCTGATGTTAAATTGGCAAGAGCCTGATGCCCCAAAGCATCTACACTTTGGACTTTTTCTGGATGTTTTCTGAAACTTAGCAGTACCAACACCATAGTTCCTCAAACAGTCTAGTGTTTATCTTCAATCTTACAATAGGATGAGGTATTTCTTGAGAGGAGTGTTAATCCTGGAACTTTCCGTTGTTTGTGTTTACTTGATAGAAAATGGATGAGCTCACAGTTAAGACTTTCCCCATTTGCCTAGCAGTCATTTCTTTATCAGAGGCAGTTTAGAAAATTCTTAAGAAAAACAAGGAAAACCTCTCATCTGTGAGAGGAAAGCATGAAGTCAGATATAATCTTGTATTAGTATTTCTTAGCAAAGACATCCAAGTCCTTTTGTACAGAAAGCCCAAATCCCCACTTAAATGGAGCCATCCTGAAAGTGTATTCTCCGTGGACGTGCATGGATCAGTTATCTTTGTAAGTACAATAGGGAAGGCAAAGTTTTGTCATGCGGGATGATTGATAACAGAGTAAATTAGATATTCAAACAGAAATGGATCATATGGTGAAAGCATAAATCGCTGAATGTCCTAGTACTGTGCAGGAGTTATGTCTGTTATCTTTGCACACTAAAATTGAGCTTACTGATTGTCTAGGGCTTATTCCAGGTTTTGGTAGTGAAATGTAGCTGTATGGGAACACTGAGATATTCTCGTAGCCAAGTGGCTATGAAGTCAGCCTGTTCCTAGAGCAGTTTGTAATGTCTTTGACTTGACATTACCTCACCCAATATGCAACCAGCATTAAAACTTCCCCTAAAGCGATACATTTAATTGCATGCTCTACTAGAAGATAAAGAAGTCTAATTGGTCCCAGATTTATTCTATCAATAAAGACAGATTATTTTCCTTTTTTTTTTTCCTGATCTAAATACAGAGTATTTAGGGAGATTTCTAGAGAAATCAAAATCTTTGTTGAAAGAAAATATATCTTCGGTTAGTTATGTAAATCTTAACTACTTATACCAAACAATGACTTTTAATATGTCTAATCTGTTTCTCATAAGAAAATCTTAGATAAAGATTTTGGATCCAGTATTCTAATATGATTAAGTTGGCTCTTTCTATTATTGTCTTATCTTATTTATTATAATGTACGAACAGAAAGACCGCTAAATTTATCTATAGCACTGTTCATTACCATTTTAGCAAACAATTAAAAGATTCTTTAAAGTGGTACTATTGTGTCAATTGAGAGGGTGGAGTTTTATTCTCATAGTTCATTCTAAAGGAAAAAAAAAGAATAACAAAAAACAACAAACAAAACCCAGCAAGAAACCTGGACCCCCTTTCCTTCCTGTTCTGTTTAAAGACCCATAGCAGCACGAATGAAACATCACCAAACAATTGCATTGCCACAGTCCCTAGGGAGCTAACATATTTTATCAGCATTTACAATGAAAAGAACAAATATCAGAATCTCAGTATTACCGTGGTTTCAATTCTCCTCCCCCTGCATTATTTTCTTTTTTTAAAACTCATTTTAGAGAGCTGCAGGTTATGATTTCCAGCTCTGTGCAGGAGAAACCTTAATAATGGGTCAGAATTCAGATGCACACCCACCCCACATACACGTACACATTTTTTTTTCTTTCATGTCATGGTACAGCAAAAGATATTATCTTGTTAATTCTCTATTCGCTGTTACACCTCTTCCCACTAATCCAATGCAGAACCAGATTACCAACCAAGCCTTTTGAAGCCTTGATGTTATTTTGCTTGATAAATTGGGCACAAGACTAAAATTGAAAAGAAATCCTGTTTTTATTATTGGAGACAAATCTAGCAAGCAGGAAGCATATGTTGTGCTTTGGACCACATGCTGGGGAGAGGGAACTAGAGGGCTCTCGCACCAATCAGTTACTTCAAACAATACCCAGTGTCCACCTGGGACAGAGCCTGTGCCATTAGTCTTGACTGGAGCAGCCCTCTAATGCTACCAGGCAGCCCTAAGGAGCAGAGAAACCCACCTGCCAAAATGTCACAAGGAAAGAAAAAAAACCAACCCGCAAAGTCGATATGCTGCATATTGATTTGCATTATTTATTTTCTTACAATTTGATAGAGGAATATGCTGATCAAATAGGAGGGGAAGAGGCATGTTTCAGAAGCTAGCAAAGGGCTTATGTGAAAGCTTTAATGTTATTGAGCTAATGCAAGGATCACAATAAATGCATGGACTAGAAAGCATTGTGTTTTTCAAAGGGCAATGTTGAGTATTGATCTGTATTAGAAATGATAATGAGGTTATTTTGTGCCTCGGTGAAATACCTTAACTGTTTCAGTGCTTCACATGCATCAGAGTTAAAGTGCTGGAGCCTATGAATTGTTAATACTTAGAGTTCCTAATGTTTTTTTTTTCTGTCTTTCCAATAGTTATTTCAGTTTTATATTCCTGGACTATTGCAGCTACATCTTCAGGCAGTTTCAGCTTCCCACTTCAGTGTGACTGCTCATGCAATAGTAGTTACTTAAATCCACCCCCATAGAAAGGAGCTTTTCTTTGCTAACATCTTGCAGAGTCATTCATGTTTAAAGTATTTTAAGTAAACTGAAAGAATGAACCTTTCAGCTTTTGTGAATAGAAGTGAAGATCAGTGCTTATGGAGAATGCAGCATGTTCTTGTTAATTTATACTGGCACTACCTTGGCTTGCTTTGTTTTGATCAAAAGAAAACATTTTCTAATTCTGCATGACCCTTCTGTGGATTTGTGTATATATAATGGTTGCTTGGTTAGTAATGTGAATAAATTATTAATGTGAAGGCCAGATTCTTATTTAGTACAACAGCCCAACATTTGTAATTGGACTAATTGAGGCTAGCAGTAGCATCATATAGCATGACCAGGAAAGGAAAACTTTGCTGTTACAACTTTCTACTGAAAGGTTAAAAAAAGAATCTTATCATACATTTCCCAGAATCTCTAGTTTCTTGTGAATATCTGTTGGTTTTCAATCTAACTTGTTTCTAATGATTGGAAAGCAAGATATGAGATAGGAGTCAGTTGAAGTAGGTTTCATCTTTGGTGCTGTACATTAAAAGATTTTGCAAAGAAAACAGCTCTTTTTGTACTGATACTGTTAAAGTATTATAAGCCTATTTGCACAGCTAAAAATATAATTCCTGTCTAGCATTCCAGAATTCAAACTATCATCATTCTTTTTTTATTTCCTGTAGCTGTTAAAATAATTTTAAAAACATCAGAAAACTATAAGCAGTCATTTCTAGGCACTCCAAGCTAAAGCCCTCTCTATTTCATTCAAAATTAATAACTGTCATAAGTAGTGTAATCTGATTTTTAAAAATGTGCTAGAGCTAAGACAAGCATGTATTGGTATCCCTGTTCTTGTGAATCATATAGTTAAATTTTACAAGCATTCTTTCCTTGATGTAATTACACTGGAATTACTCCTTGTTGCATAGAACAACAGAGAAAATGCTTCAAAAACGTGAATTTTTCACCATTTTCAGATGCTGTGTGTTATAACTGTAGTGAAGCAATAATGATTTACACTGACTGTTGACCCAGACTTGTGGATTTAAGTGGGCTGTATTTTTTCTAAGAAGTGTTGTTTCTAAATAACAAGGACATTATAAATTATATCCCAAGGGCAAGATATTAGAAATGGTTGGTGGGAGCTGATGTTTTTATCACTGATGTAAACAGGAATTAGGCACCAGTAAGTGCTTCTGGGAATGCTTCTGTTAAAATTCTTTCATTTCCGTTTGCCGATGAAATCAGAAAGCTGTGACTTGCTTCTGGTTTTTCTCT
This sequence comes from Baryphthengus martii, assembly GCA_013396935.1. Lineage (NCBI taxonomy): Eukaryota > Metazoa > Chordata > Aves > Coraciiformes > Momotidae > Baryphthengus > Baryphthengus martii. The sequence goes on along the minus strand of VWZK01004727.1, from coordinate 385,629 downwards.
TGGTTATAGACCAATGTATTTCCCTGCTTCTAATTTAGATTAGTTTTCAGACTGATTGTGGGTTGAACTCTTGCTCTTGGTGCTCTTCTGTCTGCGATTGTACATGTAGGGGTTGATGTGCAGAAGCAACCACATTTCTTTGGTGTTATTCTTGAAGGGGCCTGCGACATCTGAGGTCATGCCTATAAGCTTGTCTTGCCCAGCTACTTTGCTCTTTCTACGCTAAAATTAGTGCACGTGAAAACTTATTTGTGGCAAGCAGCTGTTCTAGACTTTCAGTCTCTCCAGGACAGAAGGTTGGGAATAACAGGAGGAGGGAATAGGGGAGGCTGGTCCCTTCAAAGGAGCTTTAGGTATGTGAAAGGAAAGTAAAAAATCAATTGCTTAAAGTGCTAGACAAGAATGACTGTGAAGTATCTGGTTACAAAAGCCCTGCAGAGCACTGCCTTGCCATTGTCGGTGGGATCAGAAAAGAGAAACAAACAATTCTTTTCAATTTAAATAATCAATTCCTCAGGCATTGAAAAGCAAACAAACAAAACCTCCCCAAGCTCTAACTTTTCTTATGTAAAGTTTAATCACTTACCAAAGTTAGTTGCATCCAATTATTACATCACGTGTGTTGGTGTGAAGCTCACATTGTGGTTTATTACATCTCGGTTACGCTTTTCCAAGCAACTATGACACCCCATTTATCACTATATAGCCAGAGATATTTTGAAATACAGATGAGCTGTTAGCTATTGGAACAACAGTGTTCAGGACCTCCTTTTACAGATTTACAGTCTGTCCCAGTATGACTAGGTCTGAGAGTGGGAGCTGCTTTTTGTGAACCATGATCATGCTTTCCCATTGATTTCACAGGGGGGCATTAGGGGGATAAAAAAGGCAGCAGAAAAGGTCCCAGGTTATTCTTGTCCCAGGCTCATGCTGTGACTCCACAGTCCCGCTTCTTGTTTATTAATAACTATGTTGAACCACAATAGTTTTTGTAATGCTTTGTGGGGTGTCCTGTTATTAACTTCTCTTTATTCTGAGAAAAACCTATTAGCTGTAACTTTTTGTTTCCTGTTACATAACTGGGATTTAATCCTTAACGTGACATTGCTCTCTATCTTATGATTATTTGTTCCCTTTGATAACTTCCAGTGAGAGACACTGTCACAAAGTCCTTTGAAATTTCAAATAATTTATACTCACCGCATCCTCTTTACCCACTATTTTATCAATCTTTGCAACGTGTTCTAGAAAGCGAAGGGGCACAGTTAACTCTTATGAGAGCTCTGCTGCTGTCATCCTATCAGTTGATATTTATCTACATGCAGTATTTCTCTGTTTGTAGTTGCTTGCTTCCATCTGTTTCTCCACTAGTGAGGTGACCCTTCCAAATTGGCTGTCATATGCTTCCTGTGAAAGCCATTACTGGGGGATATCTAGTCTAGTTTTCAGTAGGGAGAGCGGATCTTGGAAAAGATCTTGACTCAGGTGCTATGTGTGCAGCAGAAATGGTAAGTCCTGCCATGCAGAAGTTTGTGAGTGAAAATATGTTGTGATTTGTAGATCTGTACTTGTCCAGGAACTGGCACTGCATCTTGGGATGTAGTATGATGGACACCTCTATCATTTTCCTGTGGTTTTAAATAATAGCTTTCTTTTATGTCTGCTTTGTACTCTTTTCTCAATATCCCATTGCTCAGCAAACTAGGTACCTCTCACAGCAACCCTGCCTAGTCTGTAGTGCTGAAAGCGAGAGAGTTCCCACTTTGATGGGAAAAGGAGTCGGACCAGGGGTGATGAATAATCACTATTCAAGCCATTTCACCCTTTCAGTCATCTGTCGCTTGTGGATGGCTCATTCCTCCAGTCCTTCCCACTCCAGGCTCCTTGACAAGCTTTCTGCTCAGCTCAGTGCAGTTTTTCTTGCCAATGTCTCTCTCTGAGGCCTTTTTTTCCAGTCTTATGCTGTTGATATTTAGTGCCTTTCATCAAAAATTGTCAGTATTCACTTGGGCTACCTTCTAACTCAACATTGCCAACACATACTGCCATCTCTCCCAGTCCTGCTGCAGACATATACTGTGTGGTGCCTGTACAATTTATGTAGTGCCTGAGCTCCTTGGTTTCTGGCGCAAGCTTTGGTCACCTGTGTGTGGACTCCAAGTGATGCTCAGTGACTCAGCTGTCAGTTTTCCTGCAACCAGCTTTGAAGTGTTCGCTGGACTGAAACACCTTCTGAGTGATCAGATACTTCCGCTGAAGGTCTTCAGTCATGTGAAGCCTTCAAAGGGAGATGTTCAGGCAGTGAGTAACATTTTGAAGTGATGATACCGGAGAGGCTATTACTTGGCATCACTGCTTGATCACAGTGACTTCTAGAAAATAATGCTTTCAGCGCACCAGAGGAAAACAGAAGACATTTTAGCTAGTGATGGCTCCCAGTCTGATGTCTAACAATGTTACCTCCAACACAACTGCAGTTACCATGACATAAGCACTTGAAATTAAAAGTGACTGTTCTTCAGAGTTGTACGCATGCTGCATTTGCTTTTGGCTGTATACTATAGATGTGTTTTTAATCTCTGGAAGGTTGGAAGATTTCAGGCAAGGATCCTACAGAATTTTCTATAAGCATTTGTACTAATTATCTTAAATTCAAATTGTTTCACAAAATTGAAGAGGAATTAAGATTTTAATTTCTTTCTGCTCTTTTGTTTTACTTCATTATTTGACAAAACCTAGAGACTAATCCCATCTTAAACATGAATATAAAATAGACCTAACAGATGTTCCGTCTGCTACAGAACTTTATTTAAGCAGGCATGGTTTGCATGTAATATGCATTTGAAGGTCAGAACTTGTAGTGTAAAAATACAAAACCTTGGCACTATTTAATTATTTTTATTTGTAATTTTTTTAAAGTGAGTTTAGTGAATGGTTAATGGTATTGGCTTAAAACAAGCATAATGCTGGCAGGTACTGTGCAAACATCAACACTGCAAATGTACCTCTGTCCTGACCTGCTGCACCTTTTCTGTTCCCATTTCCCATCGTTCTGGAAGAGGTCCTGGCAGCCCTATGCCAAATGGACTCCTGTTTCTCCAAAGTACACAGCAGCTGGAATGAAATGTCAAAGGACATTTGGACTCCAAAGCCTGGGAAGCTTTGCTTCTGCTACTGTCCAGTAGAAGCAGCTGGATTTGAGGACGTGGCCTTTCTTCAGGTGAATTGTGTTTTATAAGGATCGTACGTGTTTTATAAGGATCGTACGTGTTTTATGCGTTACCGCCTGGGTTTTACTGCAGTATGAATTTGAATTAGGATCTGAGGAGTCCTGCCTGTGCTGTTATTCTGGAAGGGACTTCTTGAGCAGATAGAAAGTAGGGCTGGGATATGGACTCCACCTCTATGGTCATATGAAAGGAAATGTGCTTGTGGGTTTTTATTTAAAGGAGCGTTTGTATTTCACTTCCCTGCATCTCCATTAGGGCAGTGAGCGCTGCATCTACAATGAGGGGACAGACAGGACACTGCAGTCATAGCAGGCTCCTTTCCCCTCTGAAGAGCTCGCCTGCATTGGGTCCTACAGGGTATCTAGATCCGCTGCACCTTTTCCTCCAGACTACCTTGGCTAAGAGCTGTGACCCAACTGCAGAACACCAGACAGATTTTGAAGGGGAATAAAGCTGATTTGTGTAAATGTGTGGCAACCATGCAAAGTTCAGTGGCTTTCTGTAAACAGGAAAAGTATGTTGTTTTGAACAGAGTTGGTGGTCTTTTTTCCATCCTTTTCCATCATTTTTCCCCTTTTTTCCATCCTTCCCCCCCCCCCTTTCCTATTAATTTAATTTCCTTTAGAAAAAGGGCATAAAAACTATGAATAAAATTTTGCTTTTCTAATGAGGCATTTCCATGTGGACACTTCTGAAAATGGCTGAGAAAAGCGGAGCAGAGAGAAGGGAGAAGGAACCTCCTAACCACTGTTTTACTACTTCCTGCCTGGAAGAAATATAGAAAGTATTTGGAAAATGTGAAAATGTTATATTTATGTCAACATTTCTCAGAGAAAGAGAGTCTAGTATTTTAACCAGCTGTACTTTTGTTCTGAACAGTTTGCCATGTGACTTCAGGATTTTCAGGTATGAAGAATTTGAAAAGACACTTATGTCAACCTCCTTATAAATTGGTTTGAGTTTCAACTAACTCAAGTAATAAGTCTGAGTACACACTGGCCACAGAAGTCAGATGCATCCAAGTCTAGATTTCAGACACTCCAGAGTCAAGGTCATTCTTAGGTCTTTTGGTTTTGGCTCTAACTATGGAATTTAAATCCCTTAATAGGACTTTAAAATCCTATGTATGTTTCAGGCCATTCAAGTTGTGTTTCCTTCTCTTTTTGTGCTGAGCACATCTCAGAGTGTTGCATAAATTATTCTGAAGAATATCCATCAGCTTCTGAGGGTTTTGAACTTGGCCTTTAACTAAATGTTTCTCAGCTGTTTCTTTTAACTAAGGTTTTCTTTAAAGGTTGAAGTTCCTCAGTTTTTCATGTGCATGTAAGTATGTGTGTCCAGTAATGGTATTATAATGCATTTCCTCTACTTTTTTTCCTTTTCATTTATGACATAGTTGTTATTAAGGATGTTGTACACTCTTTGAAAACAATTTCAGCTGACTTTTTTTTCAGTTTTTGCAGAATCTTTCTTAGCTGTTTTAAAAACAGCAAGAGAGAGCCTTTGAGACTATGAGGAAATTTGCAATCCAATCATGTACTGTATGTCTTTGAAAAGAAGAAAATGCAAAGACAAAGACAGAATGTGATAGAATTTTATTTAATGCATTGGCATGAAGTGTAAATACATACTGCATACAGATACTAAACTTTCCTAGCTCTTATATGAAATAATTACCCTAGGGACTTCTGTGTAAACTAAGTCCTATATAACCATTCAAATATGGATGATGTGATTCAGGTGACGTCTTCTTAATAATAAAGGTCATCCACCAAGTGTAAATGTGAATGTTTACCTAGTGACAGGTTTTATTTTACATTAGAAAAAGAAATCAGTGTGGTGGTTTTTTTTTTCCCAAAGTTGATAGAATTAAATATTATTTTTGTGAAGTACAGAAGATACCACAGTATATATAGTTTCAATCATACTGTTTTTTTTCTGAGCCTGGGCTTTAATTTGGCTGACCGATTCCAGTCACAGACTTGGTGTCCTCCACAAAATAAGAGTCTCTTGTGCAGATCTGTGGCCGACCGATATAGTGTCATCATAGGACTTAGTTTCCACATTTGGACATCTAAAATACAATATACCAATCATAGGTTTCCATTGTATTCCCTGCACCCTTTCTTCCATGGTATGATAATTGCCATTACATATGGAGAATGGTAACTAAGACTTACACTCTGTGCTCCAGCACCAAATTTTGCATGCAGTCTTTAAAATTTGCAAGGAGTAATTTGTAAAATATTGCTTCTGGCCAACCCTTTTCCTGAAAGTGACCCACAAAATTCAGAAAGACCTCGTTTTCTGTAGTAGGAGATGTGTTATAAATGGTTACATTAATTTTTCAGCTTTGATTTTCTCTTTGAAACTTCTGGCATACAGAGAATCGCTTCACCTTTGTGTGTCTTTCTGTCTCCACCTGTGAAAATAGAATAATAACATTTAATTGTCTCTAGAGAACGTGCACATCCATATACATTTATTTTTCCAGAAGCATTTTGAAAGTAGAAAATTGGGTATTTTGGGAGTGCTGAAGAGCTATTATAAAAAAAAATATGGAGAACTGAGGCATTTTTTTAATGATTCATCAGGAGTTAAACTGTGGCCTTGTGGTTCTGAAGCAGAGTTTATCACTGACTTTGGTGCCAGGCAGATATGGGTAGAATCAAAGTCCCATGTGATACCCATCTGCACCAGTTATGGCTAGCAGTGTGTTAAGCTGGAAGTGAAATGGATTTGCTGACCATCCTCTCAGAGGCTTATCCTCTCTCCTAAAATGGTGTGCTAGAAAACACTATCATTCTTAACAGCAGCTCATTAAATGCCTTCTTTTTCCATTTGTGATGCTGTCTCAACGGCAAGTGGTGGGCAATGCCCTATCTGCAACTGAACCAAGCAAGGTTTACTTCTGATCTCTCTGTAGGGTGGCAAACTGCATCTCCAAAATGCTGCACTTCTGTGAAGGCTGTTCTGTTGCCAGCTGATTTGGTTTTTGCTGTGTGGTGGTAGCAAATGATAGCACTGTATGTTATAACTCAAGAAGGGTTCTTAAACCACTGGCCTTACTGTAGTCCTCTGAATATTTACATTACTGAAGGCAGGCAGTCTTTTTTTTTTCTTTTTATTATTCTTTAATTTTATTTTTCTTCAGTCAAATCTGCTGATGGTGTCAAATTTTATTCCATTTCTAGACACAAACATCTCTATTCTCTTCATCTGTTTTCTTCAGCTACACAAATTCTCTTTTAATGGAAATACACAGACTAAACTGATAGGGAAAGAAAAATGTTCAGAGAACAACCATGCATGCTTCCGTAACTCAAATTAATTTTTAGGGCCCATTCAAATTCTACTCAATCTTTGTATTATCTTGTAGTGACTCTGAGATGGCATGACCCCATACCAATGGTATAAACTTAAGTTTTGATTAAAAAGAAACATAGGAAACCCACACAATTTGCAGCCTATTTCTGTGCTCTGAATGAGCTCTAGAATTCAAAAATAAGTGGGAATGGAAAATTGATGAAAGGTTGTTAGAGCTAAAAGCAAAAGAAAGAAGAGTTAGTAACTTAGAGGAATTTTGAGACTTTGTTTCAATTCTGTTCCAGGAGGGTCAGTAAAGGGATAAGCCAGAAGTAAAATTGTGGTACAGAAAGGTCAGAAAAAAGAAATCAATGATAGGGAAAATGTAAATCTGAGGAGCGGAAATATGTCTGTGTTTTAAGAAGCGGGGAAATAAATGTGCTAACCTGGCTTGAATTGAAAAATGAAACCTTTCTTAGTGCTTTGCAAAGAGATTTGACTTCCTGGTAGGGAAAAATGACTAAGAAAGCATTTGGCCCACTTTACCTGCCTGTGAAAAACTCACCCCAAACCCTGCAATTGTCAGGGAGGAAATAGCCCACCAAAAGAAAGCATGAACCTCAGTTTCTGTCTGAATTAATAACATGTGAGAGGGAACAGAAAATGGATGATGGAGTCCTAAGTGGGGATGTTAAAAAAAATGGCAAATGAATCAATTTCTTTCTGTAGGTGCAGAAAAAAAACCACCAGGGCATGTGATTTTGAAGGCTGAAATGTCAGCAGTCTGGGAGCCTACAAAAAAATCAAATCAAACACACACAAATGGTAATACATAAGGGGCATATTACCGCCTGATGGCACATACGTTAGACTCCGACAGGAAGCATGTGCACAACCTAAAGGGAAAGTATGTGAGTTTCAGATTTCATGGAAAGTGACAGTACCATATGTAGTGGATAATGAGTTTGTAGTTTGCTAACTATGCCTAAAAAAGCTTATACAGCTGCTTAGTGAGATCAGCTAGAAAAAGCCCTTCCTAAATCTCTTGGTGGATAACTGGTTCAAAGAAGGAAGCACTTAAAATCTCTGGAGTTATTATTTTTATTACTTACCGTAGCATCTAGAAACATGAGCTTTTGGCCTGCTGTGCTAGATGTTGTACCTGCACTGAAATGACAGGCTGTTCCAAGGAGTGTGTTTTCTGAGAGTTTCTTTCTCAGTAAAGTACTATGGGGCTGGATATTGGCTCCACTGCAGAGACTGGTAGGCAAAAAATAACACACACATTTGTTGCCTTCAGTGAAGCTTAGAAATTTCACACCAGCCAGTCATTTCACATTATGAATTCAGTAGAGCTACTTGTGGCTTCAGTGGAGTTGTATCAGAAGGGACAGGGATGTTAGACTTTGAAAGAGTTGTGAAGGTTCGGTATTTTGGAAATCAGCTCTATTTGTCATTAGAATCTGTGGTCTTTGCTTTTCACATTAACAAGGTTGTTGTGAACCCCCTGTAAATATTCATTGTAAAAATCAAGTTGTCTGAAAATGGAAATGCGATCAGAAGAGCTTTCTGCAGAATATGACATCAAATTGCTGAAACAGCTGCAAGAAAGAGCAGAGAGATGCGTGATGTATTTGGATTGCAGGGAATTAACAAACAAGGTTTTGATTATCATAGGCAGGTGCAAGAGATGTGCTTTTCCACAGTTACTCGTCAACACATATATTGACCACATGGTGCATGAAAGTGGATCAAGTAAACTGAAGCAGCAGCGTAAAAACATGTAATGACTGTACAGAAGGAACAATCTAAGCAGGGAAGAATAGATTAAGGCGGTCTTATTTGCACGTAATTTGTTCCTCTGTGAAAATGCTGAAGATCTTAAAAGCCTTGGTAAATGCCTTTAAGGGAATATGACAGAGAAAGGACCTAAAAAAAAAAATCAATAGCCTTGATTCTTTTTCTCCTAGTTTGCATTAGTGTAACCTACTGGCTGAGTCTGTGTAATTTGGATGTCATCTAAATTTGCAGTTCAGACAGACTGCTAAATGTAGCTCAACAAGACAGAGCCTTGTCTGTCTGATTGTGACTAATGTAGAGAAAATGAGGTGTCTGATAGGGAGCTCAAAACTGCCATTCCTCATGTAAACTGGAGATTTCAATTTTTCATTCCTTTTCAGTTAGAAATTACATCAGGAAACAAAGCACACATGGAAAATGCACAGGAAATCTGGCTTCTGCATTGAGCATTTTTTTTGCAAATGATGCAGCCTTCTTTGATGTCATAAAAGATTAACCAATTAGTGAATTAAAGAGAAAAATGATATTTTTGGGTGTCATTAATCAAGATTATTTCCTTTATCCTGGAGGGAGGAAATACCATAGGCAACAAGCTGTAATAATGCTCAACGAGCTCTGATTTATTTGAACTTCTTTCCCAGCAGAAGCTGTGGAACTTCTTTCTGAGCACTTTCACAGGGCTGCTCTTTAAGCCACTTTAGGCCTGGCAAAAGAAATTGTAGAGGAAAATAGTTTCTGCCCCTTTAATGGCTGGGGTGGGAGATGAGGAAGCATGTCTTTAAGGCAGTGATGAAGAAATGGGTTGACACAATGACAGCCTCTTACACATCTCTTTTCATTGAATACAGGAAGACGTAAGATCCTTCTAATTGCTCATTTTCTACCTGCCATAGAGGACAACAAGAGGAACAAAAGAAAAAGAAACAACACTTGTCAAACGATCCTAAAGATCTGATTCTCACAGAAGCTTGTCCAAAGGGACTTTGTAGTTCTCTGACATGTTATACTACAGATCCGTCTTGTCTGCTGAACGTTAGAAGAAGATGAGAAAATGCTAATTCCTCAGACTGCTGTCTCATTGAAAACATGTAGGGATACGCTTAATAGGCTTGCCAAAGTCAATAGTTAAACAAAACCAAAATGGTAGGGTGATCATTTGATTAAATCTCTGACATGAATCTGGAAAAGTAACTGACTGAATGAATACTGGATTCTGTTTTAAATCTTTTGAAACCTTGGCTCAATAGCTGGAACAGTTTATTCTGAATATAACTGAAATGGCCACAAGAAAAGAAAGCTTATTGTAATGGAAAATGTGGAGTCATGTCTCAAAGCAAACTGAAGTGTTGCATTAACCGCAGCATAGCTATTCTAGGAGATTGCTCCAAAACCAAATGGTGCAAGGACTTTCATTTTTTTTAATAAGCGTTGTGGGAGGCATATAGAAAGCATCTGACTGAGTATTCAGTGTGTACCGATGAACTGGTAACAAGAGTGGAGTTCACTCTAGTCTGAAATTGGCTGAGAGGAAGAGGAGATTTCCTGGCTTTGGAAACATCTGGTTATTCATTAACATGCTTTACTTGCTTTTGCCTTGGAATCCATTACTTGGACAACTTGGACTCTTTTGGAGATTCTTCCTTTCTTTTTTTTTCTTCGTTTTTTTTTTTTTTTTTTTTGTTACTTCACAAGATTATTCAGAGTTTCTTTCCATACTACTTGATAGCTTTTTTTTGGCAAAAATCCCTTTGTTAATGTGTGTGGGTTTTTTATGTTTGCTCGTTGTGGTTTTGTTTTGGGTTTTTTTCCAATTCATTGCTAATTGCAAGGCAGTGGTTCTAAAAGCATCCAATTTTAACAGTATTTTTGGAGAAATTTTCCAAATTTGCAAAATTAGTATGACACTTTTTGAAAAGAAAACATCTATGATTTTACTTTGAAATAACTTTTTGCTTTGATGTATGAGTCAAACACAGTATTTTTTAAAAAAGATTTAAGTCAGAATACTGCGAAAGTTAAAAAAATGCCAAAAGAGGGAACTCTCTGATCATTGTGGTGAGACAAAATACATAATAAGAGTGAACATCTTTTGTTAGATCAACTTCCATAGCTGAAGAAAACAGCCAATCTGCCCAGGTGGTCTGACGTAGGTGTAGCAACCTTGAAAAAAAGGCAATTACAAGGTGATCCAAAGACCACATCCTTGGACATAATTTTATATTTTCTATTTGGAATTTCAAATATTTGTTCTGCTTTATGGTTATTATTTTTTTGTCTAAATCTTTTCCCCAGGGCAGAATAATGGTTCTCCCCTAGTCCTCCCCCACTGTATTCGCATGTTCATTGAGAACTTTCAGCTTCTTTCTGACAAGTGAGGCGATGGATGTCACTTCGGGTTTAGCCAGAATGTGGTACTGCCGTCCAGTCAGTCTTCAAGTAACAAAGCACCATGAACTACGGGCTTGTTTCTTTACATTCAAGCAACTGAGGGTAAAAGAAGATATTTTAGAAGATCTGGCAGCTAGGCAGAGGGAAAATTAGCTCAGAAGAGATTAGCACAAACACATAGGACTTGATTGTGACAGTACCCAGAGGAAAAGCAGTATCAGCTCTGGTGCTGCAGCAGACAGGGAGATGCTGAGGCCAGTGTCTCTGACTCAGTTTCACCACTTTCCTCAGCCCCTGCAGGCAAGTGTTTCCCTCAGCCACTCTGGTCTGCTTCCAGTCAGTGCCATTGGACACAGCTGGGGATTGGAGTCAAGGCTCTGCTTGTTTCTTATACCAACAGTATCCTTCTGTCCCAGTGGTCCCTAAAGGCGAGGAAGCAGCCTGTGTGGTGACAAGCTGTGGCCTGGAACCTATAAAAAGAGAAAGGCAAAAAGGGCTTTTATTCCTCTGTAATATTATTTAATATTAAAACCACAAAGAATCTTGCAGCTGACTTGAAACAAAGGAGCTATTAAAATATCAGTCATTTCAAGAGTGTTTTTGCTTTCTGGAAATGTATGCTATGTCTGACTCAAATTTCCAAAAGTTTCTTTCCAGTAGGGAGTGTGAAGAAGTTATTTAAAGCATTTCACATTCATGCTCAAACACAGCTAAGACTGTGATTATGAGAAAACACCACCCCCAAAATATTGCAACAGTTAAGATAAAATGGCTAGAGTTTGCAACATTAATTCTAAGACTAAGCTCCGTGCCTTAATACATTTTGCTTTGTGCTGAAGTTGGAAATGTTAAATGCAGGGACAGGATTTCAGCCACCATCTATCTTCACACACCTCTATTTGCCAAGACCCAAACGGTGACATGTGTGGCATATGTGGTAGTCTCCTGCTCTGGTTTTATGATCACAATTGCTTCCTTTCCTCATTGCATGAAACCTAAGACACTGAAAAGTTATGATCTCTTGCTGTAGTTACATTGGACATGCAGAGCTGACAATATTACAGCTCTCATAAGGCCTCCTCCAAAAGTACTTCAGAGGCAAGAGGAAAAGTCATATTGAATTTATTGCCTTTCTGGACAGGACCTTGGGGATACTATGCACAAGTTTTATACAATATATATAAAACTCCACTAATATATACAGGTCTTTTTCTTTTGTTTCTTTGTGTACATATCTCAGTGCAGCTTTAGAGCAATGGCTTCATTTGAGGTTTAGATGAATGGGACATCTGAGCACCAAACAGAAAGAAAGAAGGAGAAAGCAGGAGGTAGAAAAGGTGAAGCAGAGGTAAACCCTAGCTGGAATCCTGCTCCTGATGCAGCCAGTGGAACATTTATTTTGTACATAGGACTTCATCTAATACAAAAGCCACCCAGTTCTGTCAATCTCTTGCAGTTTTTGAAGGCTTCTTCATTTTCTCATACATAATAAAACAGGATTATTCTTTAGGGAGAAAAAATTATTTTAAAAATGACCTCATCCATGAAGAAGACTATGACTGTCTAATTCAGACGAGGAAGCTCAGAAATCCAAACTGACTTTGTGACAGGAAGGAACAGTTGAAAAAAACAATCTGTCCTCAGCATTGAGCCCTTGAGTGAAACAAAGATGAACACGAAATACCTGTGCCCAAAATCAAATGCCTGAAATTCAGTTTCCTTGCTGGAGAGGGCACATGAGAAAGCAGACTTAGATTCTACTCATTCCATAGTATTGGTATTTTTCTTTATTTATTTTTTCTTCTTGAGTGAGACAAAGGCTTAGCTCATGACCAGCCTGGAGCTAGAAAGCATGAAGTCATTTCCACCTTTGGGTGGGATAATTTTCACATAGAGTGACTGGTAGCTATCCCTCGCCCTTTCAGATAAGAATTTGTGTAAGAATGATATCCTCTTGGTGAGTCCCAGCCAATGGCATGCTGATGGCAGCTGGACTAGGACGTGTTAGCAAAATGTCCCATTTTTTTCACTACTGCAAGACACTGGCAAGTCTCATCACTGCCTGATATCTCAATTTGCAAATGAAAAACAGTATGAGTAATGTTCTTTCTTCCCTTGGTGCAGGACTTGTGTGCCATAAAAAGATGGTATTATCAGGGCATGCTGCTTGTAACTTTTGTTTTTTAGAAGTAGACTAAATACTTTTATTATACATTATTAGACTTCTGTTCATTTCTAAAACTTGCTGGCTGTTGGATTTTGTTGGGGGTTTTTTGTGTTTTTTTTCTTTTCCACTGATTTCAGGATTTTTAATGTTGAACTGCTTTGGAGGTGGGAGTGGTGCCATCAGTGTTAATATAGTGCTTTACACTCTGTCTTCTCCTATCCTATTCAAACTAGATTTTCTTCGTTTTTCTCCCTCCTTAGTGCTTTATCTCTGACTCTGAATTCTGTTCCCTCATTCTTCTTATCTCCAGTTTATTAGACCTATTTTTCTGTACATTTTCTCAGTATTTTCCCTGCTTCTGTTCTATTTTACAGTTTTAGTTTTTTTCCTCTGTCCTTAGTTTTATCAGTCTGTATCTTCTTTTTCAAAGTTCCATTTCATCGATAGCTGTACTGAGAGAAGTAAAAACAGTTGACATCAAACTCAACCAACTGAGTTTTTTTAAAAACTTGCTTCCTTGAAATAATTATGCTCATTATGTATCTGTAAACTACTTGCAGTGGAGGATGGGACAACTCTTACCTTTTTCCAATGAGTTTAATTGATTTCTATTAATTTCTCTATGCATGGATTAGCTTATTGTGTCACTCTTCTGCTGTCTCCTGTGTGTTCTTCAATCTATTGGCATATTTATAACTCTTAAGTTAAAATTACTTGACAAGGAACAGTCGAATGTGGATGAAAAAATAGCATTTAATCACTCTGGGGGGGGAAGTAATTGGATTCCTACCTGAAGTTGCTGAATAGACTTTCTGAATGATGAACAGCTTTTCTTCAGCTTTCTATGTGGGCTTCCTGTCACCACCACAGAGCCGTTTTAAAGGCTCTGCGATGCATTCTGGAGTGTCAACTTGCTGCGAAAGCTTCACGGGCTCTGCTGCTATGGCTTCCTTCTGTGGACACTGGCTGGTTTTAGAATATATAGATTTTTGAACTAGCTGCTACTTGGGAAAGATGTATCTCTAGAAAAGGACCTTGCCATACAACATTTTTTTCAGCACATTCCTTTATAATGTCTTTCTTCTAAAGCAGTGAGTATTCTGCCTACTCTGAAGTTTAAAATGAAAAGTTTAGTAATTCTTTAAAAATATATTTTAAGTGTTTTAATTCTGCCTGTTGACAATGCAGCTCCCAAGAACATTCTGTTTGAGAAAGAAGTCATGGACAGGGTCCTAGGCAATACACTACAGCATGCTTTTATTTTGTTCAACTTACCACTTGCTTCTTATTTTGCTTATTCCTTATTGTGAGTCACCTATAGCCAGCTCCTCGCACACTCAGTGATCAATGAGGCTTTGGGCTTTGCCCGAACCCTAGCTCCTCTGATCTTTTCAATGATACCACCAGCACCACAATTTTTTCCCTTTCTCTGCCTTATTCAAAACCCCTCTGTCTACACACACAGGAAAGGCAATGCTTGGAGCCCAGTGCTAATACGGAAAATATCCTTAGAGAAACTCCCATGTAGAGCTCCTCCTCCCAGCCATTCATCTTTCACCACCAGGCATTTGCTGGACTAAAAAATGGCTTAATTACCAGAGTCTTAACTTCATCTTAATTTTTACCTGGAGTTTTCACCTTCTGAAAAATTATTAGCAAAACATTGTCTTCAATTTTTTGCAAGCTACTTAAAGATGTAGATGCACGCTCGTTCTGCTCCTTTGGCAAGCTACTTTAGGAAAGTCTGATTGTACATGATAAAGCCATAAGTTTGATGCACAGATGGTCCAATCGTCTTTCTAATTATTGTATTGCACCATTAGGTACACACGGGTTTCATTTGTTTAAGATATATTTTTCTTTTAATTGGAATCTGTCATGGCAGGTTGGCTTCTCTGTTTGCTGGTGGACGAAATGTTCATGTAACAGGTTTACTGGGATAGGTTGAGCTCAGTGTGAGGATATTTTTTCCCCATTTTCCAATAAAGAATAAGTCATCTGTAATATATGGTACTGTTGGCTGATCTAGTGTTGTCATAAAATGAATATGTCCATTGGGAGAAGCATTCCGTGTGAGGTTAGTGATTTGTTTTTAGAATGAGTTTCTTATTAACATAAAATAGAGAAAAAGTAATTATTTGTAAACTGTTCATTTAAATCCACAATGAAACATTCCTACTTGCTTGGGGTAGAAAATAGCATGGCTTCTACAAAAGGATGATAAAAAAATACCGCTTAATCATTAGACTAAACAAAAACCCGTATCTGTTTTTGTCAATTCCTGAGATTTAATTAAAACACAGAGGTTGATTCCAAACCCAAACCAAACCAACGCCTAATTATCACAAGTGTTAATTACAACTCTTACTTTAACTGAATGACTAATAGAACAGAATGGCAAACGCCTTCCCACCAGCAAACAGATTTACTGACAAATGGAGCAGGATGCAAATTGAGGGCATCTTCTAGCCTTTGAAATCCTGCTTTACCTCTGCTGTGAATAATAAGTGGGAATTGTTTTAGCCCATGTTGGGGTTTGTTTATTGTGAAATTCTGCTTTCTGTTTGAGGCTATGAAAATAGAAAATAAAAATAGGTAAATACTTTAATCCATGAATCCTTTTCTCTCCAGTGGCATATTTTAAATATGTGGAAACAGCATAAAGCAGGAAGTCAGCCTGCTGGGTAGATACTTCCAGAGAGCTACTGAAATCGAGTTGAAGGTAAAATAGAGGTTTCAGATGTGAGTACTCCCAAAAGACAGACATTTATAAAGTGCTTATAACTGGAAGTGGTTTTGGACAGCTGTTAATGCCAAAACAGTGCCTGTCATCAGAAGCCACATTCAAGGAAACTCACTAAATTGCAGCCACAGTAATCATAAATGTTAAAAATTTTCATTTTGAACTATAGAGATATGAGGGGTTTTGTTTCCGTTCTTCCTGTTGACTATATAGAAATTCAACCTACCATTCTGTTTCATTCCAGGGATTTGTTGTGGAACATAGCATAAAATTTCAAATCAGCCAGGAAACTTTACATTAATTTAGGGACAAAGGAATCTGAACATGGAGATACTCTTACGATACCTGATTAGCTGAAATACTCGCAATTTGCAAAGGTGTGAAGGAATAAAGATATTCAGAAACTGAAGAGGTTTTTAGTGGATAATGGTTTCACACACTTGGCCCCTAGACTTCCAAACGATAACCATTTACCTAATTTTGTGTTCTTGACTTATTCTGTGAACGTAGCAGAACTGTGAACAACCAGAAAGTCAACTGCAAACAAAGCAGTTTTATAAGGTTGGAGGGTATGATTCAAAGGTCTTCTCTACTTCCCTAATTTGATTCATCTGTGTATTTCTGTACCTATTTATCTTCTCATCCATTTATCTTTGTTTCTTGTCCCAGATGATCGGAATAATATTGTAAGCTCTCTGACTTTAAGTTACAATTATTTTAATTTAATATTACTCGATACATATTCACTTTTTTTTCCCTGTAATATAGAATAAGGAAGAATTCTTGCATTTCCCTTTAGAAAAAATACTTTTTCAGGTGACTCTGATGAATTTAAAGATAATAACCACAGTACAGTGGCATTTGACACTCATACTACTGCCTCATGCACTCTGCCTTCAGAGTGTTTTGCAAACGTGAGTAAATTCAACTTCAAGCTTCCCACAGACAATTGATTATTATCACAATTTTACAGATGCAATACGATGGAGGGCTGAATTACCCTAAATCTGCACACTACATCAGCAAATAAATATCTAGAAATGACATGTGTTTTCTAAAAGTTCAGTTACTCTAGATACAGTCTTTTAAAGCATCCTGTCCTGTGCTGTAAAATTGTTTCCTTTCTTTCCAGCAGTGGACTTGATGGCATAGGTCAGAATGATGGTTTTGCTGGAAGTCAGCTGCCTGACTGTCCACTAAAATCTGGAGGGCTTGTTTAGAAGGAAGGAAAAGCAGCACTAGTGATTTCATCTGGTTTTGATTACTAGCAAAGACATCAGGTCATTCTCACCTTAAGAGAAATGCAGTTCTCATGAGAACTACTGTCTTATGATTTGGTCAGATTTTGGTCTTTGTTAACTTGCTTGCACTCCTTAGCTACTATGAATAATAAAACATTTATTCCTTTCTGAGTGTTATCTCGCCAGAGGCCTGATGTTATTTGTAGTGAATCTATCCAGGAGTTGGACATTTCCATTTCATAACAACTGTTGCAAAGAATAACTTGCTTTTTGTTTTTTCTTTTATTCTTTTTTTTTTTTTTTTAATCTTGTGATATCAAGTTCCAGATATTCTATGCTAAACATGTAATTTCAAGTCTTAATCCGAGAGGCACTATTGGGAATTGCAGAGTGCTCTCCTCAATGGGAGTGGGATTGGTACATCAGCCCCCTGGTGCGTTACAGCATTACATCAGCTACTTATCGGCAGCATTTTTGTACTGTTTGTATTCAGATGAGATTAAGTCTCAGTATGATTTTATTCTGGCCTCCTCTAAATTAGATTAGTGCAAATCAATTGAATCTTTGTTTCAAAGAGGTCATTTGTAGCAGATATCCTGCAGGTTCTACCATTGAAACGGGATCAGTTGATATAACATTCAACAAGGTTGATCAGCTGTCCTGAAATAAAGTGATTCGGTATTCATTAAAAAATACATTGTTTCTGTGGCTGATGAAATTCCATTTTGAGTAAGACACTACATCTGACAGGAGTAGTCCAAAGCCATGCTTATTATTTACTGGTGTTGGGTATTCATGTTGGAAAAGAGCTGAGTTGGAAATCATGCAAGCATCTGTTACATAGTTAGATAAGATAATGTAAATGTTTAGAAAATGCAAATGAAGCTCACGATAATTAGTTATGATGTTTTTCTACTTTTATTAATAAGATAATGCTTCTGGCAATTACATTTAAATTTCATATGAAGGTTCAAAGCACTGGAACAATTTCCTGTTTAGAATAGCAGAATTCAGGGTGAACTTGCTTAACGATCTGTACCATGGGCTTCTTACAGAACTAGAAACTACTTGTCTCCATTTCTCATCACAGAACCATTGCCTTTTCTTAATTCTGGGAAGAAGGAGAACCATGTATAATTGTGAATGACTGTATTAGAGTTCGTATAACATTTTGAAATAAGAGGCATCCCTCTGCATATTACTTTCAGGATGGGCAAACATATAAAATTACATCCGTCCTGTGTAGAGGGAAAGAATTAAACAACTCTCAATTTAAAGCAACCTTGATATGGCATATTTCTTAATTTAAATGTGTATTTGCAAAAGCAAACCCTTTCTGAAATGTCTAGAACATGCTCAGGGTTGACATCTGAGTCTGTGTTGTTGGCATAAATGAGTTCAAAACCCTGCCAGAGACATAGAAAATAAAGAACACTGAATGTTAACAAAGGCTTCATTAATATTGATGTGTAATTCACATGGCAGAAAAAAAGCTACATTATTAGCCACTATTGTTATGGTTCTGTCATTAATATTCAATGAGGATGTGTGGGTATTGAAATTCCCTGACTTCTGGGTACCTCGGTGGTCCAATAATAATAACAAAAACTGTGCTAGAGTCAGTGGGAGCCTGGTGCTATCTCCATGATAATCAAGCTCTGCTTTGTTTTATGAAGGTTTCTGAGCACATACTACCAGTATGAGCCTATTGTGGAATGGAGAGCACGCATATTTAGTTCTACCTGTAGAAAGCTCCTGCATCTACAGATGAAGGTAGTGTCTCTCCTCCATAGCTTCATGCGTGATCTCTGCTGGAAAGAACTGTCACAGGAGGTAATTTTATACCTGGTTATTTGAAAGCAGCCCATCCTCTTTCCTCCTAGGAGACCATTTATGTGATACCAAGTCAAATAACAGTCCTTGTTTCAACTTCAATTATAAATAAGTTGATTTTTTTGAAGACGTGCACTAGAAAAAGTTCAAATTCACACCAGACTCTTCTTGAATCGAGTATTTGCTTGTCTGAGTTGGCTATCTAAATGTGTGAACAGGGAACTGCTTTACTATTTGTATAAAAAAATCATTACTGCGGTGCAGTATTTGTGCACATGTGCAAGCTGTGATCTATTGAGATACATGAAATATAGCTTTGTCAATGAAAATAATGGCATTGACATCAATAAGACTAACTGCAATGCATAACATCAAGTATATACACGAAGTCCTTGCAGGCTGCAGGCCTCACTGTATAACTTAAAGACTCCATTCTTCAAAGGCTTAACTGAGGCAGTATTCTGACAGTATCAATACAGTGCTTTTCCATGGAATTCTTACTGTCTTTCTAAAACTGAATTTTATTTAAAAAACAAATGATCACCCCTATACATCTTCAAAAGTCTGTTGTCTAGGAACAAACCATACATTTCTTGAGATCTTAATTTGTTTATGTATTTATTTATAAAATGCAAATATAAGACTTTTCGAGGAAGTCACCAGGACCATTGGCCTTGCAGCATGCTAAAAATAGTTAGATGAAATCCTGTGTGTAGTTTTCACCAAATACCATTGGTAGCTACAGAAATGAAATATTGCCTTATTTCAACAATTTACAGAGGCAAGGATTTCTTGTCTCCTTCCTGTGGCAGCTGCCAACACAAAAGCAGACAGTCCTCTCCCACTCTTCACACCAACTTATTTACAGTTGAATGTCAAGCATAGTGCATTCCAGTGAAACCCAAGGTATGAACCAAACCTCTACTGAAACCACTATCTCAGATATGGGTTGTGACTATACTGCAACCTGCCTCTCAACTCCCATACCTGTTCCACAGTGCTGGTGGATTTAAATTTCTCCAAGACCAGTGCTTCAAATTCTCTCAGTGCTTCCCTGCTAGGCCATTTTGTGTAAGGCAACCCTGAAAGGTTCCCTTACTGATTACTGCAGAACAGTCTAGGGACTTCACTGATTTAGGTCCATGTCTCTTGTACCACCTACTCCCAGCCACAAGTGGGTATGATAGTAACAAAAAACTCCAGTGGCATGTGGGCTGATTAGAATGAGAAATGTCGGTCTTTTGGTGTGGTGTATTGTCAAGCTAGTCCTTCAGTGAACTGTGCAAATGTCTGGTACACAACCTACAGTGAGGCATCTGAACCAAACCAGAGATCTTTGCTGATCTAGGCAGTGTTCTGTCAGCAGCTTTGAGTAGGAGAAGAGTTGGGACACATCAGATGTATTTTGAAAAGTTTTCTTTCGTGCTTCCATGCCATTCACAATTGATGTTGAATAATACTTATCTATACTGTGTCACCAGCCACTTGTTCTTTTATAGCAGTGTCATTAGCTCACTGCTAGAAAATCACAATGAACACCAAATACAGCTAGGGTGTTAGTGTAGCAACATAAAGCATAGAAAGAGATTGAAATGTAGTGAATATGCAGGAACACTTGCTCCAGGATAACCTAAACAGTTAATGGCATCCTGGAGAGCCTTACTCTACTCTTGAGTAATAAAACACTTAAGCCTTGTTGCAAGTTCTGGACATTTAAGAAGACAATCTGCATTTCTTACCTTCCAAGACCCTGTGTAGGCATTCAGTATCTACTTTTCTCATCCTGTACCTCAGTCTTAACCAATACTTCTTCAGTAACAGACTTTTAAAAATTTTTTGTTCCAGCTCATATTGGCTGGGCTATTCTTGTGGTGGCTTTCAGCACATGGAGGTTTTGCTCTTCTGTCTCTGCAGATAACTCTTAAAAAAACACACGAAAATGAAAAATGGGCACTAATTATTAGAATGGCCATATCCTACCTTAGTCTGTTTTGTACCCAGCTGATCCTTCACTTTAACCTCTAAGTCTAAGCTCTACCACTTTCCCATGTGTATTGTTATTCCCCCATCTCTAAGGTTAGAAACAAAACTCTATTTACTGCTCTATGTCAATACTACCCTTAGCTTTACAGAGCACTTCTAATTGCATGAGAGGTGATTTTTCTTTAAAAAAACAATTTTGCAATGTGAGACCATATGCTGACATCTTGGTAGTGGCAGTCCCTTGTAGCTTGCTCTGAAATTAATGCTACCCAGCCTGGTAGTTTGCGCAAAATTTCGCTGATGATAAGTCCATTTATCCTTTTGCATTCCCAGCTGAGATTCTCAATGCCCTCTTTTAATCAGAATTTAGAGTGAGTGACATGCAATCAGGGAGGATTTTTAGAGAACAGTAAGATGCTTGTCATTTTTTTTGTGTGCACTTAACGTGGTTTCTTTTTTTTTTTTTTTTTTTCACCAATGACAATGCCACTCACAAGAATAAGGAGGTACCAGGAAACACTCAGCCAGGCTATCTAGTGCTGAGCAGGACATTTTGCTGGAGCAAATTTGCAGTACTCCTCTGTAGCTGCAGATAAGCTATAACTTGGTGTAGTGACCTGGAACTCTGAGGCCAATGATAGCTCATTGCTATCCATATGTTCTTTTGGTCCCAGTAGTTAAAAGATTAAAAGTGTTTTGCAGGGTAATGGTTGCGACTGTTGTCATCTCACTTTAGGAGTCTGATTTTGAAGTCATTTTGGTATTCAGTGCCAAGAAGTGGGCATTTACTAGTGCTTTGTATTTGAACTGTGAAAGGAATGTAATCCCTGAAAGGGATCTGAAGCCTGAAACGTTTTCAGCACTGTCCTGGCAAAACAACTGACCTTTAGAGGTAACCAACCAAGAGCTGCATACCTAAATCTTCTGAAGGCTCATAGGGGCAGAGAACAAAGAGGAAAGAGATACCAGTGACTTGGTTGGTGTCTATTCCCATACTGTATGGGCTCCTCCATGGTGATTGAGGGTCAATGAGCAATGTGTCAGCCTTCACAGTCTCTGTAGGTTTGTTTCATCCCAGAGGGATTCAGGTTACCAAGAAGTCCACTTGGTGGCCCTGACATGAGAGCTGCATGACACTTGTTGGGTAGCCTTAGCTTTGCTACCAGTGTATTCTGCTTGTCCTTGCTGGGAGATGCATAATGTGTATTGGAGATAATGGCAACAAAACAACAAAGGCGTATTTGCAGTATGCAGCACGACCTGTATCACTGAGTCTGTCTTGAAAAATGACAAGCACCTCTTAAACTTCTAAAAGTACAGTGCACAGTAAGGAAAATCACAATTGCACGCGCCACATGAACTGGAGCCTTGATTTATGAAAGCAAATGTTGTGTTGTGCTTTCTTCGAAACTTCTTTTAAATGTATTTCAAGAATACTGTATAATTTTAGTCTATGCAGCTCATTTTCCCCATCAACCAAACTATAGATGTATAAAACAGCATATTACAAGGAATCATACTTAAATAAAACTATCAATATTTCCCAGTGAACCTGTATATTAATTCAAATTAGACCTCCTCCTGGTTTAATTCTATAACCTGAGTAAAACACTCACAGTACATCATATATTATAAAAGATGCATACACAAGATGCTGTTAAGTTAATCATTATTATTGTTCTCTTGACACACTGCATTTATGTTTTTGGTAAGACTTTGTATCATCTGCCTATTTTCTAGAGCTTTGAGAAATACATAAATGAGATACATAATATCTCAGGAATCTGTATTTTTCATATATGCTTTTAATATTTTAAAATATTTTTTTCTAATTAACTTTTTGGATCTTTTTGAATCTTGACATATGTATGACGTTATGGTAAGAAGAAAATTAAAATAGGTTACTTAGAACTAATACTTCGGATGTCTGGAGACTTAAATAATTTGAAAACTTGTGCTTCCTCCTTGGCAAAAAGCCAGTAGACCATATAGTTGCTGTTTTCTATATATAAAGGAAAAATAGCCCTTTTCCTGATTGACCAAGTGACTTAGGAGCTTAAAATATCATTTCAAATCAGTGAAATGTAGTTAATGTTCAGCAGGTAATATATCCCAGCTAAGGATTTCCAAAGGGTTTATAAGGGCTCAGTTAGTATTTGCCTAACTTTAACTCTTCTGCCTATGAGCATATGAGTACATTGGGATGTCTCACAGCTCTTTTTGAAGAAAATGTGTGCTCAGTACCTTTCTGTGGAAACCTTGGCTGCATTGGCATTCATAGCGCTATGAGAGGAACATGTTCCAGGTAAGGTGATTCAAGGAAGACAAAATCAGACAAGAATATATGTACATAATGCTGCATAAAACTTCCAACATTATTTTTTCAACTTTTTTTTTTTCTTTCCCCCTGGCAAAGTCAATCTTTATCATCTCTTCAATATTTTACCTCCCTTAGCTATTTATTTCCTTGCTTCCTCTGATGTAGGAAGCCTTCTTTTCATTTCCTCATGTTTAGAGGTTGGAAATATGCTGAGGATTGAACTGATATCTCATCAGTCATAAGGCAGCACCATACTCTTACAAGACCAACTAATAAGCTAGTGAGTAGAGTGGCTCTGCCTGAATCTCTGCAGAGGTACAGGACAATACTATCCAGTGGTGTTCCACTGTGAGTTCTGTTAAACTATATAAAGAAGGTTGTGGCAATGTCAGATACGTATCAGGCTTTCTAAACTCGATGTGGCTTTCTGTCTTTAGATTAAGGAAGTGGAGGTGCTGGAGGATGAAGAGCTAAGGAGAATAAAAATGAAAGTGGATTTGAATCACAGACAGGAAATAAAAAGCCCATAAAAGCTGTTTAGAAATCAAAAGACAGAGAGGACAGCAAGAGACAAGTTTTTAACAGTAGGCAGATTTTATGGCAAAGAAACAAAGCATTTTTCTGTTTAACTGCGCTTACAATTAATCAAATTTTAATTCTGTTCATTAAGCTTCATGATTGTGAAGCAGTATATTATAGTCACAAAGGAGTGGATTTGATTAAAATTTGAAGTGGAGCAATTCAGAAATGACACTGCCATCTAACAGAACTAAGCAAGATTCACACAAAAGGGTTCTCTCACATTAAGTCAAATAGAGATGTTTCCTCTTTATCAGATCAGAATTTCGCTCTAGTTCCTGAGACGTTCTTATTTGGCTTACATATACGTGTGATATATGCATGTGTGTGTGTATAAAATGACATAGCACATTTTCATACACATCTACAGCACTGATTTTCCTTATTTCAAAGCAGCTCAGGTGGCAGTGTGATGGTGTTAAGTTGTTGTGATGTATGAAAAATTTTAGTAACCCCAACATAGACATGTAATGCGACAATTCTCTCAAGGTTTTTTTTTTTCCAGCAGGAAATTTCCTGCTTCAGGGAGTCATTTCTGAAGAATTCCCCTTTCTTTAAAGCCAGTTGGCGTGTGATTTTTCTTAATGCTTTACTCAGTTTTCACTAGGTTTAAAAAACCCCAAACAAACCTGGTCTGAGCGCACATCCTCACCCAAAGATGTGAGCTTTGAGTATCAATTCCAACCTGTAATAATATGCTGTAATGTTAAGCTAGGGCTAAGTATTGTGTTCATTCTTGATCCTATAAGGAATGTGAATCCAAGCTCAGACAGTACCTCTTTCCATTATTCTTGGATCTGTTAAGCTCATCAGCCAGCTTTGATTGCTTTCACTCTTAATGTCCCTTGTTCCAGAGTTGTCCTCCATGTCCACAGACTTGGTTCTTCTTGTTGACAATGCCCTGATCATGAAAACATGCAGCATCTGCTTCCCTTTGCAACACACACATTTATTTGTTTATTAACCAGAGAAAGCTGCATGTGGTACATCTCCAAAGCTGACCATTCTGTGATTTTCTTTTCCAGCACATGTTCCATGTTGTGTAGGATGAGGGACTGGATGTTGTTTTAGGATCTGTTTCAAATCCTGTTCACTTCCCAAGGAACTTTATGCCTTTCAAGTGAATGCTGCAATTAAAAATGCACTTGGATGTATGAAACCAAACATAGAATCTGGCCTTAGGAAATCCATGGCTCTCATTTCCTCTGGATCCTTTGGGAAAATATGCCTGTTGTGAAATCTTAATGATGTCCTGCCTTTAGGAATTGCTCCTGCTGCCTTCCTCTCACTTGCATAATTACATCTCTGTTGCAACCTATAATGAACAATACTCAGGACAGGCCCAAACTTGTTTGCCTTATTGACACAAACAGTCTGATGGAAGGCCCTGGGATTATTAATGTGAATGAACTCAGTAGGATGTAGCCCACTCT
Source organism: Baryphthengus martii (assembly GCA_013396935.1). NCBI lineage: Eukaryota > Metazoa > Chordata > Aves > Coraciiformes > Momotidae > Baryphthengus > Baryphthengus martii. The sequence goes on along the minus strand of VWZK01004727.1, from coordinate 360,606 downwards.
CTCACTGCTGTTACACTTGAATTTGGGGAATATTCACAGTGTTTTACACATTTGTGTGTGCCTAATTACCAAGGAGCATTCTGTGCGTGCACAGACATATTTCTCCATGTACTTCTTGATTGTGAGTTCAGTTTACTGACCAGAAGATGCGGTTATTTGCTAAAAGAATATTTTCCAAATCAAAGACCAGCTTTGTATTATGTCTGTAGATGGTGGCAATGGTCTTTCAAATAGGGCTGAAGGGAGATGATCAGATTTCTGCCCTTTTGAGTTTGGAGTAAAGTCAAACAAGGCCCAGGTCAGGCTGTCATGACAAGGCAGCAGAGGCATCTGCTGGCTCTGGGCTGCTGAATATTGAGATGTGTAACAAAGTGGACTGTCTCTAGCAAAAACTTGGGAAGCTGAACTGCTCTACCTGGTACAGTCACACTCCTAACCCAGGGATGTTGCCATCCATATAGTTTTGTTAATTCTTGACTGACTGTGCTATCCTAGTTTTGACAAGACTCTTTCCAGAGAATTTTAGTTAGACTCAAGAAAGCGTGATCAAAATGGTTTCACTTCCAAAAAAAAATGGCAATTTTCTGGAAATGTAGTAGCAAATGTCTTTCAACCATTTTTAGTACTTGTTGTACACTTTGAAATTAGTTCTGTCAGTACGCTTTGAAACTAGCTCCTTAAGGCCTGATTCTTCTCCCGGTTCAACAACATTTAAGCATTAGCATATTTTTGCCTAGATAGTTTGAAACTATGAGGACTTTCAAGTTAGCTTAGACTTTTTCCTGATTTTGGAAACCTATGTCTTACTACATATGCTGTAATATAAGGTATCTTGTGTTTTTATCCATGTTGGGTGCAATATGGGGTGGCACCATACTGCCAAGACACTTGGGAAGATGTGTTTCTCAGGGAAATCCTTTGTTGGACAACCAGATAAGCATATCTGAAGGTTTGAGACATCTAAGGGGCAGAGTGCAATAGCTGATAGGAGAAATAAGGAATAGTAGGAAGATTTAACAACATGGCTAATAAAGGATTGATATTTTTTATTTCATGACAAACGAAAATAATGACATAGAAATGTTTTTAGGGACAAATAGTTTGTTAGGATGTATGAGATATTCAATGTTCATAAAATCTCTTTCCTTAGATTTATTACAGGGAAGTAGAAACAGGAATGGTAAATGATGGACAACTGCTTAATCCTTTGAGATAAGGGTGATAAAGTTAGTTCAAGTGTTGTTATGGAACAATTTTTCCCTTCCCTAAATTGCTGAAAAAATAGGAATATGAACACAGAAAGAAAAAAACATGGGATAAATTCCCCCTTTAACTCCTTTTCACCCAGGACAAAAATGAAAACTACTTTAGAGGAAATTCTTATATTTATATAAAATAAGGATTTTATTTTTTTTCTGCTACCATCTAATTTCCAATGAATAAGAATTACTTTCATGCTATGTCAGAGTCAGACGGGATTTTAGTTGAATTTACCCTGAGCTATATAAGCATTAGAAAGTGAAACCTTTTTTCCATAGATATGAGTCTGTTCATGGCTTGTATATTACAGTTCACCTTATTACAGCTCATGGATTGAAGCCTAAGGCTCTGTAAGTGAGTTGCCCAAAACTGAAGGACCCTTACAAGCTTTGACAACCAACAACCTACATTAACAAATGATGTGGATATTTCATTTGAAGTGGGAAGAATAAAGAACATTGCTTTAAGTCAGTGAGGAAAATGAAAGACTTAATACAGGTTGAGTACAAAAGATGAATCCAAACCTGATTGCTTTCTGTAAGAATAATTAAAAGGAGGCACTCTAAAAAAGATACACTCTTTAACAAGTTCCTTCTTCAAGTGCATTTCATTTATTTTCTCAATTTCTTCTCCTCTCTCATCACACGTTGATCCACTGACTGCTACTTTCATTAGCAGTTAAATTAATGTAGCCTGACCACAACACTTTTGCTGAGAAACAGGCTTGGTAGACTGTGAACTGCTTTTGCATGGTGGTCACTTGGAAAAGTGATGTTCCTGTTTTCACATAAGATATTTGTATAGTGGGAGATTTTCAGAAACTGTAGCTGTTGAGACATAAGACTTTTACAGAAGTTTTTGAGCACCTCCATTTTTTGGCATGATTTCCGTGCAAGCTGAGTACCCTGCTACTTCCTTACTTTCATTCTCTTTGGTCAGCATCTCTGAAAACTGCATGAGATTTTGCTATGTCCAGCTATAATCCTATAGGTCTTATGGTGCAAAACCTGAACTCCATCCTTGGTGACTTTTAAAAGGTATGTTGGCCATCCTTACAAGAAGTGTGTGATGTACCAGTTTCAGAGGGAGAAAGCAGGGGCCTGGAATGGAAAGTTTTATAAAATAGAGAAATTTTGAGGAATGAGGTGTATCAATCATTAAAGTGGACCAACACACAAGAACTAGAAGATGAATAAGGTGCCCCTCTGAGGTTATAGAATAATCAGGTTTAGTTCATCTAACTGTGAAATATGGTCACTGGTTGGTATTATCTGATAATTACTTTGATAAAACAATGATTTCTGTAAGGAAAACGGCTACATAGTGGGAAACATACATTACTCATTTTTTTAAGGGATCCCGTGATTCTGTTTTATCACTCCTGTTGGAACAAATTCCACTCTGTTAGTGTACAAGAGCTACAGGTCACTGGAGCTAAGGAAGAGTTTCTGATTTTTAAGTGACGTGGCTGAAATCTCTGTATGCTGATACAAGACATGGTTCTTCACAACTCTTTCCAACAAAATGCTGCTTTGTCTTGAGATTTCTTTTTTCCATGAGAAGTGTGAGCCATGAGATTCTGCATGTATTCATGAGAAACATAAATAAACATCAAAAAAGTTATGCTTCTTTAAAAAGGAGCTGACAAACTGCCATAAGCACAACGAGTCTCTGAGGCTCAGGCAGCTCAAGAGAGGAAGAGTTTTCAGGACAGAAGAACCTTGTCAGGCAGCAGAGGGCCTGCTTCTGCTTAGCTATCGTGGCCCAGAATATGGGAAACCGTGTGTAATGAATGTGTGCCAGGATTATAAATTTCTCTGAACATTCATTTTGAGGTATCATTTAATCCTTTTTTTCTTTTTTGTTAATTGAAGCACTATTTTAAAATATATTTAGAAATATAAGAATAATAGATAAATACTGAGGATGATATTCAAAAGCAGCTAGGCACAAAATTCCTGTTGCATATGGTAGACATTAAATATTGATGTGCTTTTTAAGACTTAAGAATTACTAAAGGTCTGAGTTCTTGGATCAGGCCATTCACCAACTGAAGTCAACAACAGCATGGATCCAGAACTGTACCCACCTAGTTTAATCATAAACAGGTAGCAGTAGATGGAAGAAAGCCTAGTAGTAAAAGACTAGTAGTGTTCAAGCTTCAATCATGTAATTCCTGTGCGTTTTATTGACTTGTAAAAGTTTATCTTTCATCTCGTTCTCCATCATACCCCTGAAAATAGCTTCTGACTCCCTAGTCCAGTGCTTCTGCATGGTACAACTGCTTCTCATCTCCTGTTCCCTGCCTTTGTATGATCTTATGTAGCTTTTTGTATAAACCCTTTTTCTGTCTACAGCTTTGATGTTACTGGTTACTGTAGTTTCCAGTAGTGTTAGTTTCTGTGGCTGAATATTGGGAAGAAACTGGTTTTGGAATGATTTTGTGTATATGACTTGGACATGGTTAGTTTGTTTCACTTTTAAGAATGGTCATTTGGAACCAGCTTCTATAGGAGAAATTCTTTGACACATTTAAGTGTGGATCTGTATTTAAAATTAAGAGCTTTCCTTCTGCCTAAATTTGACTGATTTTTTCCACTGGATGTAAAATATAACTGATACACATAACATTTTTTTTTCCCTTTGAAGTTTCACAGCAATAAAAATGTTGTGATTTGTTTATTATTTAGGATTATTTTGCCAAGTAGGATAAGCTTTTAGGCAGTAGCTTGTTTTTTGGTTAGATCACATAAGTTACCTCAATTATCCACAGCAAGAATCTCTTTCTTTAAAAAGACGTTTTGATATTTATCAGTTGTCATTGCGTAGTATTATTTCCTATTCTACACTGTGGTTTAAAGGTCAATAATGAAGTCATTTGAGATTTAGTCATCCTAATGTTTTGGTGCTTTAATTTGACAAAAATGATTAAGAGCTTTGAGTTGTTCAAAACTGTGAGAAAAAGAACTTCATTCTTGGTCTATTTCCATGTTCAGAACAAGAGTTTTTGTTCGATTTTTGTTTTGGTTTGCTTTGGGTTTATGCTACCCTGTTTGAGTGGTAAAAGGAGTTTTGGAGCAGTCTGAAAATTCAGAAAACAGGTGGCATTTTTTCAAGCTATTTTGTGAACTCATGAGCTGCTGAAAGAAAACTAATATTCTGCACTCGTATTTCTGTTTAGATTATGATAGAGGTATTTTTTCAGGTAAAATCATGCTCTTGAGGAAAAAAAAACACCACCACACCAAAAACAGAAAACAAAGAATATTTCAACCATATCCTTACATTCCCACCAATGTTCGTAGAAGACGCATAACTAGATTCCAAATTTTTGTACTAATCTTAAACTTTGTTACCTTAGAACTAGTCCCCAGTTACAAAAAAAATTACACCTATTCCATAGGAAGACAGGTAAAGAAAACATGGCAGGTATCAGGGTACAAAATGGGAAGAGAGAAGAACTAATAAGGAAGTGATTTGGACCAACTTGTGTTGCAAGAGGCCAAATGGATAGGATTACTACTAAATTCCTGCCACTATTGCATTATCACAGTGTACCTTATTCTCTTTATTCAGCAAATGGGGATTGTTATGGTTTCTTGCATAGCTAAAATATGATGTCAATTTAGTGAGCTGCACAGGCAGCTCATCTTCAATGACCATCATCAAAGTAAAGGTAAGATAAATGGAAGCTTTTAGGTATTTAGATATTGCTGGTAGGTTTAATGTTATCGAACAATTTACCCATAATTTGGGAGTAAATAGGAAAAAAATCTTACTTTTAAAGTTTTGAGTTATAGAAGTTAAATTTTATTTTACAGTAGGAAAAAGAAAATCTTTGAATTCTATAGACCTAACAAAAACACAGATCTTGTTTCCAGTCAGCCCTACTTACAATAATAGATCTTCAAGAGCTGAATCTTACCAGAGTAGGATAAAGATGACTTCATTGCAGTGTGTAAGTACCTTCACATGAAGAAAATGAAGGTATAAAGAGCTCTTTAGCCAATCTAACAAAAACCTGAGAAGAATCAATTGCTGGAATCTGTAGCCAGATGAATTTAGAATAAATGTAAATTATTTTTTTTTTCACTGTCAGTATTATTAAATGTTGGAATATGATGCTGAGACAGACAGATTCTCCATTTCTCAAGATTTTCAGTCCAAGGCAAAAGATCTTTTGAGAATCTTTGGTTTAGCTGAATACAAGTTATTTCTTAGACAATTACTAGATGTTTGATTTAGTAGCTGGATAAAATTTAATAGCAGGGATGGTCAAGCCACATAATGGTGCCTTCCAGACTCAAACACTGTAAGTCTTGTTAAAAAAAAAAAAAAAAAAGCATATAGAGCTGTGCAGATAAAAGCTCTTGATGCAGGTTAAGATACAGCTAGGTTTATAACTGTCTTACTAACACTAGTGACAGGAGATGCTGCTGCCACATATTGGTCTCAAACAAGCATTTGTATTCGTACAGCAACTGTTTTTAATTCTGTAAACTGAAAACAAACTCTTTGGGTTGTATTGTTTCCAAGGTCTTCTCTGTCTTGTGTTTCATGTAAGGATTTTCCCTCACTATCCTCTGATCTCCCTGATGCTCTGAATTGTACTTCCATCACACATGATGCTGCTGATTTGTTTCCTGCTCGCTCCAGCCACATCTGGCTCCATGGCAGGACTTTCACAAGCTGCCTTTACTGTTTCCTTCACTTCCATTGTTTCTTTTTAAGCTATTCCCGTCCTGTACGCTTTTTGCTAACTGGGGGAATGAATGAATTGCACGTAACCAGCAGTTTGTTTTTTTCTCAGCAGCTAAACATGGGGGAATAAATGATTCGATGTGTGACTTTGAATTAATACATTTCTGGTTTTTATGATACTGCTTTATCTGTATGATAATTGTGAAGGATCACTAGAATGCTGTTTAAGAGAAAGTTAGGATTTTTTTTTCTTTACCTTGTTCGTTTGTTCTTTAAATATTATCCTAATCAGGTTTCCATGCTAGTTTTATTACTGTAAAGTGGCTGGAGTGCCATGATCTGGGATAAGACCAAGTAGCCTTTAGGCTCCACCGTTCTTTTTGCAACAGTCTAATATCATTCTGCACTGTTCTGAGGAAGGTTTGTTACATAAAACCGCATCACTTTTGCTAGGTCAGGTAAGGTAGAAATCAAACCTTTAATTCTTTCCCTGTGAGCTGGTAAAGAAGAAAGAGATGACATAATTTACTGAAACTCTGAAGTTTAATTATGCTAGTAATAACAGCTGTGCTATCCTGTTGTGCCATGAAATGACAACTCTGTCTGCTAGGCAACACTCTTCACACATGCCAGCCCACCTTTTTATCTTATTTTTACCAGAGTCCTTTCCTTGGTTTTATTGAGGCTCCCTGGATGAAGAGTAAGAGCTGAATTTGGGCCACTTCTACATCTAGAAAGTAACTTTCAACCTATGTTTTAAAAGTACAGATCTTTTCTTCTTGAAGTGTGCGTTTATGGGTGTAATTCCTCTTGCCCAACTTTCATCATTTACAAGGAACTGTCTAGCAGAAAATGACTGTTAAGGATCTCTTCCCAGATTGAGCTGCAGACACAGTACTCTGCTAACAGTTGCACCACCCATTCAGTTTCCCTTGTAGTTGTCAATGGCTTTTACATCAGCCCATTTTCTCAATTACCAGTGTTAGCTCTCCTGCAATGGAAGGCATTAGCATATTCAAACCATCTCCTTTTATTATTTTGTAAGATGATCTTACCAAAACCTTCAATCCTGAAGTGGAAGCAATGGCTAATAGAGGTTACTGAACAACTAAGGATCATTGCAATAGATGCTACAAGTACTTTCACTATTTAGACCTACTTTGTTGCCTTCAGATGATTGGTTTCTAAGAGTACAATAGGTCTGACTCTCCTCTATTGATAGTTTTACATTGATAAACCATAATTGAATGCAATTACTGATATACTGAGTGTGAATGTAGAGAAAGCACAGGTTCTGTATATTTAAAACAAGATAATTCTTTTCGTTGGTAAAGCTAAAATGAGTCTGCTATTTGACATGATTTATAGCAGTGAGGGCATGTCTGATAACCACTCAGGTTCAGTCTATAGCTTCTAGAATGGATAGATTATTATCTTCTTTTATTAAATTCATGCTTGGCTTGGTGTCGAAGCTGTATATTAAAAGGAAAACAAATACTGTATAGCTATATCCTGCTATCAATTCAACGAGTAGACTTCCTACCATGCCAGATCAATGGGGAATTTGGTGTGAAATCAATGTCCAGCTCTGGCCCATAGCAGTCAGTTCTCCTGAGAACAGTATATCCATGTTAATGTCACATTCAAATGAGAGCAAATTCCTATTACCCTGGAAATCAGTGAACCCTTTACTGTTGATTTAAAGGTGGGGTGGCTCTCGGAGGTGAGGCCCTGACACTTTGAGTAGAGTTTAAAAGACTGTTATTCTCTTTATTGTTAAAGGTATGACAACTTCAGGTTTGCTATTTGACAGTGCTGAAAACAGCTGCATCACAGATCTGTCCCTCTGTGAAGTTAGGCAAAAGAAATAGTCTTTCTACTCTGTTGGTAATTTTCCAGTATCCATTTTACTTGCTGACTGTAAAAGGTTTTTCCTGTTTTAGATCCATACATCTAACACCACCTTTGCTATTAGCATTTTTTATTAGGGGTTGGAGGTACTCATAATTTTTACATGTCAATATCTACTTCGTTTCTTTTCTGGCCACATGCACCCAACCCGAATAGAAACCATGGCATCAAATGCAAAATTTCAACCCTCCGTTTGTTTTGACAGGTTGCATCAGAGATAGATACATTACATCATTCTTTAGGCTTGTCATTTCCTGCCAGGGAGGAGTAGAGCAGATTAGGACTGCAGAGGAAGGACTAATAGTCAGCTGGAATATCTACTGCACATCTTCTGTTTCAAGTGACACCATAGGCAGACTTATACAGATGTCATTCTTGGGATTGTAACAGTAGATGTCACAGGAATATTGGAAAGGCTGATAGATAGATGAGCAGCGAAAACTTGGCTTTTTACCCCTTTGGCTATAATGTCAAACAGATTCCACAGGCTCCTAAAATAAGCTAATTAGATAGATGTGTGTGGCCTTGCTATTACTCCCTAGAACGCTGGTATTCAAAGCACTATTGTGTGGGCTGAGTTGATTACGGTCCTGTAGATTTTAAATGCTCTGCATTAGAATGTATTTAAACAACAGTAATCACAGGATTGTGTTCAGTGACTCAGAAATATGAAAACTTCATGGGGGAAAAACAGGGAGAGACACAATGTTAAAATACTGCCTTGAGACTGTTGAAAATAGCTAACATTCAGCTTTAATGGCAAAAGCTTGAAACCCTGGTGGTGTTATTCAATATTCCAGGTAACACGGGAGGTAGCAGTGAAGTTTTAGTTACTATCATTTAAAAATATAGCAAATATTCAATATACTGCGCTTTCTTTGTCAGCAGTCAACTTAAAGAACCTCCTCAGCAGATTCAGCCCCTATTTCTTTTCCTCCATTTCTTGACATGTAAATATGAAAATTTAGGAACATTGTGACCAGAGCCGAATGTGGTGTTATGCTGCTTTAGTGCATCTCTGCTTACCTCTGAATGCAGAAGCAGTAAGGATAATAAGGGAGGTGGGAATGATTCAGGCAAAAGAGAATAGAGAAAGAGGAAGAACAGAAACACTGAATAGAAAGCAGGTTGTAAGGGAAAAAAAAAAACCACCACAGTAAAGGACAACAGTGAAATGGCCAGAGGACAATACAATACAGGTTTTCAATAAGCACACTTGTGACCTTGGCTTTAGAAAAGGCATACAATGAGATGTCCAGGGCCTTTGACATCCCTCATCCACACCACGTGCTGCAGTCTCCTGCTAATGAGCCCCATTTTAGGGTGCAATAGGTAGAGCCATGCAAAGCCTCATGCTTGATTAGTCAGTCACCTTTGACACTGCTGATCATGAGGTACTGCTGACCTGATGGCGGGACCGTGCAAGATAATAGGCAGCAGCTCCTCCCCTTCCTCAAGGTCCCTGACATTAGAAATCCCACAGGACTCATCACTCTTATTTGATGTCTGTGCTCAACAATTAAGAGACAGTAAGAGCAAGGGACACAGCAAAGGAAGGGATCTCTTGAGTCGTCAAGTCTGGTAATTTGCTATTGCAGATCTGCTCCTTGAGTTATTCCTTTCACAGTCTGATGAAGGATCATCTTAAAACTACTTGTTTTCCCCCTCCTCCTTCAGACAGAAAGCTCGTGCAGAATCAAGCTCTTCTGAAGATTAGCAAGTCCAGCCTGAGGACATTTCTGGTTAGTCTCTGCTCATTAGTTCTTGTGACAACATTTTCCTTTAGTTTAATTACCTCATCTTCCTCTGACATTTACTTCACTAATATGTTTATAGAGAACAATTTATCTCTCCTCTCAGGCTTTCTTTGGCTGGGCTGACCAGCACATGCTTGAGTTTCACCTCCTAATTTAGACCCTCCATTCTGTGTTATATCAGTTTAAATCACTTTTTTTTTGACAAAGGTTGACCAGGGCTGTATGTAGATCTCACCAGTGTTTCACATGGTAATACTGCATCTTCTGGAAATACTATCCTTTATATGGGGCTTTATATGCCCTACCACGTTTGTGGCTGATATCATAATCCTCATTCCCAGCTGCTGTATTTTTAACTTCTATATTGTTTCTTTGTTGTTAGAAATAACAAGAATAGTTTGTTTTCCTTTGCATTTCTAGCTCTCACTCAGGCTGACTTTGGCAGTTATCACTTCCTCTATAGTGGGATCAAATCAATGCCACATTTTGATTTCGAAGACTAGTGTTCTTAGGCCTTTTTAGTTGATTTTTAAGTACATAAATAGATCTGAGCTGCAGTTCATCTCGCCTGAGGCTGTGGCTCCAGCAGTGGAGACTGGAGATGCAGTTTATGGTGAGCACTGGAGCCTGCCATCTTCTGCTGTCTGCCCCCTGCTACCCCTCTTCCGGATTTATTCTATTAGGGATATTAGAAAGTATATCCTTGCCTAGCAGTTTTTGTATCTGCTTGTGGACCTGAGTGTAGCTCATGAATTCTTCTCTGTCTCTGCTGACATCTCTTCGTCCACAACATCTTGCATAGCAGGTTTGACAAGTTCACTTCCCTGGAGCAAAGATGTACTTGCTGTTTTTCATCTCTTTTATACTGATACCCTGCTAGTTTTGCTGAATGTCCCCTAGCCCTCATACTGCAGGTATGGGTGCATGTGCTTTGCATTCAGTTTATCCACCACCTTTGTGATTTTGAAATCCTGGATTGTGTCCCACTCGGCCTTCCACTCCCCAAACACAGAGTTCCGGCCTTTTTCATCTCTCTCTTGACCATTTACCTGCCTGTCATTACCTTTCCACTAACTCCATGACACGCTTTGGGAGATGCAGGACTGCGCCAATTGTAGCACCTGGTATTCGGTATGAGGGCTCGCCATGGATTTCTGTAGTGGCAAAATTACTCCATTTTTCTTGTTCTCAAGAGCTTGCTTCATGATGCTCAGGATTGGCTTGGTATTTTTGGCTGCTGCTGCACACTTGAGCTGATGATTTTGAAGATTAATCTTAAACTGATTTATCCACCTAAACTGGATCAATCAAGCCTGAATATATCTATACTTTTTTTTTCCTCTCTGGTTTGTTTGCCTGTTTCAGGTAGCTTTTGCACATTTTGTATGCTCCCTCAGCCTGAAAATTCTTGAGCTTGCCTGTTTAATTAGTTTCACTTGCTTTTCCCCTTTTTTTCCTCAGTGTTAACCCTTTGGCAAATAAGAACTCAGCAGCCTTATTTGGTTTAGCTGTGCATTAATTTAAATTAAATTATATCTTAGAGTTATTCTATTATGGACTATTGTTATATCCAGAGGAGAAAGTACTACACCTGTCCATCTGATGGTTGTCTGGTGTTCAGTGTGTTCTGTTTCTCTTGTAGTTTGTCACTAAACTGATCCTTGGATAAAGCTAGGAAGTGCTGAAGACAACCTCAGAGTAAGAAAATGTGTATCAAGAGAAAAAGCACAAATGCGTATCAGAGTACAAACTAGAGCCCCAGCATTGAATGAGAATATTATGAGCAAAGACTTTGCCACAACAAATCTTAAATTTTGGAATATCCAAGATCAGTAGGGAAGCATCCTTCCTATTTGAGACTGTTGGCTTCATCCTACAGAGTAGATTAATTTTGGGCAAGCAGGGGAGTATTTGTAAACACCCTCTCTCTTTCCTTCCATCAGTATCAGATCTCATCCATGTCCTTCCCTTCCCCACTTTCTTCACCATCAACATAAATGCCAGTCAGCACTACTGTTTTCATACTGCCTCTAATCCTGAGACCCAACGTAGAGCCATTTGTGTGTTTCATAGAATCATAGAATGGTTTGTGTTGGAAGGAACCAGTAAAGGCCATCCAATCCAACCCCCCTGCAGTGAACAGGGACATCTGCAACAGGATCAGGTTGCTCAGAGCACCATTCAACCTGACCTTGAATGTTTCCAGGGATGGGGTTTGTACCACCTCTCTGAGCAACCTGTGCCAGTGGTTCACCACCCTTGTAAAAAGTGTCTTCCTCATATCTAGTCTAAATCTATTATCTTTTACTTTAAGGTCATTACCCCTTGTCATGTTGCAATAGACCCTGTTAAAAAAGATTGTCACCATTTCTTACAAACTCCCTTTAAGTATTAAAAGGCTTCTATATGATCTCCCCAACCTTCTTCAGGCTGAACAACCCCAAACCTCTCAGCCTTTCTGTATAGGAGGGGTGTTCCAGCTCTCTGATCATGTCTGTGGCCCTCCTCTGGACCTACTCTAACAGGTCCATGTCTTCCTTGTGCTGAAGACTCTAGAGTGGGTTGCAGTACTCCAAAAGGGGGGTCTCAAGAGAGAGATCTCTGTGTATCTCTGTCTATTTAGCATATAATGTTGACATGACACTAAGCAATGAAAGGCCAGGATGGTGTGAGCCATGCCTCAGAGGTAGTTTCCCTAGAGGTAAGGTAGTTACTCCTCCAGGTAAGAACTGAACCCAAGCAGAATACTCACCACTTTTGTACCAGTTGTGCAGGCAGTTCTGTATGATATGGTCTATATTATCCTCTTCCTTGCAACCAGGTCAACTGAATTTAAACACGTACAAGGAAGGTCTTGCAGAACTGGCCCTCAGGTCTTAGTTCAATCTTTGGTTACATAAAGTAGTTTTTATTCACTCGGGTTTGGAATAACAAGTCTGTAACTGAGATGAAAATTAAGCTCTTTGAGTGCATGTGAATTATGCATTTTAGCAACAAGCTTTGCTAACAATGCAGAGGCAGAACGAAATGATGGAGGGAGCAGAGAGCCCATTCTTCTGTCTCTTCAGAATTTCTTTAGAAAATGATTGTACAAGCCCTAGTCTTTGACCTCTGTGCTGAAGTGGCAATCTTTAATTACCATAAATTGGCTTGCAAGAAGAAGGGTAAATCAGTCACTTAGTATAACATGTTATCATCTTCCCTATCCTTCGCTATTAGAAGCCCATTTTTCTCTAGATAGAAGAATCACTAATTATTCTTCTCATGTTAAAAAAACCCAAACCCACACAATAAAAGAATCTAATGGTGATAATTTAAAACTGAAGGCTTAAACCCACAGGTGCAGCAAAATCAACCTACACATTCTGAAAATTATTTTCAGATTTCAGTCTTTCCTGGAGCCAGTCTAATATCCTTGTATTTACGCCAGAGATAAAGATTCTTCTTCAACAACTCTTTGTTGCCTAGCACAAACAGATTTAACCTGCAAGCACAGGTCTCGTTATTAAATGATCAATAGTGCCCTTCCCCTCCCTACCTTTTTAAACATGAATCTAATTTCCCAAGTGTCTCAAAATGAACCACAAAAAACTTATTCTAGCATGACACACTTACTATGTAATGTCTTAGAACAGGAGTATTATTTACTATTAGTAGATTTGGGTTCCTATCATGTTAAATTTCTCGAAAGGATAAAAAATAACAAAACCAAAAGAGGTCTTTCAAGATCTTCCTTGAAAGAACCTGTCTGTTTTCTTGAGGTATGTCCCACTGAGGAGTGTTTGAGTTGTGCAGGTGTCAATTTGATCCTTACGTTTATTTGAGCCACTGTGACCCGTTGCTGGAGACAGAGGAAGGCAACTCTAGAGATGGTGGTTGTTCCTGATTTCATTGTATCTTTACAGGAGGGCCTATATCACAGTCCTTGGTTATGTTCCTCAGTTACTGCCCGTTTCCTCGCCTTCATAGTCCTTGCTTACATGTGGGCTGAAGATCTCTGTGGATCCTTTTTCTTCTTGGGCACCAGTAAACAAACCTGTTGCTAGGAGCAGTGGAAGAGGGAGACAGCTCAAAGGACTACACTGCTGAAGCTGCATTAATCCCCAGTGCTCCCTCACCAGCAGGATCTGCGTATGGGAGCAATAGGATCTGGGCTGTGAGAACATAGATGAAGCAGTTCAGGGTACAAATAAATAATCCTGCAGTGTAGAGGATGAAGAGAGGAGGTTTGAGGAAAAGGAGGAACTGGAGAGTGACTGGGAAGATCAACATGCAAACTGATATGGGGATGAGAGACCTTCTGAAGAGGAAAACAAGAGGAAAAGGGGGAACCGGGAGAAAAAACTTTACTGAGATTCTCAAGAAGTCATTCTGGTGGGATCCAAGTTCATTCCTGACTACTTTTCTAGGCAAAATGAACACAGACATATACATAAGAGCTTTTCTGAATTTGGGATCACGTAACTTATGTGCAAATAAAACAAATCAGTGCCAAGAAAGAAAGGTAGTGGAAAAGACAGAAATGTAAAGTTGGAAGGAACCTTAAGATATCTCCAGCTTGCTGCCTGAGGCAGCACTGGACACACCCAGACTCCATCAGGTGGTTGTTACTATCTTGTCACACAGCCTGGGTAGATGACTGAAGGGAAAGTTTAATAAGCCTTGAGAAGAACAATGAATTAAACAACAGAATAAAGTCACTGGGGAAAAAAATGCCATAGAAGGCAAAGGAAAGAAAAATGTGTCCAAAGGAGAAGATTTTAAAACAATGGAAAACCATGCATCTGTGTTGAATCAAAACTTGAAGAAGTTGCACATAAGGAGTTGATTATCAGTTGCTCAAAGAAGCTGTTGAGGAGAATCTAGGGTTTAGGACAGCCGTCACCTTTGACTGCAGGGAGAGATGCTAGGAGAAATGAAATGCAAAATATTTTCTATATACTGTTGCAGCGATATGGTTGTTCTTAATTGATTTTAAGTTTGTTGGTTTTTTGATTTTTTTTTTTTTTATTTTTTTTTTTGGTTTTGATTTTGGTTTAATTGTAATTTCTAAAGCAAAAGAAGTCACTAATACTGAGCTCCAGTAGGTGAAGGACCTGGTCCTACTGCTTTGTGGTTTTCTTGCCAAGTATCTCAAACTAAAGGCCTTGCTTAACATAGGCAAACAAAGGTATATCTATTTTCTTGACATTATGGTAGTTTACACCAAGGGGCTCTATGGTAAGCTTTACAAGTAAGTTTTCCAAGAACATACTATTGTTTCAGTAGGTGGAAACTTGCAAAATAATTCCCTTGAGCAATATTCTAAATTAGTTTAAGAAATTTTGCTGGAAATCTTTGTTTCTGTCATTTCTCTGAGTAAGCATTTCTTTGAGAAATGTTGGTAAAGCATGGTTTCCTGCAGCTTAATGATGGATTCTCTGCTGTTTTTCAAGATAATCACCTAGAGAAACATCTTTTGTTGCAGGAAAATACCTAAAGCCATCTACCCTTGAAGATTCTCTACTTACTAATAACTGTTCAATTTATATTTCTGTCATTCCTTTAGTGGAAACATAAAAGGTGCCTTTCTTGACCTGGCTGCCTTTGGTCATCATACTTGTAGAAGCCTATCTTTGAGGTCTCTACCCTTTAGGCAAATTTTCCAAGATCTGGTAGGCTCGATGTGAAAAAAACAGACAAAATCATGCTCACACTCATACAGATGACACAATTAATCCTCCATTCTTATAGAAATCCAATGAAAATAATTCTCTGATTTCATTTTTTACTACATTTTTGTTTTAAAAGATTCTTCTACAGCGTTCCTTGAACTTCACCATCACACACGGCATTAGAGATGGAAAAAAAAGAGTTGTCTTTAGCAGAACACACCTGCAAAATTTTCCTGTAATGGAAATAAGTTTTTCTGGTTGTGGATCAGTAGCTGAATAGACTATAGAAAGTTAGTGAAGCCCAGTCTGCAGTCTAGTACACAAGGCAGTGCAAACTGGTATCTGACTTGTACCAAGCACAACTAAGCCGATGGTGAAGGAGAGGTCTGGGAACAGAGTATGTGTATGTGTGCTCCACAATATAAACAAAAGAGTACTGTGGAATAATTTATGAAATAGCTCTTGAATGCGGTACAGTCATGAAGAGGGCAGTCTCTCTTACTGTGAAGTAGAGTGTGTAGCAAGTGGTGCTAACGTGCGGTATACTTGGAGAAAAGGAGGCGGGGGGAGAAGAAAATTGCCCCATGGGCCTTCATGTAGTCCAGTAAGTCTCAAACTTGAATGGATGCACAATGCACACACAAATAATACTCTCTTGAGACCATATAGCATAAGGGCCTACTGTGCACGGGCAGGAGAGTACACAGACTGCACAAAGTATTGTTTTTTTAAAACGTTCACTGCTCTGCTGCATCAAGAGTCAGTGGAAGAAAGGTCCTTAGCAGCCACTGGCACTGCTCACAGCCATTATTCTCTGTCCTGCCAATGCCCTATGCTTCTAAGATTGCCCCACATACTTCTCCTGGTGCTGTTTCCCCTTTTCGTAAAGCTCAAGGCCAAGCAAATACACAAAATCCCACAGATACTTAGAGGAAAAATTTGTTTTAGTGTGCCCTGAAATCATGTGAAGGATGTTAACACTATTCAGTAGAACTAGAAGCTTGTGGAAAGGCTCATGCTCACTTCTTTTCTTGATGTGAAGATACATTACTGCCAGGCATTTGTGGATTTTAAATCAAACCATTCATGTTACTTTAATGTAGTTTGATGTGTGTTAATAATGTATACATGCTTAATTCAATGGGAACAGTACCATGTCTAAACTTGGAGAACATTAAATATGTGCATATTATTAATTTCTGGTTTATAGCAACAAAGAACTAAGTATTTTTCTTTTATTTTTTTTTCTTTTTTTTACCTATCCCTAATACTCTGTTTCACTTGGTTCATTTTTATAAACTGAACTTTAGGGATTTCAGTCCTTCTTTATTACATTTAGTATTGCACTTACTATTTCCCCCTGTTGTAAGGTGCTCTGATATTCTTGGGATTTTGTTCTAAATAAAACCAAGACACTTCTGTAAAGCCACAGCTTCACTGTTGGCAGAATGCCATAGTTATTTAGCCTGTAACTACAACCCAAAAAAGCCTCACGTCTTCCAGCAGCTTACAATGTACCCTTTGTTTCTTACTAGGTTTGTTTTCTGCTTCTTAATTCCTCAAATAATTCACATTTATGTTAACTGCTCCCATGTTTGAACACTGTATTTGGGACAGCAAAGATTAATTGAAGCCAAAATGCTGATTTAGAAGCTTTGACCAGATCATCAGCTGCTCTAAACCAGCAGAGCTGAAATGGGTAAACCAGATGCTGAAGATCTAGTTTATTGAATCCAGAAATGGAAGGGAAAAAAAGATACAGTTGAATAAAAACTTTCATTTAGAGATTGCTCATCAGATTTTGGCATAAGTAGCACAATTGGGATGTGGTAGGGATAAGGGATAGGATCTCAAGTACTGGGCACATGATATTGTATAGGGATTTGCTTCATCTGTACATGGCTATCTAAAACATTAACTGCTGACCAGACAAAAGCATACAGTGTTATCGTAGGTGCCTGTGGCATCCTGCCTTGCAGTGGCCACCCCAGAAGGGTGCTGCGTGATGGGTACGCTGTCCTGGGTAGCACTGATTCTCAAGAAAATCTTAGCACTCTGCAGCCAAGGCACCTGAATCCCATTCAAAGCTGAGCTATTTGTCCAAGATTAGCCATAGACAGTGGAAAGAAACAGATAAGCATATCCAGGAGGATAGGTGAATGAGATGGATTGAGTCACCTCCTGCATACACCAGTTTTCTTTCATTACAAGGAACATGCTTCATTTTTAGCCAGCTCAAACTTGGTGAGATAAAATGTGTGTTACATGTAAGATGGGCCCAGTCCATCAAGATATTTGTTGCCAGTTCTCAGTCACGAAGCTCTGGTTTTATTCTTACTAGTTATCTGTGAGGCTCAGTGGGAAATGAAACAAGTCTGGTACACGTTGCAGGACATATTTAGCACTTTGTTACATCAGGCTTAAATGTGTATAGATTTGTTATATTAAAAATTCAAATTATTGAAGTGGGGAAAGACCAAGGTTTGTTAATTAAGATCTATGGATCCAAACTCACCATCAGGTGTGTTTGTGAACTCACTCAAGAGAAAGATCTTGGCTGTGCTTGAAGCTTGTTGTAGATCCAGCTTACACAAGGCTGCAGCCAGCAAGGTGATTCATGGGCATCTGTGTACTACTTCTTGCTCTCATGCCTCCTCTCTGTTTAGCTGCATGTGGAGCATCTTGGATGCAATAGGACAGGTTACTGAGTTTGGTACTAAAGGTGTAGCTTCTTTGACATAGAATCCTTCTTCGTCATAAGCTCTTCTAACAAATGTAAATTAAAAAGCCTGCCTCTTCAAGCAGAATGTGCTGTGCATAAAATGCATTTGCCAAATACTTTCTGCACTGCAATAATCCATTTCATGATTTAAAAGCCTTGTAAACGTGTCAAAATGGTTGGTTGGTTCTACCATCTTTGTACCATCTATTGCACTGAATAAATAAAAGGAAATGCAATTTATTCAGTGCTTTGGAAGCACAACATTTCTCTCACTGATGTGTGACAACTATTATCATATTTATTGTCAGCATTACACTCCTAAGCATGCAGGTGATGCATTGTGAGTATTTCATACTGATAAAGCCATCAATAACTTCCTACCGGACCTTATTTGCTCAGTTGAATCTGCACAACAGATTGGGATATCAGGAGGTAATTGATAAAACATTCAAACAGAACAAAATAAAGATAAACCAGAAAATGTCACATCGCCTCTTAGAATCTTAGCTGAAAACCAAGCAAATAAATAAAAAGTTAGTGGGGCTTCTGAAGGGCTAGCCAAAGCCAAAGTCTGCAAGTCCTCTGTCTTCTCTGCCACATGGGAATTCAGCGGCCTCTGCAAAGATGACAAGATCATGCCGCAGACAGCACCGTGTGATTCCAAATAGGCTGCAAAAGTATCTTCCAGCAGCTAATATAAACCTTTTAGCACCTAATCATTATGGCATATTTATATTTTCAAAGGCACCACTGAAATGAAAATGAAATTTAAAAAGGCCTTTTTCACAGGGTATGGTGGAGGACGCAGCTCTGCAAAGTCCCAGGGGTTTACTAAGTCACTGTTCTCTGAGACACTGAGGAAGAAGCTCTGCTTTTGCAGCCTGTCAGCTTTATGTTGAGTGTTTATACAGGATCTTTGATCTCTTATTTATATATATTTCTTCAGGACAGGGAAGCAAGCAGAAAGAGAAAATCTATTTGTATAAATTTTTCTGTATCCCAGAGATCAAGAACAGCAGCATTTCTTTCTTTGTCTCTTAGTTTACAGGAGAGATGCATATGCTAGATCATGCCTCCAGATGAGGCTAAGATATACCAATATATGACTGAATGTCTTTTGTAGGTGACACTGCTGTAATTTCTCTGAGTGAACTCATGCGTATGTGACACTAGGACATGTTTTGGGTTGCCTCAGTTATTTTCAGGGTTTCATGTGTTTTCTGACCTGGTAAGGAGGTGAGCTAATGAACCATACATAGAGTGTTTAAAACTGGGGTTTAAATATTCAGTTTAGCTTCATTATTCCTACAGTCAATGTAGCAAATTTGCAATTGGGATTAAGATCAGCTGAACCAAAGCTTCAGAAATTCCTCAGGAACTTCATTGTTCCCTGAAAATATTTTCATACACTGTAAGGATGAAGTAACCAAGCTGCAAAAGAACCCAAAATTTTGTTTCCTGTGTGAGCCCAACCTGAACTGTGCTTCTGACATGTCTTGCAAGTTGTCTGATTTTGCTAATTTTAACCAGACAGGGATATATTGTCCTAAAGGGTTATCTTATTACAAAAAAACACATAGCAAGCAGCCAGTAGCTCCTATGAAAATAACAGTCCATAAGATTGTTTCTCTTTTCAAACATTACCTGAAAATATAAAGGAGGCTTCTGGAGCATTTTTAAATAGGTAAATAGAAAAATATCCACTGGGGTTTTTAAAGATACTTGTAGATCTTAGAGAAGTTCTTGGAAAATGTTTGAGGTTTTATTAATTGCTATTGGAAATGTCTATATTGGTCTGCATTAACATTTCTTTTAGTAGTATCCTGTCTTCTCCCAATTTTTGACTTAAAACACTGCTTTATTGAAAAGTTGACAAATGCTTTTTCTTACAACAGCCCTTCATGTTGTTTTTTTTTTGCAAACTGGATGTTTTAGTAAGATTCTTTCTTGCTTGAAAAATCTTTTTAATAAAAAAAAATAAATGTTGCAATGCAATTTTTTCTAAGGCCTGTAGTGGAAATAGCTCATGGAGATGAGACAATATTCAATCCAAACAGTTATGATCGCATGATGATAATTGAAGTGTCACATTTACAAATATACAATAATTAGCAACTAATACAGTGAAAAATTGGCAATTAAAACAAAATGGACTAGCATTGCTGAAGACCATAAAAAGACCTCATCACTTGATGACATAATGCCTTTGTTTTTAGACAATAAAATAAACCGTGGAGAGCGTATTTCTATCATTTATGTGAAATCAAGTAGGTTAATCATTTATGATTTTTATGCTTCAAAGCTTATGTGTGCTACATGCTGTAGAGAGATCTAAACTATTACTCTAAAGCCCAATGTACCATGCATACTCCCTGCTGCTGTAGAGTCAGCCTCATCAAATTGGGCTTTGTCTAAAAGATATTTTAAATATATTATAGGATGAAAGGTGCTGCTTGATTATGCAAAACCAGCATAAGAATGCTAGTTAGCAAAGGTACACAGCTCTTGGCATTTATTTCCTCTGAGAGCTCAGATAATCAAACCTGGGAGTACGTATACAGAGACGTGATCCAAACCATGTATTTCAGATGAGATGTCACTGAGGTTCTGGGAAGATGAAACATGAAGCTGCACTAAACATTTCCACTCAGATTGCTCATCTGAAGCAATCAGTAACTATTACATACACTCTTGTCTTTAGCTAGGTAGCAAGATCAGAAAAAATTGCATAAAGGTGGAGGACGAAAATGTAAACTGTATTAATGCACTAAACTTAAAAAGCCAGGTGGAATAAGTGGAAACATTGGAAAAACATATGACACTTCTGTATTTAGCTGGAGAATTTAGAAGAGTTTCCTTTACTGAGCCGACAGTCATGAATTGCCTGTAGGTGAGCATTAGTCGTGAGCCAAATGATGTCTGCATCATTTGGCTCATGATCTTCCAAGCAGGAGCCTCTCCTCTCTCTGATCCCATATGTGTAAATGGGGTCTAAATTATTCCTGACCAATGTCCACCTGATATGTTATGGATCTTACATGGTGGAAGTTTCTTGGCATTTGGGAGAAGTATTCAGTTTTTGGTCTTCCCCTCCGATGGGAAGGTTTCCATTGACTTGACTAAGATTTGATCAAAACATTAGGTAGAGTTTAATCCTCTGTTAGCTCCATGCTCATTGTAGCTACTAGCAAAAGACGGACTTTTGCTTGGGTGGGGAAGCAGGAGGGAGAGGAGGAGTCTGGAATTGAACCTAAAATGATTGAAATGCCAAGTTAAATCAGGTAGAGACAATTCTTTTCAGGTTTACCTCTGGAGCAACCTGTATACAGAATGCAACAGCATACAGTGACACACACATGCCATAAATAATAATGGATCTTAAAAATGTAATTTTCTATCAGGAGTTTGCATGCTTGCAAAAGCTCATAAATAACTAGTGTTTATTCTCCACGCGGCGCTTTTGCCATAGCTGATAATAGCTGAGTAAATGGTGGATGGGATGAATTCCTCCACTGATTTCAAATAAACCTTATGACTTGGAGCAATAAAGAATGTTAAGCAGTGCGCACAAAATAACATGCTGTTAGATACCATATATGCTGCTTCAGTAAACACTAAAGCATTTTAATCTTCGTTCCAACATAGTAAACTGCAAGATAATAAGCTAAGGAAGAATACTGTTCTTTAAAATCTTTCAAATTCTTGTGCATACTGTTGCTCTGTGCTTGAGACTGCTGGCAGATGCCCCTGTCACTTTATTTCTGTGTCAATGCAATGAAATTGGCCTGAAGTTCAGATGAACATACTAATTTGTGCTGAAATGTATTAGTGTAACTTAAATCCTGGGTGGGTGAGCACAGTTGCAAGTGCAGCTCACAGCACATTCAGGTCCTATCAGAAGCAAATGATAAAGAGGACCATGTCAGCAGCTTGTAGAAAATTTTGTTGTCTCACTTATGCCACTGGTCTTAAAAGAGCTCCCCACCACTGTCACCCCAAGTGTGCTTGCACAAACAGCCTATAGATGAAACCATTCCAAAGCAACAAAACCCTGTAGCAATTAGCCTGAAAAAACAATGCCCACCTAAAATGCCCATCCCTGTTAGTCAGCCCGCAGAATAATTAACTGAGAAATTATGCTGGTAATTGAGGCAGGGTTCACCTGGCTGTAGAGACTGCAGTGTTAACACAGCAGCGTGTGCCCTCGTTCCTGGTACATCCTTTCACAAAAATCACTGTCAGGAAACTCAGGGCCTGATCTTCAATAGTAGAAATTTTCATCACTTGACTGAGGCCAAGCCAGGTGTTGGCTGTTGGGCTGACAGAGTATCAGGCTGAAGTAAAAGAGCAGAAAAGGAATTTCCTGGTTCCTTGGCTTTTTTTCTGAGGTTTCTTTTTGAGAAAGGACTTCTTGCGGATTTCTCCTTTTCTCACTTCTACTGTGTATGGTGGAGTCACCTCCAAACCACTGTGTTCCTCTTCTCACACCCATAACATGTGTGTGATGTGAGGAAGCCTCTTCCCCCTCTCAGATGGATGAGGCTAAAGGCCTCTGGATATCATTCTGTTGCCTTGCTCTGTGGATTTTATCTGTTTGCTTGACACTGCACCAGAGGAACAGTGCAGGGAATAGGACCTCCTATTCTTCAGCCTTTAACTGAGGAAGACTGAGATCCAAGCAAGCCAAGGGCTTTAGCTCCAGCACAAGTACAGTAGATAGCATTGTCATGATGTAGAAACAGGTATTACTGGGCAGCCTGAAATGGGTGGTTAGGATACTGCTCTGGCAGAAAGAAGCCTGTGTCTTCTCTCTGTGATATAAACTAGCATGGCAACAATGATCAGAGCTTCCCACCTGTAACCCCAGAATTACAGCCCAGAGCCCTGTTTCTAGTGCTCTTTTAGCCCAGCAATTCTACGCTATTCCTGATAAACCATCTACAACAGGAAGATTTTTCTAGAGCCTGTGGTCAAGTGTAGTCTTCTGAGAAGTCTGAATATTTGGTGTCCTGGTCCTCAGGTAAGTGCCTTAATCCTATGGACAGAGATACCAATGCTCTTGAAAAACATCAGAAGTTCAGGTATGCTCTGTTCAGCATTTCCTATTGCCTAGCACCAGGCAGCTCCAGCTCAGCACCTATCTCTGTTCCTTATCCTTATTTGCCCTGCACACTGTGAATCGCACTGAGGATACTTCCAGCTCTCCTCATTGTCTTTCTGATATGCTTCATGTACTGATCTCTACCCCCTTGAATCACCCTGTTGGGGTCAGCTGCCCCTCTAGATACTGTGCTATGAAAGCTGAAGATGCTTGATACTTTTCCAATTTCAACCTATCTTTCTGAAAATCTAAAGAGCCGTAAGAAGGTGCAGGAACCAAAAAGCTGGATCCAAAAAGCTGGATAGAAGTCCTTTGACCTGATAAGAAAGCAGCTGGGAATGCTGTGCCTGCTGCATCTGGTAAGATGTTCCTCAGGTGCTCCTGTATCAACACATACTCAACTCTATTGCTTCTGTACTGTAGAGGCAATGAGAAAGATGTTTTGCCCTCTGGGCTTCATTGGGAGCTCTAACTGAGCAAGGAATATGTCCTATACATAGAAAGTTAAATGGAAACCTTTTGGACTGTTTACTGCTGCAAGAACCATGGATGGTGTTTGCAGCTCAAAGAAAACCTTCTGTGTGCTGTAATGTTTGATGTAGGAAGAAAAGGTGGAGGGGAGATGTTTAAGTAATGAAGTACTACTGTCTCCAGAGGCTGTAATAAACAATTTTAATGGAGTAGTGCACTATTAGCCTTGTTAATGTGATGTGAGTGAGGTTCTAATAATTGAGAGTGTTCTCTGGGTCTTTGCCGTTCTCATTAGCAGAAGTTCTTGATGGTACTTCTATTAATAAAGTAGAAATAGTGGTAGATGCATGATGCTAATGACCACTGTCTATCCATTGAAGTGAATGAACCAAAACTCTTGTAGAGTCAAAAGTACACAATAAATATATTAATCTCCAAGCAAAGCAGAATGCTTCAAAGCATTAGTGTAATTTAAGGTGCAGTGTGAAAGGGCACCTTGAAAAAAATCTAGATCTTGTACTTCACTGTTTATTGCAGGTTCTCAGCTCAGCTGGGCTTTACAGCAGCATAGTTTGGCAGCAGATTTAAAAATACCTTTAAAAGCAACTTTGTGAGGTTTGTGTAGCACAATACCCAGCAAATGCACTGACGTGCTGTGATGTGTGAAATCTGTTCCCCTCTTTGATTTCATTACGCTGCTGTGATGCAGCATGTTCCTGGGCCTGAACTGAGACATGTGGTGGCCCCTCATACACTGAAGTGGTGAAGGGTTGCCCCCTATAGGGGAAGAAAAATGTAATTCAGCCACCTTCTGTTTACATCAGGTTTCTTCTCCTGACGTCTGGGTGGATCTGAGCTTCGGAATCCTTGAAGTAGCCTCTTGTAGGAGCAAGCCTCATAGGATCTGTCAATGAGTGGGAACAGCCAGAGAAAAAATATTTCAATGCCCTAGATTTTCTTTTTTTCTTTTTTTTTTTATGGTCATCCATTATAAATAAGGAACTTTTTATTTATTTAAGGTGTACCATGAATTTGTAGATTGAAGGTGTTTGCAAAAGCAGTATAATATATTTGGTCAGAATAGTGTAACTTCACGAACATCTGGACCTTATATTTAAGTGTCAAGTATGATAGTGAAGATTAGATTTCAACTTCTGAAATGCTATATTCTGCTTTAAAAGTGGTTATCTCTAAGGAGTTGGTATTAACAGTTCAACTATCCCTGTTTCTTTTTGGATGATATTTGGCTAGCAAAGGGTTTCACTGATCCCGTTTCATGATAACTCTTTGAGCAAACTAGTCTGTGGGAGCTGTGTCTTTTTAATCCCCAGCACTAAGATGACCCTAAATGTTTTAACCATGTTCATGTGTTGCCAGCAATTTTTATGCTATTGATACAGATGGTATGGATAAGACTTTCTTTATCCTTCCTTTAGAGCTAAAACCTGTGCTGGTATCCACAGTGTTTGAATAGTCTGCTTTTAATAGAAACATGAAAACACCATATGGAGCCAGACAACCATTTCCTTCCTTCAGTGTGTTTGGTGAGTTTGAGTTTACTTTAACATGACATCTTATAAATCATGTATCATGTAGTGACCATATAAGGTTACCTTTTATTGAAAGGATATTGGTGTTGAGAGCTTGCTATGCTTGGATATTTATTAAGGAAATGAAAGACCTCTAGAACATATGATACACCTTGCATTGCTAAACATTATTAGTTTACCAACAAAGTGTTTCTTCCTCTCACCCCTCTGAGCCTACAAGATAAAATACTGAAATAAGATTTGCCCTTGGATTAAAGTCTGATGCCGTGTACATCCTGTTAGAGTCACAGACTATTTGACAGTGTGTTTTGAAATCACTCCCAGGTTCATGTTTTATGCAGGAAGGAAACATACCTGTGGAGATAGCCCCAGGCAGTGGTAATTAAAATATGACTGTGTGCCATATGACCTTAAGGCATATTACTGCTTCAACCCTTCACCTTGCAGTTGTTGAAATACTGGGCTTGGCTGATGAACAAAGCACCATCTCTATGTAAGAAATGTGCTGGGGGAAACAGGTCTATCATCTTCCTCTTTTTAGGAAGGAAGCAGTAAGCAATGGCTCAGTTAGTTGAGTGACAATATAATATCTGTCCATTTTCTGCTTTGGCAGCTGCAGAATGCCTGAAGCAGGTGATGCGGCATAATGAATCCATCAATTTGGGGAAGAAAGCACAGATAAAAAGTTAGTGGTAGAATAGAAACGTCGAAGTGTAGGTTCCCATGCACTCAGTCTCCCAGACCCCACAATTTTCTCTGAGCTCTCACAATAATTAAATCTGAAAAATGTGTTCCTGGATTTACCTATGTGTGATGGGCTGTTGACCAGAGAGATCCATTGTTACAGGAAGATAATCCTAATTATGTCCTGGGAGAACCTGCTACCTTGCAGGGAGAGGGACTACTTTCATGTGTGACCCTCTTACCACCCATGAAACTACTTAGATACAGATCTCTCAACTCGTATCTCCTCAGGGCCTATAATGTGAAGTGACAAGGCTTTTGCAACATGTTGGGTTTGACTATACCACGACAGCAATACTTGATTTCCTCTAGCTGCTTTATAAGAAAACAGAATTGCCAAGCACTACTCACAGGCACTAAACTCACCACAAAAATACTCCAAACCAAAACAATAAAACCACCAAGATAAGTAGAACAAGACATTTCCTTTTGATGTCACTTAAAAATGTTATTTTCTAGATCACTATTGTGTACGAGCAACCTTTGCAGTACCTCCTGATGTTCTGGGGATAATAAATACCGTCTGTCTTTACAAACAGGGAGGTAAAGGCTAGGAGAATTCCACAAGCATGTATCCCAGCCATATCAGAGGCACATTTACAGGCACTGAATGCGCGCTTTCCAAAAGACCCAAATACAGTACTTACAGATTGACAGAACTAGGTAGCTCCAGTGGAAGGGTTTGGGGCAGATATTCCCAGGTTCCCCATGCAGCTTGATGGGCACTCACAAGGAACAGTCTCAAGGAAAACCTGGGTGAAGCAGCAGCCAATGCTAGTGATGATCAGTAGCTGGAATTTGTCATTACTTGGTCTGCGGGGTTTACATTGTTCCAGTGCTGGGTGTGGAGGTGTCTTGTGTGCATTGCAGAGAGGGAGCGTGTTTGATGATGAATGGACATGCTCTGGAACTGTCCTTGTTTGGCTCCACATCTATGTGCACACACTACACCTAGAAGGAGTGTAAATAGACTTGAAACAGCAGAAGGGTAACCAGAGACAAAAGTGGTAGCAGAATAAATAACCCCGGGCTCTCTGTAGACAAATCTTTAATGTTTGCAAACTCTGAGGCCAGCAAATAAAGGGCATTCAGAAATACAAAACATGGTTAATGATCGTATTACACATGCTGACTGTGCTTTCCTTACATTCTGTTTGTTTGCTTTGTCTTCTTTGTTTTCTTGCTATTTCATGGAAGCTCATCACGTTTCATTTACATTTGATTTCCTATAAATAGCTGTGCTCTGTTTTATGTATTCATGTTCAAAGTCTTGTTTACTTTAAAGGCAGAGGGACTTGAGACATTCTTAGTTTACTTCTGGCAGGGTACTTCAGACATCTGGTTTGCTCGTGTGCTACGTACAGAGGAACTACGAGCTCCCAAGCATTAACTCAGATCATTCAATTACCTGCTTGAAGCTTGCACCTCTTTCTGAGATTGCTTTCCCCATGTGTTCTTACCTCACTTTCTTTCCTGTCAGTGATCAGTCTTTCTTCACTTCTGCTGCATCTAAAAGGACCACAGCTGTTGCAGTGTCTCTGTTGTGAGACAGAGAGGAGCTAGAAGTCCAGTCACTTTTTCTGTGATGTCCTTTGAACATCACTTCTCCACCTGTGATGTTTAAAGGTTTACCTTACACAAGCATGGATGAAGCATGGACTTTCCCTATGATTTCTGAGCTTTCAAAGTGTCCTGGTTGAGGCCTTCTCAACAGACTGTATAAACTTTCACAAGAAACCCTTGGGAAGGTGCTAAGTGATTCTAACTGCAGGGTCCAATTTAACCTTGGTACAATTGTCATACTTCTCAATTTAAAGTCACTTTCATAAGTGATTTTAGGTTTCATTTGGACTGAAGACAAATCAAGCCATTTCCTGCAGAAGCTGAATCAAATAACGTGGGGGTTTTCCAATCAGTGTCAGTTTTGAACGCTTACTAGAACCAGTGACTATGGGACAGCAATGGCCAGAGGTTGTGGTCTAGAGCCATGATTAAGACTAACCTGACATAGAAGTATGTAAATCATAATGCAGGATTTCACAGTTAAGTAGGTGTACACGAACTGAGGATCTAACATCCTTCTTTTATAACATTTGCTGAAAGATAGTAGATAACTCTAAAAAGACTTTGGAGTGCAAAAATATGAATCAGTGTGCCTCTGTGTGTCTATTAGATTTACTGTCATTCCAGCAATATGATCTCCTAGTTTGCTCATGTGAGGTAGCAAGATCTTCATAGCCCTAGATAGAAGTCCAGGGGAAACAAAGTGTTAAATGTGCAGAAATTGTTTCCCTCTTACTCCTCATATTCTAATAGAGCAAAAGGGCAGTGAAGAGACGATTGAAAAATAAGAGCCAATCCTTAAAACAGAGTTGTGATCAGTAGAGCATAAGCAGTGGTTCAGAGTAAATTTTATAGAATTACAAGGGAAAATTCCATTCAGATATGCATCACAGATTAAACAGAAAACGAAAAAAGCACACAATGAGCACAGAGTTATATTTTCCAAGGGAAAATATATTACTACAGCTTAAAATGACAGAATATCAGAAAGATTTCCACTTCATGGTGTATTATTTTATATTAGAAAACTTGAAAAGTGCTTTGGGCCGAGTTCAGAAGGGAAATATTTGGATTCAGTGTTTGATACCACCTTATATTCCGTGGTAGTAAAACAGGGCTTGCATTGTTCTCTTGGGACTACTTTGAACAAATGTAGCTTGCACAAACCCTGTGCACTGCTGGGGGACAGACTTTTACAAGGGTGGTTCATTCTGACCTTATTTTCTCTGAAGCTCAAACTCATTGAGTGAATAGTTTAGTTTTACTCCAGTTGTCGGCTTTTGTTTCTCTCCACCAGGTTTTGCTCATCAAAATGAGTAAGAGGGCTCATTCCGCCATAACACCATAGTGAACCCAAGTGAAAAAGTATAGAACCTGGGCATATATATGAAAAGGTATTACGGAATCTGCTTGGTGATGCAAATATAAAATTAAAATCCTGGTTGATAGCTTGGATTGCTTTCCTGGTATGACATTTTACAGCAATAATTATTTCTTTCCTTGAGACCACAGTTTCTTAGGAAATTTCAAGTATAAAGTTTCTCTTTCTCGTAGTTGTACTCATGATATAGAAAATAAACCCCTCAGGATCCTTTCCACCAACTTAGAGATAAAGTGCTTTCTGCTTTAAATAAAATACGAGTGTCTGATACTGAAGAACACTACAATCTTGCATTATTTGCCAATTATCTGATGAGACCATCTTTGTCTTTGTTCTGGTAGTAGGGTATTTGAATGTTATAGTGACAAGCAGTGAGTATAATTCAGTGAAAATAATTCAAAATGCCCTTTAATAATGGTCTGGCATTGTGTTTTTGCTGTTCGAGATATATAAGGATTTACAAAGAGACATTTTGGTGATGTATACAGCTCGGAAGATTGACCAAACCTGTATTTTGGATAAAACTAGTTTATTTCTATGAACATGAACTACTGCTTCCAATACCTGAATCAAAGAACCTGCCAGTGTGTTTGAGTTACTTAAGTATTAGAGGAGGCTTCTGATATGTTAGTTTTTGTGGCAATAAAATCTCCTTGGGGAATGAAAGCAAATTTATGGCCTATTCTTACAACATGTTTAGTGTTTTCAGACGTAGCTCTGGGTCTACATGATTATTTTTCTCCCTTACAGTTTAATTTATTAAACATAGCTAGATTGTGGTATTCAAAGAATTTANAAGTATAGAACCTGGGCATATATATGAAAACGTATTACGGATTGTGGTATTCAAAGAATTTGTGGCATTATAGAAAAGTAGATTGGCAGGGAGTCTCTAGAGGTCATCTAATCCATTCTCTTTTCCAGGACAACATCAAGTGGTATACAGATCTCTTCTCAGTGTTGGAGACTCCACAGCATCCGGTAAGGAGTCTATTCTATCGTTCAACTGTCTGTAATACTGGAATTTATTTTCCTAATGCCTAACCTTAAACTCTCTTCCTAAATTGTAAACAATTTGTTTCTCTGTTCACCACGGTCACAGAGAAGAGACTGTCCATTTTCGGCAATCACACACAGATTCAAAAACTATTAATGTGTTTTGTATCAGTCTTTTTCTCTCTAGGCTATTGCAGGCCCAGCTCTTTCTGCTAGATGCCAAGATTTTTGGCCATTTCTGTTGCTCTCCTTTGAAATTCACTGGGCTACATGTTCCTTAGAGCTAGGTGGCCAAAACCTAGTCTGGACACAATGCCCTGAGATTTTACACATGTTGAGTAAAGGAAAAAAAAATTATTCTTCTTAACTATTTGTGTTCCTCTTCCGACCAACTGTAACACACAGATCCTTACATACAAAGCTGAACCAAGTATATTTTTAACTTTTAATATAAGTAGCAAACCATTGTTGTGTCATTATATAATTCAACAGCCACTTTGCTTGATTTGCATCCTGTTTTTCCTATACTGGAACACTAGTTCTTTCCTACAGAACGTGTGGAACCTCTCTCAGTAATGGGCAATGTGCAATTTAATAGCACCGCAATCTCGTCTATCATCCAGTTCATTTGCAATGAATAGGATCAGGTCAAGAGAGATGTTTGTGGAGTCTAGCCTTTGACAGTGAACCATTGCTAATTATTCTGTTCAGTATGGTTTTTCTAACCAGTTTCGCACTCACTTTCTAGTAGGTTTCCCCTAGTCCACATTTTCTTCTTTTATATATCAGAATGTTATAAGAGACAGTGCAAGAAAATTTACTAGGCTCAAGATATATGATGTCTACTGCTCCTTCCATGTCCACAAGGTCTATTATCCTGTGGGGGAAGGAAATCACATTAGTGTGACACAATTTGCTCTTGACAAATCCATGCTGGCCATAACCCATCTCCTCGTTATCTTCTAGATGCTTGCAAATAGTTTCTCTGATTATTTGTTCCAGCATTTAAAGTAATACAATTAGAAGAGTTGTCAATTAAACCTCTTCTTTCTGCATCTTGTGACACATTCATTACCTGAAACTGCACTGAGATGTGAATTTTGTCAATTTGCCCTTGTCCTATTAAATGTAGAAATGAAGCTGCAGATCTATTGGCTCCTTGCCTAGAAAGACTGTGCTCTGCGATGAAGGCCATGGTCTGATTTCAGCCTCTTTTACTAGACACATTTCTCTTTTTCTTTCTCTTTTTGTTTTGATATGGAAATTTAATCAGAGAAATCGAAACTCCACAGGCTTAATTTTCTCTTTCAAATCCAGCTGCAGCAGGCAGGTTTTGCCCTATGGGGCAATGAGTAAGTCCCCCATGACCTGCTGGTGGGACTCAGAGAACTTGCTCTGCTGTCCTCTCCTGGCAGGAGTAGCACTGCTGTGCATTCCCACCAGGAAAGTGCTGATGTTCTTGTGTGCTCTAACCAGCAGGGAGAAACAACAGTGTCTGCTGGTGGGATACCTGGCAGTGTGGTTCCAGGAACAGGGCTACTGGGATTGCCGGAAAGGTTGGGAAGAATTGGAAGGGAGAAGAAAGGGCAGGTAAAGCCTCAAAGCCTTAAATCATTTCACTTCCTTTGCAATGCAGCTAGGAATAAAGCAGATTTCTTGTAGCAGAGTCATTCTTTTCTAACCTTGCTTTTCTTTAATCATCTAACAAGATGCATACAAGCTGTAAGGCTTGTAAGAGCCCTTTGTTATTTATTTCTTTGCATTCAATAATCATTTCCAGTTAATATTTATTGCATGATGTGGCAAGCAGAATAGAGTGACCTTTCTGCTCCCTCCTCTGCCCTCAGCTTCTCCTTGGAAGGAGGCAGGTGTGGTATGTCTCTTGATGAAGAACTTTTCTCCAGCCCCCAGCCAACTTCAAAAGCCACTTGCTGTGATCCAAGAGGTTAATACCAAAAACGTAGTGCAACCCTTGGCAATAAATCTCCACTGATTTTAATCAAGCACAGAAATGTCCTACCTTTTCTCTGCACAAAGGAAAACAAATAGAGAGCCACGGAGAAACTGTATAATACACAACTTTATTGGTTTTCAGGAACTTTTACTGGGTGCTGCCCTATATAAAAACTTCTAAATTGAATACACTGATATGCCTCACAGGATCAATTTCAAGGAGATGAATGTCAAGCCAATTACACATAATCCTTTTTGATAGGGCATATTAGGCTTTTTAAACACAAATACTCAGAGAAGAGTAAACATAAATAAAAAGATAATCCATGTGGTCTACTCCACAGCCAGGGAAAGCATAGGAAGATTTCTCTTTTATACTCCCCAACACACACACACACCCAATTAGATTCTAGACAGTGCAAAGTTTAACATGTGCGCCTAGACGAAGGGAGAGTAAAGAGCATCCTATGCTGCCACGTGTCTGAAGCTTTCCATGATACAGCAGAAATCATTAACCATTTCTTTGTTAGACCACTCTGCCTGTGAAAGCAAGTTCAAGCAGATTCACTACTGTATCCAGTATATTTTACACAAGGAAACTACAGCTGTTTGTGCAGTTGTCATTGTACAGGCACTGAGTTATTATGATTAAAGATTCAACCAGCTCTAAAAGGAAGAAGAAACTGAATCCAGGTTTGGGGTTTTTTTTAATTAATATTTTTAATTTGTCTGCTTAATTGAAATAATTCCTGTGCTTTTTCTTGCTGCTCCTTCTAAAGTTTATCTTCATATTCCTCCACTTCCCCTATTTTTTTACTCCACGACTTCGCAGATGACGTGAAATAGAGCTACTTCCATGTTGAGATACCTGAGGTGTCCCATGAACAGAGTGTGAGTAAGTAAGAATCTTAGAGATATATCAACTACTCCACTGTTAATTTTGCAAAAAATGCCTTCCAGTACAGGAAATAAGTTTTCTTGAAGTTTTATGTTGAGCTGCAGATTTCTATCTTCTAAAGAAAGCTAATGAGCTTCCTGGTTTTCTCTAGAAATATATGCCAGACAGTGTTTAGGGTATAGACAGATTGCAATCCGAGTTTGGGCTAAACATCAACATGGAAAAGAATAAATAGGCCAATACAATAGACGGTGGATTTGACATGTTTGCTGTTGCTTTTGGTTTCTCCATCCACGTTTTAAGTGGGACACAGCAGCACTTCTCCGACTCATATCTTTTTGGTGTGTTGAACATTTGAAGGAATGGGGTAAAGTTTGGATCAGTCTCTGATAAGCCTTGATTTTAGCAGCTTGCTCTTTGGAAAAGACTTCACAGATAGCACCTTGCAGTTGGTAAGAGGTTTCCTATGGCATAACTGGGCTTTTTTGGCTTAAAACTTGGTGCTTGAGCTGCAAGGAATCATTCCCTGGAGAAAAACATTGTCTGTAATTTTGAAAGAAAGCTGCTGTGAGTAGATCACTGTTTGAAAGTATTTGCTGTGTCACATTTTAAATACCTGTGGCCTGATAACCAAATTACTATATAGTGCTCTCTTTGTCCAGTTAAACAGGACCTAACTCCACCTGACAGGTAAGCTTATATCTCCACCTTGGAGAATTGCGCTCAGGGCTTTTTCCCTGTATTCTGCTATCTGAAATGTGTTTGCATCTGGCTCAGATGCAAACTGGTACATCATACCTCAGGAGCAAACAAAAAAGTGAGACAGATCCTTTCATGGAGTTGTCAGCATTATTGTGTCCGGGTGCTATCTGGTCCTCTTGAGGAAGGTGAAAGCCTGCTGACAGCCAAAAGCTGTGAGAATGCGGTAGGAAAAGACGATCCTTAACTCGCCTAACCTTTTACTTGCTTCCTTAGTCATTAGCCACTCTGGCACAGGAGAGGAGCTCTCTTCTTGAATCCTCCTCTCACTCACTGGAATATGAATCACCAAATATATGACCTCACCGTTCACTTCCTGCAAGTATTCATGTGAGTAATCCAGGAGCTTGCCTGCATGCCTGCAGGAAGCCAGTGTTCCCTGGGCTAAAATGCATGGCAAAAATTGAATAATTTTTAAATTGAAGTTAATACTAGTAGGGTTGGTTGATTTTTCAAGCTCATCGTGTTCTGTTTCACATGGAAAGCTCTCTCCTTAGTTCATGAAAAGCAGTTGTTTCTTTAACTTTCTTTTTAAGTAGGTATTTTCTGTCATTTCCTGCATATCTGCCATAACTGACCATAGTTTCTTAGTGCTACTAATGTAACACTCACAATCATTGTAGTAACTGTCTTCTTCATTTGCACAGCACCATTAGCCAAGCTTTCCAACCAGTCAGGGAAGGAATTAGATCTTTTCATTAGGAGGCTTACAAACCGAATGTGTGTCAGAACATACTGTAATAACTATCACCAGCCCAGGAAGTGAATAGATAAGCAGTGTAAGGTGATTAGTCCTAATATCAAGGGGGCTTTTTCTGGAACTTCTCCCCAGGAAGAGAGAGGCCATTGAGAAACATACTGTCTGACACAGAGCAGTGAATGCTTGTGTGTGTGTCTTCAAAGAGCAGCTAAATGGCCAGCAGTCATGAATTTCAGTGAAAGTTGATATAGATCTCTCACTGCTCTTTGAACTGTTTTCAGGCTACCTGCTTGGGTGGATTGAGGGGACAGAGTCACCTATGAGTCTTGACAGGTAAGTGCAAGAGCATGTGAAGTAGTTATATTTATTTGGATTTTCATTAACATCTCAGGTAGGTTCAGTGTCCAAGCATGATAGTGCAGAAGCTTGATTCAATGAATATGAATGTTTCTCTCTGTTTCCATTCCCTCCTCTGGTCAGGATGATCTATTTCTTTGTTTCTGCATGACACCTTGTGTACTCTTTGGTTGTTCAGTGGTTACATTACAGGCTTTACACTAACAGCTAAGCCTTTGTTACCATCATTAAAAAAAATTCCCATGCTGTTTTCTGCAATGCTTTAAGGCTATTTGCAAATTAAAGTCAGTGGAAAATGCAACAGGCTGCTTGCTCAGCAATGTTAGTGGCAGGGAGCAGAGAGGAGGCTTCCTGTGCACTGTCTGTGCCTGCTCTGTACAAAGATGTTTGCCCAGGGAGTGAGAGTAGAAGCCAGTGCACTTCTAGATTTCCCAGGGGTCTGCATCTCTTCCTTCTCTCCTTTGACAATTCCGGTGGTGATGCTTTATGCTCTCTGGGTGCACGTAGTCATGGGACAGGGGCTACAAAGACAATTGAATGACAGAGTGAATGAGTATTTGAAGGAGTCACTTGAAGGTCAGAGCTCTACAGAGGTCAGCTCCTTGCACATTAGCAACTTTTTTCTACAGTGCTACAAAGATCACCTTTCACTATTTTTTTCATGTTGCACCAAAGGTTAGGAACAGCTTCCTCCTGCTCTGCAAAAGACACTTTTTCCACCATGCAGAGAAATAACTGCAGCACTTCTGTCTTTCTTCCTTGAAGTCACCCTTTAGTGCTTCATTCTTCCCTTGCCTTTCTGCACCAAGCTCTTTTCTGGAATTGCTGGCTTCCAGTTTTGCTCCCTGTCAGCATATTGCCTGCCTGAGCACTTTGTCTAGTTACAGCCAAACTTATTATTCAATCAGAACTCAGCAGGAGTTTTGCTGAATTATTGTAAACCCACTGGGGCAAAAGCTGTGCCTTCCTATTCAACATTGAGATACCATGCATATTGATTGTGGCTGAGAGAAAATAAAAATGAATACATTCATATTGATTACATGTGTTCTTACTCACTATTAGGCTCACTGCATGGCCCCAGTAGATTTATGGTTTCCCTTTATGACTATTAGCAATAAATCAATTTCTTTCCCTCCTCCCACTTCTTCTCTTCCTTTTCCTCTAAGTCATCTTTTGTGTTCTGCAGAATGAATTTGAGTAGAGTAGATTGTAAAATAACTTGTGGGAAAGTTTGATGAGCTGCCTTTAATTTCCCACTTAACTTTGAAAAATATCTCCTTGACATGTGTGAAACCCAAACATTCCTCCTACATGCAGTTCGGGTGCTCTAAGCCCACTAGACACAAGTTTTGTGCACCAGTGCACTTTTTCTAATGAGCATGTAATTTCTTCCCCGGTATAGTTATGACAGATATTACAATTGGAGACCAGACATGCAGAGCGATGCTACTCTTCCAACCTGGGAAACCACAGATATTTGCATGATTCCAGGTATATATTGGAAATTTCAGAATTTTAATCAATGTGTCCTTGCTTATTATTTTCTTTTCCAAGTCTCTGTTCCATATCACAGGTTTGCTGCAGTGAATGGTATTGTGCAGCTTAGGCACACTGTGCAGACTTAATTTCCAGCCCTTTGGAGAGCAAGACTTTGGTTCATGGACAGGAATTGAACAATCCATGTGCATGATGCCTGTATTGCAATATTAAATTGATGGCATAGAGCTCTGAGCCCTAAGCAAGGTTGACATTTCTCTCTGTCAGCGACACACAGCAGATTTGAACTGAATTGACGCACTAGAGGGAGGCAGTAAAGGATGCCCTCCTAAAGCAGAACAGAGGCAGATAGATTGGTATGAAAGACAGAATGAAAGAGCTATGGTTTATGGAACTGGATCTGGAGAAAGAAACAGAAGTACTAAATGGTGCAAATATTGATGGAAGTACATTTAAGTGAAAAAAAGAACATAATGAAAAGGAATGGACAAGATGAAGAGGAAGTTCGTGCCCAGTACCATGCAAAAGATATCCTACTGTTGACATCTGCTAGGCTCAGGAGCAGTCTCCCTCAGAAGGATTGTGAACTCTCCTCACTCAACACATTTAAAAATAGACTAAACAAACCCCATTCATCCAGACTCTTATCCCCTACTCACATGGGCTGTAACTCACTCCAGCAGTCATCCTTCTGAAGCCTGGGAATACTTGCAGAACAAGAGGATCTCAGCTGAATACAGAACAGCAGTCTGGTCCTGGATACTGCAAACAGTGATCCTGCTTTGCAGCAGACATGGATTAGATGAATTATCAGCTCTTTTCATGACCTGAGTATTGCCTGGGCATGTAGGCTTGGTATATGTCTTCCTGCGTAGGCATGAACTGTAGGGAAAGACCTAAAGCAAAACATAAAGCCCTGCGGGATCAGGACCTGGAAGGCTGCATATGGCAAAATACAGGAGTGCTCTGTCTCACTTCCATTCAACCTCAGGAGAGCTCTTACAGAATGTATAAACTTACTTTCCTCCTTGCACAGTTCTGAGTGATGACAGTATCTTTATGATCTTCAAGAGGAAGTAATGATAGTTTGCTGATAAACATCTTCTTTCTAAATGTACTTAGTAAAAAGACACATCATTTTGTATACATTTAATTACAGGAGAACAGATTTTGTCCAAATAATTAGGTAATTTAAACTGTACAGTCTTTCCCAAAGAACTATATTTAAGCTTCATTTGAATTTAATTTATACATCACAGTGCCCCTTAAGCAGTTCTATAAGCCAAACCACTGATCAAGTATTTTTTAAATGTCAAATGTTGCTTAACTGTGGATAGCACCGAATTTGTTTTCAGAGATAACTACTTTTGATCTGCTGCTGTTTTTTGTCTTTCCCATTGTCATGTTCCTCTTAATCAGAGGTTTCCTTCAAATGTTTAATCCACACAACACCAGAGTTTCTAGACAGCTCAAGAATTCAAAGAATATATATGGGGAACCCTTCAAAAATTTCATGGAGTATTAAACAGGATACAGATTAGTGTCTTGCCGCTACAGACCCCAGCAGTTAGAAGGAAAAAACCCGCATTTTTGAACTCAAGTATTAGTAAAGGATTAGAAAGTTTTTGCATGAATTAAGAGGAGTGCTGTAAAGGATAATCTTACAGCACTAATATAAATCTACATAGCTTCATTGGTTTTAACGCACCATGCACCTATTTGGATTTACACAACTCGGGATCTGTCTGTGTGTGTCTAAATGTATCTTACACTGCAGGGATATAGATAATTTATTTCCTGACTTGCTCTTTCCCATTGTCTTAGACCTGTAAATTATATATATTAGATTCACAAGCAGTGCAGTGAAAGTAAACAGGAAGAGATGGAGTCTCACGATTTGAATGAATTATAACACAAACTACAGTAGGTCTGACCTACATTAAACTAGTTCTGTAGAACAAGCTTTGCATGAAGTGGCTTGTATTTCCAGGTTGTCTCTAAGGTTGATTCTCAGTCAAAAAAACCCCAGATTATTCCAAATGATCATCAGAGTGTAATCGGTCTCTTTGGAACAAACAAATACTAAAGTATGCTTCACAGCTCAGCCATAAAAACAATGGAGCAGGAAGACTTCCCTGTAGCAGCATCTCCCACTGGGTGATAGCAGTTGAAAGTACTTACAATGATTATGATTAATTTCATTAGTGCTCGATTCACTTTAATACTTTTTTTCCTCTATCTCTGAATGCAGATAATTTTTTCCTGCAAGTAAATCCATGGTGACAGTTTAATAGGCTCAGACATGCTTAGATCCGAAATGAGACTGTAATATTAATATACTATTGACCAGTTATGGATTAAGCAAACTGAGGGCACACTTAAGTAAATGACTTCAGAGGGACAAGTTAATGTGCTAAGTGGTTCACAGGCAATGATTAAAAATACTCTTCATTTACTTAGAAATTAATAGGTTTCTTTAATTAATCTAATAAAGCCAGTCTATGGTATGTTACAAATTTGGTACATGCTTTAAACAAAGATGCCAAGTTGCTGAATCTGGAAATCCCTGTGTTGCTTACCAAAGACAGGAAACAATTGTATACAAAGTCAGCCCTGCAGATTGCTGGAGTTTCCAACAGGCCACCTTCTTTTATGCAAGTATGGTTACATTTATCCATTGCATGAAGGGCATTATGAATCTAGAAGTTGAAAAATCAACAGCATCAACAATCCTATGTAGGAATTTAGGATTCATCCAAGTATCTTTGGGGATTATTAGTATATTTCACAACAGTATCTAGTCAGATGAGCTGGTTTTCTCCTCCATCAGCCTTGCATCTTTCAAATACAATTGAACAACCAATTAAAAAAAATTAACTGCAACCCAAATTTTGCAACAACAGCCTCACAAAAGGAAAAGATGCAGTGAGATAATTAAATCAGCTAAAACTTTACATAGGTTTGATTTACCCAGAGGATGCTCAGATAATATGTTTATCTGGAATATTTTAATAACCCACCAACAACTTTATGCTGGAGAAATTAATTTTAAAGATAGTGTCTCATTAATAGTCTTATGGTGATTTGTACTGCAAAGGCACTGAGAGACTCCATTAATTGGACATTGTGCATGTGTCAGAATGGGATCATCCTGGTCCCCAGAGCTGTATAAACTCAGAAAATAGGTTTATATGTACTCATACCTTGATAGTTATTAGGGAGTCACAAACTCACTAAATGCTTGGAGATGCTCTGAATTTGCAGTAGATGATGGAGTGGCCAAAGTTCATGATCTTTCCCTGAACTCTACATGGCGTGTTCACCTCACCCAGACCAATTGCAGTTGCCCTGATGGAAAGTTTCACTATTTCCAACTAAAGGTAGGTCTGTCTAACTGGAATTCATCAAATCCCACTCCATTGATTAGTTTTTCTTTAGCAAGTCAAAGCAGAAGCCTTTATTGTCTTCTGACACCTTTTCCCAGCTTCCTATCCTGTAATCGTTCCCACTTTAATGATGCTGTCTGAGCTGAAAGGGTTGCCATCGTACAATTCTAAAAAGCTCTTTAACCACTTAAAGGCCAAAAAACCCTATGAAACAGGAACCAAAGGTTCCAGCTTCATCTTCTCCCTTTTTTCCCCTTGCCCTAATTGCCACAAGGTAGGATTCTTTCTCTTTGCTTCTCCAAGCAGTCTTCACATGCATACAGCCAAGGAGGACATACTACTCTGGCATGTCTTACCTGTTCCTCATGGAACCACAAGAACTAGGGAAAATGGCTATCTTCCCCTGACTTGCCTGGGGAAATCATACCAGCATATTCTACTTCCCTGGCATAAACTGCCATGTACTCAGTGACCTGGCAGCCATGAGGAGTGTCTGACGGAGCCATGCACAGGTGTATATGGCTGTAGGAGGGAAAGGACAGGGGAAGGAAAACACATTTGACTTAAGACTGCATGTTAAAAGTTGTTAAAAACCAAGCCTTAGCTATTGTTTACATTTAGCCTTCTTGCCCGAGGAACATTTTCACTGGAAAACTTTCAAAGTTTTCCTTCCAAGTTAGTTCGGAAAAAAAAAAAAGCCAAAACCAAAACAAACCATAACGCTGCCAGAGTTGAAAAAAAACCTTCTTGGACTCATTCCATTTACCATGTATATGTGGTGTGTGTATGTTTGCATGAAAGGAGGAGAGGGAAATACTTTTAACTTGAAGATAGATTCTCCAGTGGGTGGAAAAGGTGTTTGAAATCCACGGAGCCAGGTTAGGTTACAACTGCGGAGGCTCTGGCCCAGGCAACTGTAATGTTGTGCAGAGCTGTGGTCTGGAGAAACCTGAACAAGAGCTGTACAGAAGGAAAAGCTGAAAGAGATATTTGGTAGCTGGACCTGTTTCTTTCATGTGTGAAGGACAGCTGCACAGCTGCAAGGAGTGATGCCTGCAAACTCATCGGATATGTGCATTTTCTTTCTCTTTTGTGGGTCAGATCACAACAATTAACTTCTCTGAATGTTTGTGGTAAATTTAATCTGAGGCGTGTCTGCTCCTTTACACTTGCAGCTGAAGGTGGCAAATAAAATAGCTAAGTATTGCTGTAGGCAGTTTTGTCACCAAGCCCGGCATGAGGCAGCCTTCAAGAGGCCTTGAAAAGCCACTCTTCTGAAGCAGACCACAAGTAGACAGGGCTTGCTACAGGCAGTCTTTGCAAATGTGCCTTCTCTTTTGGAAAAAGAAAAAGAAAGAAAAAAGAGAATCACAGTATCTTATTTCCTTCATGTCTGAAATAAGCTGAAACAAGGCAGCTTTGCATTCCAGTGTTTACAAACATGGCTACAGTGAAAAGAGATTATCATTAGAGTTAGCTTTGTGGAAGTGATCCTTCAAGTCTTTTACTTCAAATGATTGCCTCCTGGACGCATTAGGGTTGCAAGGCATCACTTGATTTCCAGAGACATGAAAGTCCATAAATCAATGGCATGCGAAGGACGCGTGAAGGGGAGGCAACTCTTATTCCAGGTTTTCTGGAATGGAGAAAATTCTGTATTAGAGACCTAATGACAGCTGTGAGTTTTCAGGGAAGAAATGATAATGTGAAAATTGTGTTAAATACTGTCTCTCATTCCTCGTTATCTCATTCACCTCTCCAGAAACCCATCTTTGTACAATAAAGAGGGAGAAAAGGTGAGACTGGGTTTTGTTCATAGCTCTGCTGCTAACCTACACATGGACTTCATCAAATCTCTTTGCCTAAGAGAATCTTTCCTTTGAATTGGTATCTTTGTCAGACAGAGCTCTCCCTTTTTCGGTGTGACATTATCTAGCATAATTTCTATATAACTATTCTTAGACGCATCACTTTTCTTAGTATAAATGTTCTTCATTGAAGATATCACACAGGTTGTTATTGTCTTATAAATGGAGTATGCAGACGGTGAAAGCTGCAATTTTGATATAATTTACTTCGAGTGATGATTTGACTTTAGCTGTAAACCCCATACCTTTTTTTTTTTTTTTTTAATTTGGTCAAAAAGAAAAGACATTGCTTGTCCAGCACCATCTAACATGGAAAGTGACTCAGTTCCTCACCGGCTCAGGAATCCAGCCTTTACTAATGCCTGGAATTTGATTATGCTTACATGGCTAGTTTCTAAGAGGAGCTAGTAAACGTCGTTTTGCTTCAGTTATTAGTTTTTAAGGCTATGAAAGGTCAGGATAAACCATCCATAAATGCAGCAGCGATTAAAACCTCACTTAGCTTATTGCACAGTATGTAATTGTTCATCCTATGTCACGTAATAAAATCTGATGGAGATAACTGCTTGGCATTTCCTTTCATTTAAAGAAACAGGCAAGCACTACACACAGTTACCTACATGCACGTCAGCGCTGTTTCTGTTTAGATATCACTGTATATTAAAACAGGGGATATTTGAATCTGAATGCTGTAGTGGTCTGCCCCTGCTGTTGCTAGCTTTGTCTTGTAGTTCTCATGAGGACGAAAGAGAAGAGCAAATGTAGTAATTGTCTGATGGTGATATCCTTAAAAGGTGGCTGATGGAATTGTCTTTGTGGCTTACAGGTTCTGCTATTTGTGAGCAAAGTTGAGAAATGTCATCCAAGCATTTAGAGCTCCCATTTTCCTAAGAGCTCAGATTTCAATTACTGCCAAAAAGTAGAAGCCAATTTTCCAAAGAGCTCCATATACTGACTATTCCTGACATAACGTTGGCTTGAAAATGTGACTATGATAATTGTGTTAAGAGCTATGCTGAATGGGTTTAGAAAAGCTGGGTGTGCCTAGAGCACCCAGAACCATTAAAAAGTCTGCCACTGTGAGACTCCTGTGCCATTCCCTCCAAAGTACATGTCACTACTGTAGGACTCATTGCCTCTCTATGCCCTGTGTACTTCCACTAAAAACTGGCACTGTATTTGCTATCCAAATGCCCTCTGGTATTGCCTGCCCTCTCCCAGGTGAACTGGAATCAGTTTCCCTGAACCTCTCACTGCTATGTAGATTATCACAGCCATAATCTGTATATCTTCATGTCTTTAGCAAGACTGTCTGGAAATGCAGAATCTAAACACTGCAGAAGTAAGTCTGCCTCTTTTGTTCCCTGGACTCTTGACTTCATTTGCCACTCTGCCAAAGCTAGTTACCAGTGTGGCAGCTGATAAATAAAGAACAGGCTGCTGTTCTCTCCATACTGTAAGTACCCTGTAGCTGTTAATGTATCCCTTGCTACTGAGGTCTCTCTCTTTTAGGAAGTTCTGTGAAATAGTCAGTAGCTAATGTGGCTGCTACTGAGTGCCCACTTCTTAGAAGTTCATTTCCACTGCTTGCTTTGAAGTCACCACCTCTGCTGCCAAAAACCACAGGGCAGGGTATACCACGGAAAGGAAGTCAAGAAGGAAACTGTCAGCATTTCCAAAAGGGCTCTCAGCCAGCAGACAAACTACTCGTCTTGCTGGGAGTTGGAGCAGAAAAGCAGCAAACATCAAACCCTAGCTTGTGATGTTAGTAAGTGGCCGGTGGCATGCAGGGAAGGGGAGTTTTGTAGCTAATGCCTGGTTTGGTTTGCTTTAAGCAGTATCCTACTTGCAATGTGCTACCTTTTATTCAGTCTCCACACAGAGGTGTCTGCCTGAAGTGAGCTTCCTTTCTTCCATCTTCACAAGTGTGTATCATGTCTGATGTACTGTGTAGTCCGGAAGGAGACCAGATCCTCACTGAACCAAATGACCCAGCAGATCTCTACCTAAGCAACTATGAATCTGAGATACCCCCAAAGAGTGTAAATGTTTTTGGAAAGTTTGTTATAGGTTAGTTCTGCTATATTCCAGAATAGGAGTATTGGCATCTTGGCTGAGAAGAGGTGTACTGGTTTGAGTGAGAACAGAACAGTTCTGTTCAGTGATTTTACCTTTCAGCTCAGTTCTTCTAAGTAACTGCACTTTCTGAAGTCAGCGCGTGTTTTCACAGACAGTATCTGCTTCTAGAAGTGATAATGCTCTATGTTTAGACTNTTGGGTTTGATACTGGTTTTGTATATACTTATATACATTGCATTTTTATTATTATTTTATTTTCAGTATAGCTGTTGTAGTTTCCTTTTCTAATTCTCTCTCCCTTATTCTCTTTCTCTTCCCTTTTGGGGAAGTAGGTGGGTTAAACAGAGTGTGTCTGTCATAGGTCAAACAGGCTGCCCTGACCCTAAACTGTGACAGAGGGTGAATACCTCTTACCTGTGCTTGGTTGCATTTACAAAAATACTGACTTCTCGGTTCCAAAATCCCCTGCCCTGTAGGCCTTATTTCAACTAAACATGTTAAAAGCACAACTATCACTCTATTACAGAGAACTGACAACTTAAAACCATTTTCTGCATAACATGCTGATGCTGGGAAACTTTGCAGCCAGGTAGGAAACAGTTATGGGTCTACTCGAAGAGCAAGCAAAAGAAAGTGCAACTCTGGGCAAGTGAGTAAGACTGTCACGTGGAAGAGGAAAGACTTCCACCTTGGCACTAATCCTTAGAAAACTTAGAGAACAGAAGTTGGAAAGTCATTTTCCCCTCTTCTAACTGGTTGCCCTGGCCCTAGGTGCTGCCCTTACGTTTCCTTTTGCTTGTCCTCCTGCATCATGGCTTATCCACAAGGCAGGCAGTAGTGTGAAATACCCATGCTGCTTGTGCCCCTAAATACATGACTTGGACATTTAAACAGGAGGAAGTTTTAAGAATTGACGTCATACAGACATACAAACGTTAGCTCTGGGCTGGATCCTTCTGCCTGGGAAACATGTAATGCCTTGCTCACTCTTCAGCTGGGCTTGCTAATGTTTTCCTGTGAATCTCATCGCTTGGTACATAACATGTAACACAGTNTCTGTCCATTCTGCCTTCAATCCCAATCTGCCTGTTCCTGAATCCAGTCCCAGAATCCATCTCTTGAACTCAATTCCTGTCTGCTGCTGGACTTTCCCAGTATNGTATAGCTGTTGTAGTTTCCTTTTCTAATTCTCTCTCCCTTATTCTCTTTCTCTTCCCTTTTGGGGAAGTAGGTGGGTTAAACAGAGTGTGTCTGTCATAGGTCAAACAGGCTGCCCTGACCCTAAACTGTGACAGAGGGTGAATACCTCTTACCTGTGCTTGGTTGCATTTACAAAAATACTGACTTCTCGGTTCCAAAATCCCCTGCCCTGTAGGCCTTATTTCAACTAAACATGTTAAAAGCACAACTATCACTCTATTACAGAGAACTGACAACTTAAAACCATTTTCTGCATAACATGCTGAT
This sequence comes from Baryphthengus martii, assembly GCA_013396935.1. NCBI lineage: Eukaryota > Metazoa > Chordata > Aves > Coraciiformes > Momotidae > Baryphthengus > Baryphthengus martii. The sequence continues at coordinate 315,828 of VWZK01004727.1, read as the reverse complement.
GCTGGGAAACTTTGCAGCCAGGTAGGAAACAGTTATGGGTCTACTCGAAGAGCAAGCAAAAGAAAGTGCAACTCTGGGCAAGTGAGTAAGACTGTCACGTGGAAGAGGAAAGACTTCCACCTTGGCACTAATCCTTAGAAAACTTAGAGAACAGAAGTTGGAAAGTCATTTTCCCCTCTTCTAACTGGTTGCCCTGGCCCTAGGTGCTGCCCTTACGTTTCCTTTTGCTTGTCCTCCTGCATCATGGCTTATCCACAAGGCAGGCAGTAGTGTGAAATACCCATGCTGCTTGTGCCCCTAAATACATGACTTGGACATTTAAACAGGAGGAAGTTTTAAGAATTGACGTCATACAGACATACAAACGTTAGCTCTGGGCTGGATCCTTCTGCCTGGGAAACATGTAATGCCTTGCTCACTCTTCAGCTGGGCTTGCTAATGTTTTCCTGTGAATCTCATCGCTTGGTACATAACATGTAACACAGTGTAGAGATGTAAATCAGATTTTTTTTTTTTCTGCTCCATTCCTTAACCAGATACCTGAATTTTGTATTGTATCCTGAAGTCCAAGTTGCTTCCTTAGGTTTAAACCAGAGTTACTGTTTCATACTCACTTTTAAGCCATTGATACCTCCTGATAAGTGCTGAGGTGAACTGCAGTAGATCACAGAGGACTAGGGCAGCAGCTACAACTGCTGTGAAAGGGTAATTCAGGTGAGCAGCCAATGGCAAAGAACAGCAGAGCGTCTTTGAACTGTGGCTAAAGACCAAAGGAAAGACAGACCTGGAGTGGAAACAAAACCTGCAGCGAAGACAGCACCACAGAAACAGAACCTGTAAGATTTAATTGAGGTTTAGGGGCCACAAACAGATTTTGAGGGACAATGGGCATCTGGGGATAGGATGTGTCAAAAAAAGGAGATCAAGAAAATTGTCAATTATCAGGAAGGTGCCTTGGCATGTTAGATCAATTGCAACTGTAGGATTTAATCCCTCCTCATCACAAAAACAATGGAGAACACATGAGAAAGCCTAATATTTTGGCAGCACCTGCTGTCTTCTGATGAGGCAGATGCTGCCAAAATATCAGCCTTTTATCCTCTTTCCTCTTTACTTTTGTTTTTGTGATGGATTGAATTGAATCTGAGGCTTAACACAGGGTGCCTGTGCCAGGGCTGTCTGTTGACCATTTCATGCAGCTTGAGTTTACAGTCAATTTTTTTACCAAAGTCTCTATTTCATAACCTGAAAATGTTTTTGTCTTCCACAATTGAGCCAAAAAACACATATGAACAATATTTCTGAAGTACAGAGTTGAGGGACATGAGCAAGAGAGACGGGCAGAATGTCTGTGGCAGTAGACAGTGGTTTTTACTGCAAACACTACCTGACTCAGTGTGGTGATGGGGCCAGGATCTGTGTTCAGTGGGAGCCTGTGTGATCTTCATTTGTGGATGCGGCCTTATATGACTCCCATAGGGCCACACAAGGATCCTGGTCAGGGCTGATGTTGGGCAGAGGTTCCCCAGACTCCCAGAGCTGACCTCATTCTTCTGTGCTTACTTCCCAGTCTTGAAACAGATGCTGAAAACATAAGTGCTACTTTTTCAAACTAATGTTATTGCTGAAAGCTTGAGTTAGAAATTTCTCAAATCCGTGTCTATAAACATTTCATATCATGTTGCATTTATATGATGTACAGCAGCAGAAATCTTTTTTTGTTTCTCCTGTGAATGATGAGTAGTCAGCTGGAGTAGGTGAACAGTGTGATACTTAACCTAAAATACTCCTTTCTGTTGAGCTCTGTTAAGACCCCAGAATGACCTTTTATTCAATTCATAAATTTCCTGAAGTTTGGTTTTGCTTGACAGAACCTGGGAGGAAGGAACACATCACTCTCAATGTTTTTAAAGGTAAGTAATTATATTCTGTTGTTCTGCAAAGTGTAAGAAATTCCTTGTGCTTTTTAGGTGCAAAAGAAATCCTGCAGACTTAATCCCAGGCACTGTGGTATCATTTGAAACAGTGGGCTCTGGAGCAGATGCAATATTCGCACTAGACTGTGAAATAAATAGGCATTTGAAACTGTGTTAGGATGTGAGTTTCCATAGTGCCTTGAGGGATGTAATTTTTGCATTATGTGAACAGTTTGGATGAGAAGACCACGCAGTGAAGCTGAACAGCTGTATCCTGCCCACACATTGTGAAGGGAGGGAGAGGCTGGGAGCCCGAGGGCATCCTTGTGAGACACTGTGTCGCTGAAGTTTTTCAACAAAGAAGTTGTGCAGAGATGTGCTATCTAGAAATGGAACTGGTGGGACTATTCCCCCCTGCACCACACAATGTAATGTAAACATCAACTTCTGTCTGTGCATTTGTTTATTTATTTTGACATAAAATACAGCCTGTTGCTTTGAAGTTCTGGGAGTGACGGGGTTTGTGTCTATTTTATATCCAGCTTGTGTTTTATTGCTAAGGGTGTAACAGCAGGCCAAGAGGCAGTAACAGGTTGATGAAGCTGCGTGGTGGCACTGGGTCCCTCCAGCACTTTCTTAGGTGAGCTGAAGGACTGATGAGGAACTGACTCCCTGAGCCTTGCTTCATCAAATGAACTTCTACAGACTTTTCCACTTGGTGGAGCATGTAGGAAATTTCATGAAAAGGGAAGCAAATTTTTACCAATACTGGCACCTCTTAGGGCTTCAGGTATATTTATCACTGTGCATCTGGCTGCTGGTTTTGTTTTAAGATTCTGAGTGGACCATGGCACACTATCTGTGTGTTTAATTGTTTAATTGGAGGATCATTTTAAAACTAGCTGATAGATAAGCTTCCTGCCATTCGCAAGGGCTACTTCTCTGCAAAAGAATCCACCCAACAGCAACAACAACAATAAAAGACAAGACTCTCTGAATTATTTAGAGCTGCCAAAGGTGTTGAGATAGGAGCTAATTAAAAAAAGCTATCTGCAATGCAATGCTATAAAAGAATAATAAAATTCAAATCTCATTTGTTCCACTTCACGTTCCTCGTATGCAAAAACCTCTATAAAATGCAGCATCTGTGTTCACATTGTATGCTGAAAAGATATCACACAACTACTAATTCAATTGACATTTTTAACTGTTCATTGTACCATATATTTCCATTTACTAGATTTTTTTTAAGTCCCTTTAAGTGCATCATGTATAGAGCAGGATAAAATAAGATAGAGTCATTTACTTCCATAATGAGATTGGCAGTGGGAACTGACAGAGCATTGAGCTGTCAATTTGAGCACAAGCCATACTTGCAGGATTTAAAATAGTATTTGAAGCTTTTATACCAGCCAGTGATTGTATTTATACAGTGCTAGTTATGTGGATTTGTGTTGCAAAAGAAAGCATGATGGAGTATTATCTCATTTGAACCAATAATTTAGAGATCATTCATCTGTTATGATTTGAAATGAGGTATATTCTAACATCAACAATACCCACAACCAATTGTTAAATAATAACATTTTTAAGCCTCAGTGACAAAACTGAGACTTTCTTTTGATTTTCAGTGGGAGGTGCTCAAGGGTGATTTTAACATACCAAGATGCTTCTCTAATGCAAAGGAGAGTTCTGGATTCCTTCTTTACTGCTGGGCTTTTTTTAAAGGGGGGTCAAGTGTCTGGTTTTTTGGTTGGTTTGTGGTTTTTTTTTCTGCTTGTAGCTACAAGGCAACCTTTTTTCTGACTGTTGTTCCACATGGAAAATTCACAATGAAATCAATAGGAATGATTGGATTTTAGATCCATGGCAGGATTTGCTCAAAGCATACAGATGAAGCTGTAGAACGAAGTCACCTGAGCTCTCTTACAGGGGTGAGACACAAACACATAAGGCTCAGGAGTGAGTGGCCTGCCTGCCTCCTTTGCTCTTTCTGTGTTGCCTGAAGGCAAAAGGAGGAAGTGTGTAGTGGAAACACTGGCAGTACCTGCAGCTTGGGGCCCGGCCTAGGTTCTGCAGTTTGGGATCCAAACACTGACCAAAAGTTGTCAAAGAAAACCTTTGTCACTTTTTGAAAAAGAGGAGGCTTTATAGTAAATGCGGTGATTTGATGGGTGGAAAACAAATAGTGAAACATTTTTGTGGTGAAAGTAAAAGTGATTTTTTTTTTTGTTTGTATGTTGACTTTTTTTCACTTGTAAACTAGGGCAAATTTTCCCAGCCACTACTTTTTTTTAAAGCGTTTTTCTTTTCCTCCAAAACAAGGACAGATTTAGAAAACAACCAACCAACCCGAAAAGTAAATTTGGAAGATGTTCATGTTCCGCTGTTCAAGCCTGTGGTGAACAGCATAAGTTTGATGTGGAAATAAAAATACTTGGTGCGCCTCTGCAGTCCCAGGGGAGGTGCTGGAACCCACGGGAGGGAAGAACTTGTGTACTATCTATGCATCTCTGCAGTGGGTAGTGTCTGAGGCAGCTTCCCACACAACTGCCTTTTGAAACACTTGCTGTGCTCCCTGCGAGGAGCTGCAGGTTGCAGCCAGACCACCCACCAGCGTTATCACGCTTGGTTATCTTGCGGCTGCTTCAAAGAGCTCCGAGAAGAGACAGCCCAGCTGCTCTCCAGTCCTCTGCAGCTGGCCTGCTGAAGAGGTCAGTGGGGAGAAAAAAATGCATGGTCTGCATGGGACAAAGTTAGCAGCTGGCCAAGGGCAGCAGCAGGCTGTGCTCAGTGGTAACTTGTCCAAAAACCAACCCGGAGCCGGATGTGAGAGAGGAGAGGAGACTCCCACATGCTGCAATAGGAGAGCTGTTTGCTGAGGTGCTGTGCATATGGAACAAAGCACGGCTGTTGCATGCAAGAGAAGGTGACCCCTCTGGTCCTCACCATGCCAAAGCTGGGATAGTCCTGCAGAGCAGGCTTTACTGCTTCAGGGAAGCTGTTGGACCCGGTCATAAAGAACATCATGTCTCCAAATGCCACTCACTTCTGTTGGACAGTTTGTTGGCTGATCTGTGTCAGGCTCTGTCCCCTTTCTCTTACAGACTTTGGGAATGACCTTACACTTTGCTGTCTGCCTGGCAGAACAGGTCTCTGCATCTATTACTGAACCTGAATTATATTAAACCTAATCTAGGTGATCCTAATAGTCTTTTCTGCCCCCAGAATCTATGAAATGTATAACCTCTGCTAGATAAAATAATACCTTCTGGGCTAATATATTAATGATTATTTCTTTAAATATTTTAATACCTGAAACTGTCGGTCTCTGACACTTTTATTCCATTTTATCTTTCGCAGAATAAGAGTATATATTCAATCTGTACAGTGAACCACTCAGGAATTTTTATCACTTCCTCTTTCTCCCCCAGCCTCCTGGGACTCACCAGCTCAGCTGGCCATGGTTTTTGATAGCTTTTTGACTCTATTAGCTAGCACTGCAGGCCTTCAAATCTTTATGTGCATAAACTAGCTTCTCAGCCAGTTACTTAGCTTCACATGGTTATTTTTGGGAGAAGGTGAATTGCTGCTTTCCAAAGCTGCAGCTGTTGGCCAAAGTATATTGCATTAAATTTACTTAGCACAAAGCTATTACCACTGTCTTTGGCAAGGCTCTTTCCTTCTACATCAATTGTATTTGTCTTGTACAGTGAAACCATGAGGAATGAGCAAGCATGTTTGCAATGCCCACCATCAGTGAAACCACAAAAAGGTAAATACACATAAATGTACACAAACAGATACACACATACACACCCTGCTTCTTGCCAAAACAAAGGAAGCTGGTCCTGAGTTGAATATAAAATCAGACTCAAAACAGTTTTATCTTCATTCATTCTATCCCCTTGCTTATTGGGTTTTTTCCAGTCTCTGGCAGACCTGGACACAGGTGATCTGAAGCCACAGGAAAGGCTGAGCTCATGGTTTTAGAGTCTGGCGAGAAACTGGAAATAAGGACAGTCTTGCCTGAAAACCAAGCAATCTTTAGAGACCCTGGAATAAATAATCCACATTTTGGTGTGCTTTTTGATCTTCCCACTGTTGTAAGTGATGTACCTTGGCTCAAGCTGATCAGAGGACAATCAGCAATTCTTGAGGTTTCGAAACCTGTTTTCTTTCCACATCGAAGCAAAGAACAAGAAAATGTGAGTTGGAGGAGGGCTGTGAATATGTCTGAATGACCTGAAGGGGTAGGGTGAAGGAAAGCAGGTGGGAGGGAAAAGTACCTGGAATCTGGGTCCATATCCTGCCTTGCCAAGATCAGATGGCCTCATGTTTGGTCCTGGAGGAGGGACCCTTACCCTGGCCGTGCTAGTATCTGGCCTGCTGACAAGCAATCGGTCCTCTCTGGACTTGACCACTTACAGAGGTGATAACATTTCACCAAAGGTAGTTGCAGTTCCTGTAGTGTTTGTGATGGATGTCACTATTAAACTTTGATAGCTTGCTACCTTTTGGGTTGGTTTTTTTTCCCCTTTCTTTCAGTGTACTCCACCCTTCTGCAGTCCTGAATGATACACTGTCATGCAGAGCTCAGCGGTGATTCTTTTTGGAAGGCATTACAATGACACACGGCTCACCAGAGAACGACAAGCACTTTCATTTCACTGTTGTTCTTGGAAACATGGTGCTTTTTTTTTTTTTTTTTTTTTAAATTATGTCAGTCATAACAGTCCATGGTGGTGTGTTCACTGAAGCTGGGTGTCAGACCTTCTCGTCCTTGATGCTGTTGCTAACAGCTAACACACACAGTTATACATTGTTTACATGTGTAATGAATGTTTTTATGTTCCTTGCCAAGTCTAGATGATGAACGTGAAGTGGGTAGGGGACTAAATGTTTCAACTGTGCCTTATCTACCACTGTGTTTTGTCCAGTTCCTTATCCGCAGCACACCAGACTGGGTTGAGGGAGAAGATGGACTGATGGGAGGGAGGAGGTGTCGCTATCTGGGACAGATACACTTACCCTTTTCAGTAAATAAAATATGAGCAATAGGGTCTGATTGACATGCACCTGTCACCTGCAAACACAGCAGGGGGGTTGACTGATCTCAGATTGTTTGGAGTACATTTACATGTCTCTCCAGCAATCTAGAAGACTAAATAAAATATAGTAAGTTACAGCCAGATTCAGCAGCGAGCAGATTGTCTTTTGACAAAAAATGATTTCATGCTTTGTTGAAGCAAAAGAGAAAAAAAACAGAAAGCAGAAGGGCAAGAGCAAAAATGCCTAGTTAAAACTGAGGAAATGCTGTAAATTATCAAAATATTGATCCAAGGCATTAGTTACTGGCAGACTTGAAGAAGTCAGTGCTACTTGTAGGCTAGAAAACCGTTTTAGGGAGCTGCATGTCAGCTAAACTTTTCCAGATGTCGAGGAGTTCCCATGCTTGATGTGTTCCAAAGGCAGACTGGGTCCAAACAAAGAAAATGTAGAAGCAAATGCAGAACCACAGGGTTTGGACTCTTTTCTTTTATCACTCTCATCACCTTTTGGTGGCAGAGAGACCAGCAATGGGTTTACTGGAGCTATCCCATGAGGTGATGTGGTGTGGTGTGCGCCTCACATTTCAGAGGAAAAAGCTGCCAGCACCAGTATGGTGTCCTGTTGCCAGGAGCGAACCAAGCCAAGGCAAGGTCAGACTTTGGAGAAGCAACTGCCCTTTTCTGCCACACCTTGGTCTCAGGCTTGGGGGAGTTGAGTCTGGTAGCTTACTGTGAGGGAACAGGATGCCTCTTTGCTGAGAAATCCTTTTGAAAGCTGAAAATCAAACCCTGACAGCAAAACTCCTGTTATTCTTGTCTGACTTGTGGTTTTTGAATGACTCAATGTCCCATCAAGCCCTTTTCAGTCCAGCTCAAAATAGCACAGGCAAGTCAGCTAATAGTTTTGATAACAGCAATTTTCAAAGCCTTAGCCACAACACAATCTGAGGACCTGATCCAGAGATAAATGAAGTGTTTCCTTGTATTGAAACAGCCTAAAATGGCAGAGCTAGAAAGGGAAAAATATATTCCACAGAAGTGACTAAAAACCTACTTGAAAATGAATTCTAGAGGCAGCTCAGCCCAGCTGCCTTCATGCAACCAGTGTCTTTTTGCTTTTTCTGACAATGTGGCTGCAGGCACCAAGTGTGCCATAGCTGAGCATTATTATGGAAAGAGAGGCTTTCTCAAAGCTGCATCGTTTTCTTGTCAGAGGTGAGCGGCAGCAGCAGCTTTGTGCTCCAGGCACATTTACACCACCCCCTTACAGTGACAGGTTTGAGTGAGATGGCGCCTGTGCTCTGAGAGCAGAAATCTATTTTGCGCCCCTTGTAAAATTGCTGCCCCCTTTACCTGTCTGCTCGCTTAATAGGTTTTCTCCCCTACCATCAGGAGCAGGTACGGCAAAGAGCAAACTTTGGGATTGCTGTACAACGCACATAAATTACCTGTTTACTTTTCCCACTAGGCTCAGAAAGTTGATTAATTTTAGATGGACTAAAGCTGATTCAAAGCCTGCTGAGATCTGTAATAAATCACTAAAATGAAAATATAATTCCACTTACAACAGTGGCAAAATGCCCTGTGACATCTATAGATGGGCCAAAATTCCACATCAAATACATGAATGCTGAACCATAGTTAATAAGGAAACAAATTCATTAGCAGTTAAAAAATACATCAAAGAGGGAGAAAAGAGATTTTGTGAAACTATGAAGCAGATGTCATTTGTTCCTGCATTTTATTTCTACTCTTTACACAGGATATATTCTTGCTTACTTGGCACAAGAAAGAATCCCAGTGGATTTTACAACCAGGAGAGTTAAGATTGCATATCATCAGCCTGGAAGCACTCGATTTTAGCATGCTGTAGAAAACATTTGATGCAGCTGTTACGTTTCTGCAACTATAACATTTAGATCTCTAAATATTCTTTGCCCCCAACATGGAAAGAGTTTGAAGTATTGAAGATGCTCAGTTTGTGAGCAGGCTGGGTGTGTGTACATATGCCGGGGGACGACACCTTTCTCCCATTTGCACTTTCATTTATGTAGCAGATGATGAGTCACATTATATAATTAGAAAGATAGAAAGTTATTTGATGTTTAATTTTGCCTAGACAAATGTTAGTTGCTTCCTAAGCAGTATTTTCTCCCTATCAGTATCTTCCTAATAGCTGTGGATTTTTAATTACTGATAATTAGTATTTACATAGAGCCTTTAGCAAACAATTCCTGAAGTACTTGTAGTAATTACATATGTAAATTGTTATGAAAAAAAAAGTGTTTGCAGCTTAAGGAAAGCAAAGCTGGGGAAGTAGGCAGTAAGCAGAGGTCAATTTTTACTGTTTAAAAATGAGGCACAGGAAGGACAAAGTCCCATGTTTTTCTATAGTGTCGAAACAGAATCGAACAATCAGGAATTTCTGTGTAACATTTTTTTCTCAATAAGGACAGAAGTGAGGATTCTGATTTATTGATGCTGACAGAAATAGTTGAAAAATATTTGTGTGATGCCTTCTCTTGCGTGGACTTTGCAGTCATATAGAAGAGTTGAAGGGAATGTCTTCCTGAGACATTGGTTTCTGTGTGATACTGTCAGAGTGCAGATGGATTTATAAAACAACACAGATGAAATGGAACTGAAGAATTTCTGCAAATCTCTTGGTTAAGAGTCCCTGTACAATGCTGAGACTTCAAAGTCCTTTCTCAGATGTTGGACAGAACTGACCATCAGAAATATCCATCACACAGTTCAGATGGATAAAGGGATATAACAGACTTACAGCACGAGTGGAAAGAGATACACCCCTCTTTCTGTACAGACTGTGTAATTTCTGCCTATTGCATTTAGCACTTGCTTCAGCCACATCTCTAAGACTCAGGCCCACAATAGTGTCTGTGACCCCTAAATCTCTGCACACCTCCTGGAGCTGAGATTGTTGCTGTTACTGGGCTCTTGTGTTCTTACACAAGAAGGCTAATGTTTTATTTTTATTTTTTTTTATGTTAGAAAGGGAAATTAGGATTCATTACTTATTACAGAGATAAAAGCTTAAGTTTTTTCTCCTTGTCCATTTTTTAGGAGCCTGCTGAGCTGATCGACTCTACCATCCGATGAGCACTCTGAAGTGACATGAGTAAATGATTGAAAGGCTTTGTCTGCTCCTTGTTCTTACTGTCTCTTTTTAACATCCTACGAGATCACCAGGGACAAGCAAATAAGAGTCCAGCCCAGGTCTCGCCAGCCACATTAGCCTTGTCAACAACTGCCCAAGAGCAACGCATGTGACCCTCCCTAGATCATATATTCCATTAGTATAAATTATTAAAATGAAATATTTTACAAGTGGCTACAGACCTATTCTAAATTAATCCTTTTATTCCATTATGAGGCAATAAACATTTACATTTCTGAGAGCTCGTCAGACATGCTGCTTCACTCGGGAATAAATATATTCAAAGGTTGGAAGGCTGTTCCTCTATCCCAATACATTCATATTAATCAGGCTTGCCAGCGTGTGGCTCTGCAGATAGCAATCATCAGATATGTCTTCCTGGAGAAATTTGTTTTACAACCCCACAGGCAGCACAGATCACATTTGGCTCAGGCCCTGGTCTTCTACAAGGAGGTCTGAGTGCTCTGACAGTGCAAGCTGGACCCGTAGCTAAACTGCAGCATAACTTCACAGAAAATAATTTGTTGTTGCATGATTGGTTCCTATTACATCTGTGGAGGAAGCTGTTTAATCCAGAAGGTGTGCCAAGATTTCCAAAGCTGTAATCAGATATGGACTAATCTCTCTCTGGCAAAAGCATGGCAGATAGAGACTGAGAACTGAATAACTCTGTGCTTCTGGCTTCCCAATGTCACAGGATTACTTTCTGCCATTGTAATACTCTGATGGCCAGTACTGCTTGCTGCTGTAAAGAACTAGAAAAGTAACGAACCAGCTCCATTTCATTTCATATGTAAAGGTGAAATGTTTTTCAAAGATTTTATGCAAGTATCCTTATTTGCTTTTGGTACATAGTGTAGCAGCATTTACACAAGCAGGATCTTCTTAGAGTTGAAAACAGAAAGATATTGATTTTTTTAAAAAAAAATCTGAGCAAGGGAGTTTTAGATGGGGCTTTTAAAGTACAGGTTTCCTGTGAAGTTTCACACTATGAGCATGTGGCAGGGGGGTTGGAACTAGTTGATCTTTAAGGTCCCTTCCAACTCAAGCCATTCTATGATTCTGTGTGTGTCCTTGTGTGTGTGCATGCTTGCTCAATGGACCTCCGATGGTAGGGATAAAGGGACTGCCTCTCAAGCCTCCAAAGCAGTTTGTAAGCACCCTATCCTGACAGGACAGTAAACATTTGTTTCTGGAGGAGGGAAAAGCACAAGATGCTTCCATTATTTAACCAGACCCTCTTGTTCAAATCCACTTGACTGTTTCTGTCACTCTCATCGCAATGCACCTACCAAGAGAGAAAAGAAAGAGCTTGGCTGAGGTGGACTTCTTGCATTGACCTATGGCTTGGCCTTGTACCTGGAAAGGCACCTGGATCTGTCCATTCCACTTTTGGAAAAGCAGCACTTTCCTCCTAGCAGTTAAATAGCTCCCATAAATGCAAATATAAGCAGCCTGTGCTGCAGGCAAGGGCTTAAACCGCTGCTGACAGTACATGATAGGAAGTGTATAAAGGAGCCATAGGAAACATAACAAAATCAAACAAAAATATTCATTTTAAAATAACAGTTTTAAAATGGCAAAATCAAACATTTTGAAATTTAAGTGAAGACATATTGTCCAATTGTCCATGCAGCTTTAACCTCATGCTCATTTTTAGGTACGCACTTTGAACAGGACTTTTTTATTCTGAAGGAATAATGGGTAAGCAGAAATCTGACATTTCTTTATGTTTGAGTGCCATCTGAATTAGTATTCTTTAGCACAATTCTGGGTGTATGCCACTGTACATTGTTATTCCAGCTTTTTTAAGCAATGAGAGACCATCACTGGTAACAATGTGAACATAGTGAGCTAATGAATTTGGATGAAATATGAGCTGAGTAAGTCTCTTTTTCTCTGCTGAGTGTAAAGGAAGCACAGAAAGACTGGACTATCAGTCTTCTGGTTTTCCTGTGCTTGGGCTGCTATAATCTCAGGGCTATGGTGAGATATTACAGTTCTGTTACTGTGCACACCTAGATATACCACAGCTTGGATGAGTTGAAAATTTAGGCACCTGCCTCCTACTCAATGGACTGTAGATGATACAATCTAGTCACTGCAAGCTCACGAGTTGCCCTGAGGCTGTAACCCAAGCCATAACCAAGCCTGGTGGGCTTTTGTTGATGAGAGCACGGATGTGAATTGACTGCACTTGTTGCTGGAGTATATCTGCCTGCTTAACCACCTGCCCTGCAAGCTGCGCTGTTCATTTGTTTCATTCCTACCTACCTCGTGCTGAACAGGGAGCAGCAAGAAGAGACCTGGAAGTCTTATTTGCAGATTTGGGATAATAAAGCTATGGAAAGAGAATACAAAATTTTCAGATTTTTTTTGTGTTCCATTTTTTTTTCTCAGCCAACAAAGAGCTGGCAGTCAGACCTCACATCCCTCAGCTCTGCTGCTGGGGCAGGGCTTTGCTCAAAGCACTATTCTCTTACTCCTTGTTACTTTTACCTCTACAGATCGTAACGTAGTTTTATCTTTCTGCACCAGCGATCAGTGGAGATCCTTGAACCAAGATTTCCAGAACAAACTATTAATAATTACTATCCTAATTTGGGATTTAAAAGTGTGGAGAAACTATAAATAGGAACTTGCCTCAGATAGAAGGGTTACACTTACAAGAAGTGAGGAGCACCATGAGTACCTCATCAACATGCATCATGTCATTCCTGTTGTGTAAGAAATTATTTTATTGATTTAAACAGAATTAATCTATTAGTCATTTTCACCCTTGTCCCGGCAGTTATTTACTGCCATTTGTCAGCTGCTAGCAAAATAAAAGCATATGTAAACACTTAATGCTTGGTGGCTTCTTGTCAGCCTGTCATCTTAGAATGACTGTTCATCTTGCTGCACTTAACCTTTCTGCAGCTAAAGGAGAATGTTCCTGGACCTGACACCTTAAAGAAACAGTATATGCAAAGATGGAGAACAAGTTTTTCATTCCTACAAAGTGTGCCTTGGACTCTTACTGACCTAATTTTTAGACTATGATAAGTTTGTAATGTAGCACTTGATGTCAAAAGAGAGTACATTAAAGTTTCTTCATTAACACTTAATTCTCTTCCCTTTCAGCAAGTCCCTGCTATTGGGGCTCTCTTTGCCATAAATTTTTTCCATCCAGCCTACTCAGCTTCCAAGCAGCGATAGTATTTCTTTTTCTCTGATTAAAGTATTGATAATCAAATAAGCATTTAGAGAATAAAGCCCTTAATGTTCTGAGCAATTTTAGACAGCTGATATAAATTTTGTTGTCTTGAGCTATAATTCCTTTCTGTAGCAAAAAATACCCCTGGGTGTGAATTATAATGACACCTATCTTTGGTGTAGGATGGACTTCTCTTCCCATGAAAGGGAAGCAAGGTAGTTTTTCCCCCAAGAGAATTTCACTTTTTAAAAAAACAGGAGGGAAAAAACCTCTGTATGAAAGGGTGTCGATGGTACACTCAATCATTTTCCATGAATAGTTAGTGTCTTGTCATATTTACAGATAAGTGAAACTCAAATGCGTGTCAGCTATTGAAGAGTAATCAACTGAGTAGTGCACGTCCTTTATACTGAGGCCTATAAATCTTACTATGTGCCATTATTGGTGTAAATGGAACAGATGTATTGATTATTTGCACCTTTGTTCAGACTGGGATATTTACTGCAGTCAGCTGGCTGCTAGCAAAAAATGTATGTGATAAATTAAGATTATGGTACCATTCTATCTAGCAAGTGATTGCTTCTGTAGAAAACAGAAATAACTGTCATAGCTATAAACAGATTATTATGGATGAGTCAAAATTACATTTAATTCATTTTTACTAGCCTGACAATAAAAAACTTCTTGCAGAAGAATTATTCCCCAGTAGGACTATTTTATTCTTGATAAGTCAGGCTTCGGTAATTAGTATTTCCTAGGATATTTTTTCTCCTTAAAATCAACCAAAAAAAAGTTCTGGAAAGGTTTGAAACAGTTAGGATATGGGACTTAAGAGAGGCTTAAATAAGATGTATTAAAGTAAACTTACAGCAATCCATTTTGCTAGCTGAAATACCACATGTCTATATGTATGTGTGTGTATGCATGTAATTATATATGCAAAATGAATGTTATATTTCTTTAACCATATGTATATGCATATTAATTATCAGGATGCTCCTTACTTGTTACGCTGCATTTCTGTGACAAATTGGAAGCAAAATTACTCCATAGCTGAAGGCGTCCCAACAGCATAAGAAAAATTAAATTTGCAACTTTAGGTCGGAGCAGAAGATCTTGTCTCTTCTGCCAAGAGAGAAATTGGGAAGAGGTGAAGCATCAGGGGAGGGTATGGAGAACCTCTAATGGTATTTTTCTAAGGATATTACTGGTTTTGCGTGTGTTGAGAGTGTGAGGAGAGGAGCTGGTGCCTATTACCTCTGGGGTCTTGGAGAAGTGGCTGCCCCACACTTGGGGGCCGCCTAGTACATGGCTGCTTTGCTAGCTCCAGCACTGAGATAACCCCAGCTCACCTGGTTTCTTCCTACAACTGGTCCAGGTACAGGAAAGCTTGGATTAATTATCACAAACAGCTGCTGGCCCAAGGAGTTGGGAGGGGCTGCAGTTGGGAGGGGCCACAACTGAGATAAACAACAGAACCAGCCAATGGGATATTCAATACCATGCTGAGTCACACCCCCTGTATAAGGGGAGGGCTGGGCTGGGGTAAGGGCACCTGTTTTTGACATTTTCTTGTGTAGCTTCAGCTTGTGGCTGGAGCAGGGAAAGCGCTGTCTCAGGTACAGGTAAAGTCTTGGGGTTTCTATCACTTGCTTTGTATATTATTTCATTAGTATTATTGCTGTTGTTTTCTTCTCTCTTTGCATGGTTCTGTTAAATTATCCTTATGTCACCCTACACCGTCTCACCTCTTTTCTTCCTCCTGATTTTTTGTCCCATCCCACAGGAGGGAGTGTGGATGTGGGGGGAAAGCAGTGGGTGAGTGACTGCATGGTGTTTAGCTGCTGGCAGAGGTTAAACCATGATGATAGGTCGTGATTTTGAAACAGGTTTTAAAAGGAAGATTTTAAATAAAAATGAGATTACAATGCACCTTGATTTTGTCAAAAAGTAGCTTATAGCAGACTAGTTAATGACTTTCTTCTGTAATCAGGAAAGGTATTGGTTGAATCATTATGTGGAAACTATGAGTAAATGGACATGATGGAGATTCACAGAAAAAATCTTGAGTATGTAAGGACCTGGCTTCCAGTGAGATGGTAACAGAGTTAAAGGGGAAATATAAGGCTGAAGAGAGGTCATTGATGGAATTTCTCAAGGATAAGGTCTGATACTAATTCTGTTCACTATTTTCATTAATGAGTTTGGCAGGACTACTAGAAAATTAATGTCAGATACAACTTACTGATCACAAGATGCTGGTAGTCATTGTTAATGGAGAGAGGAGTGGGCTGGCACACAGAAACTGGGTTATGCTGAGAATTATATTCAAGAACTTGAAATCAAGTTTGTGTATGAGGAAATAATTCTGCTATGTATTAGGAAATTATAATTTGGAAATTACTGTGGGGAGAAAAAAGACTACAGAGTATTACTGTAATGTAGAAGTAGAGTGATTGAATCCACTCTCAAGGTACAAGGGTGGAAGCGTTTCTAGCAGTGAGAGGAAAGCACAAACAGTGCTGTGCTTTACAAGAGCAGAGCTCTTGTACCTCCTCTGAATATCTTGTATAGTCGCCATAAGGAGAGATGACTTCTGACTGCAATAGGCACAGAGAATGGCAACTAGCAGAACTGATAAAAGCAGGACAAGCTTTATCAGAGGAGACCAAAAAGCTCACATTTTTTAACTTAGTGATGCAAAGGGTGATGACTGCTATGTAGATGCTTTTTATGGACTCAGTATGAGGAAGAAAAATATCTTTTTAAGGTGAAGGACCATATAGGAACAGACTTATTTCAGAATCGGAAGACACCATCTGACCAACTCAGCAACCAGGTTCTGAAAAAACATCCTGGTTATAGACAGAAGAGAGGGGAAAAAAACCCTAAGGTTGAAGTTGGCATGGTTTTGAAAAGGGAGCACGTGACGTACCATAGGCAGCACCTGGGTCTCAGACGATCCTTTCAGTGTGATGTACCTGTCTTTCTGTGCTCTGCAAGGTCTGTGTGTAAAAATAGTGCAATACTTTCCAGGAGTCATCCTTCAGGAGTACTGTATTCAATACCACAAATGCAGAAAATTCTTGCCTCAGCAATTATCTTAAGTGAAGAACTGTGTTTGCTTCCAAGTTTTTAATCTGAAAAAGGATCTTGAAAGATCAGTCTTTTTAAAATGTATCTTGGACAAAGCAAGGGAGGAACTACTTTATCAGCTGCATGATGCTTCTTCTCCAAGCTCCTGTCATCTTCATATTGCTAGATGCAGCAATGAACACAAGCTTCCAGAGTATGCCCTATGCTAAAGTAGCTTTGACACTCTACTAACTCCTTTGAAGACCAGGAAGCTGCCTTAAAATAGAGGAATTCTGTTGCAACACTTCGTGTTTCCCCATGGAAGGCTATTAAAAATGGGGTCTATGGGCTCCACAAGCAATGAAGAGTTTGAAGGTGTTTGCTTGCAGTTGCATGCTCATCAGAAGTTAAATGAAAGGGATTCTTTCCCCTGCCTCTGTAGCTGTAAACTCTCTAGCATTGGCATCTGCTTTGCTTCTTTAGCAGTGATGGCTATGAATGTTTCAAGTTTTTCTATTTAGACATATATTGATGGGTTAACTCGGCTCAGGAAAAGGTAAAGACCAGATGCCAGAATATATTTCCTTGGTGTACTGTCCAGGAATAAAACACGAAAAGTGCCAGGCACTTAAAGTTTGCCAGGATACTGCTGATACCACTCATCCAAAGCAAACCAGCTGTTAAGAACTGAGATAAAACTAGGCAGAAGTAACAGGAATGTTATCTATTCCCTACCAGGCAGAAATCCCAATGTGAAAAATGTGAACCACGTTATCAGTCACATTTAGAAATTATGATGATCCTCTTTCTGTTAACTGTGCAGACAGCCCTGGCTAGTTAGCAGACTGAATTGTGCATCATAATTATACATCACTTAGTAAACAAACATGTTACAGGTGAGGCTGGTAGCAAAGCCTATTAAGGTTTCTTTACACTTCCTCTTGTTAGACTCTGTTTTCAGATATTCACAACTTTGCCAGTGTTTAATCTTTCCTACTGAAACTTCCCAGGCCAGGAGTTTCATATATGAATGGCATGAAAAAACAAGGGTTCTCTGGATGTGAATTTAGAGCAGCACTCACAAAGGTGCAGCTTCCCCAGTTACACTGGAGCCAGAGCTCTGCAGCAGGCTGTGAGCAGCAGTGGTGAGACTGTGGCATCGTGGCTATAAGGAGACCTGGGAAAGGATTGAAGCATGTGCCTTAGTGTGCTGTGCTCTCTATTGCTCTCCCTGTCTCTTCATCTTTGTACTATGCAGAAGGACTGTCATTAGGATGAGTATTTTCATGGTTAAAAATGGCTTTGAGATCCTAAGATGTAGGAGAATGCAGGGAAGGAGGCAATAACTGGGGTTAGAGGGGAAGAGGTACATAGCTTTAGCATTCATCATGGCCAGGAGTGAGCCGTGGCAGAGGTACACATAATACAGACATGGTGGGGAAGAGCTGGGTGGTTGTGCAGCCTCTCCTTTCCCATCAGCACCACAGAGGAGTGCAGCCTGAATGTCACGATTGAAATTATCAGGAAAGAGTTTGCTACCTTGATTCAGGAAGCAGGTCTATATGCTTCAGTTGAAAGGACCACAGTCTTCCAGTTTGAACTCTTAGCAGAGCAAACAAATGAAAACTCAGTGTGATCTGCAGGCAGTTAAAAGCATGCTCTGCATTTAATGCTTTCTGGTTTTTTTTGTTGTTTTTTTTTATTCTGAGCATTGCTGTTCTGTGATAATAAATGTTTGAATGATACTATAAATATTGATCTGGAAGGAAGCTGATAAAAATGAAGTGTTGTTATGAGCATGTCACAGAGGTTTCAGAGTGAGTGTATTGATTGATGTGCTTCATAGATTCAAATTACTGATATTTGCTGGTTAGTTTTCGGGGATTTGTAATCATATCTTTGAAGCACAACAAATCAATTTGATACATAAAAGATGTCTAGGCGAAAAATCACAAGAATAAGTTGGAACACAACACGTAAGACCATGTAAAATTTTTCAGATTGAGTTACGTTTGAGAGAGAGCAATGCAGCACGTCTGTTCTTGGGACCATTGTGCCTCTGAGGAAAAGCTAGCTGTGTGTTAACTTTTTCTGGCCAAGTGCTCAATGACATAGCCTCTAAAAAGCAAAAAAAATTTCTTTGCTTAAGCAAAAAAAACTAAAGAGAAGCAAGAGTTTGAATGAAAAACTGAAAGAAAATAGGGAAAACCAGCAGAGATATTGCAGTGCTAGGAAAGCTAGAAAATAAAAGAGAATGGGTCTGACTCAAACTCCTTGAGTGCTTTTGAGAAGCTTTTCTTGGAACCCATACTGAAAATGAGCAAAAAAAATTCCACGGGATTGGTCTCGAGCTGTCCTGATTGATCATTTGTACCTACAAAGTAAACAGGTATTAATTTACTATTTCTGTTGGCATCAGATTGCAGGCACAGTGTCTGAAAATGAAAAATTGTGGCTGCAAAAAGCAAGGCTGTACCTAGCTGAAAATTTGAGCCTTTATGGCATTGCAATATTGAATGCTCTTTAATACAACTGTTGCATCCTCTGATTTAGAAACGTGTAAGATATAACAAATATCCAGTTTGGCCCTGTCCTGGGACATCTGTTTAAAGGCACATAGTCCTCATTAATAAATTTGTAAAAAAACATTTTTTTGTTGCAGCACAAAATAAAAAAATCACTTCTCAAGACATTTTGTAGAATGATCTCTGTGGCTCTAGGAATCCCTAAGTTTCTATAGGTACTGAGTTGCTGTATGTCCTTTGGGGTAGTATGAATGAACTACTTAGTTCTTTCTAATTCTGAGCACTGTGCAGCTGTTTTCCTGACTGGAAGAGGTCTTGTCACTTTCTTGAAGCCAGGTTTTTATCAGTTTCACTGCTGGAAAAAATACACTGTTTCATAATAAGAAAAAGGCCTTCTGGACTTCATGTTTACATTGCGATTCTGATTCTAAGGACAGTGAAAGGCCTGGATTTTTATTTGGACTGTATGACGGCCATGATATTTGCTTGGTTTTACCCTTTAGCTGTGTGAGAACAATGTCTAGGGAATTTGCCTAGGTCTGTACACAAATGTAGTAAGTCTAAGCTGTATTCAAAGAACAGTTTCTGCTCCAAGTTTAAATAAGCAAAACAGGTGACATATGCGTGTCATATGGGTACTGTCTAATGATGATGTAGGCAGGTGTCATTTGATGGGTTTTACTGCACTACTGTGTTGTGATTCCCACTACAACAACGTACTTTTCTCAGGGTATAGTTCTCGTGGTGTTCCTGTACAAAAGAACTGTCTAGATGTGCATTCATTCCCACAATTCCTCCTGATTCATGGCAACTAACTGTTCAATGTAGACCAAGAGCAAAAACTGTTGTTGTTTACAGAAAAAAAGGCAATGTTTCTCCTAAGAGGCTGTTGAACCCTCCAGCAGCTGTGACCATGCTTTAAGGAGCCGTTTGGGTAGGTGTCTATCTGGGTACACACAGGCTGTCTATTCAGACAAAGCCTGCAGCTCCAGGGTCACTGGGGCTGCAAAAGTCATGCTAAGGGGAGCACAGCACTACATCAACACTATTTCCTCCACCCCTTTCTTATTTGGAACCTGGTGCTGGGGACCTCAGTCTCAAATATCCCATTAGTATTAGGCTTAGGATTCAGAGAGGCACAAAGCCTACAGCTCTAGGGACACAGGGGCCGCACGCAGGCATGCCAAAGTGAGCATGGCACTGCATCCTCTGTTTTCAGACCCATGCAGGTATCTTACCTGCAGTCCCTCTGTGGTTTTGGTTGGTTGTTTTTTCTTCCAACTATATTTATTATAGAAAGAGCAAAGAATGCCCATCTGGTTCACTTTCTGGTGGGATTAAAGAGCCCTTTTCAGGTACTCCCTCTCCCATTTGAGAGTCTAGCCCCTTGCTAGGAAACCTCTTCCACCATTTGCTCTGCTTCTCTGCCAGCAAAGCACCAAAACATCTTCTAAAGGTGCTGCATTATGCATATTTTTACAAGTACATTTTTCTATTTAATGATTTTAAAGTAAATTTTATCTAGCAGTTAATGTTTTCCTTTTTTGAATTGGGGGGGGTGGGAAGAATCTATTCTTATTATTGGGAAGACTCAGTCCCTCCTTTCAGCATCTTTTCTTTACTCTCTTATCTGAAAAGAGAATACAACTTACTAGCTAGGGATAAATGAAACTTGGACAATATCTTGTCGGCATGGGTGTAACTACTTCTATCCATGTATCTCTGTAGCAGGTCAGTGGAGATTAGTTTCCTGCAGAAGCCTAGAGAGATTCAGGTTAATTGGATCATTCATGCAATTGGTTCTTCTCTCTTGATAAAGCTGCCTCTGAATATGTTAATGGCATTCATTGAGGGTAAAGCTAAAGAATCTATGAGGTGTGACATGTTGATGGATATCTTAGAAATCGCTTATGCTCACACTTGAAAGCATGTTTGCACCCAACACAATGTATGTATTTCACACAGCTTGTTTCCTGGTATCTAAAATAATAATTATTTATAACATTTGCAACAAGAACAAAAAGAAAAAATAGCAAAAGAAGAAGAGTTTGTGGATAGGGTTTATGAAAAGGGTAATCAGAATAAATTGACAACATTAAGAAAGCCTCATTACTTGAGATTCTTATAAATATATTAGCTAAAACCAGATTAGTTAAAACTATAAAAGCTATTCCTGTTGAAAATTATTCTGCCCTAGTTGAGAGATGACCTAGTTGACCTAAGAGGCTGTTCTGATCTCTATCTTCCAACAGTTTTGTAAAAATAGCATGTCAACTGATTCAGATTTTTTTCTGTTTCTGTCAGGGCTCTCTGCTTTTCTTCAGCCACAGGAAGCCTAAATCAGCTGGTTTTCCTAACTGCTAAACTATCATGGAACTTGGAGGCAAACCAACATTAGCTGACATGAAGGGAAGAAACTGTGGCAAGGAAAAGAGGAAGATTAGCTATTTAAATGACAATAGAGAATGACAAAGAGGGATGCTGACAGGACTATGACTTGATTAAGATGGAGCTTTCCATTAATTTTCATACAGCAACTCTAATTGTTACCAAAACTACATTCAGCACTTTTCCATAATTTTAATTCCATTTCAAGTGAGTCTAATTAAATTTTCTCAATGACTAAATTTTAGCCTTGAACAAGTTACTGAGTAGTCTGCTTTCTCATAAAGGAAAAGTGGCCCTGAGACATAGACTAGCATTCATTTGTGTGTTTGAAAGCCTTTTCACATATGCTTCACGTATAATTTCATACTTTTCTATATATTTACTTCTAAAAACTCTGACTGCATGATTAGCTCAAGATCAGTTTTGTTACAGCTTCCTATTGGTGTTCATCCTTTCCCCAGCCAAGCCTTGCAGAAATAACAGGAACTACTAAATTCTCTGCAAAGCTCGAGTAAATCTGTCAGACAGTGTAACATTCTTAAATTACTTAATGAAGTGCCATTATGAACTTTATTAGTTAAACTCAAATTAAGTTAAATTTGTGGAAATTTAGATCTCTATTTTTAAGCATTCAAATTTAATCTGAAAGCAATCAGTGGAAAAGTCTCTCTGGCGAAATGTGTCCATTTGCTTTAGGGTTGAAGACTCCTGAGACTGATCTCTAATCTAAACATTATTTTGACATACGGACAGTAGTGGACAAATTTCATGGATTGCACTGAGCCTTTGAACAGCTGCATAGGAAGAAGCACCCTTTCCTATTGTATTATCCCTCCAAAATGAAACAAATTTGTAGAAAAAGATGATTTACACTTTGCAGAAAGCTGGCACTTTGGCTAAAGAACAGGTGCGTGTTCTTTTCCTGACTTCCTTTGCTAACCTGCCCCATCTGACTTTATGCATCTGAATATAAAACCACTTGCCCTGTCCCAGCAGTGGCAGGCTTATGATTGATTTTTTTTCATGTTATGCAGAATGCTTCAGTAGGGTTACTCTACAAATGGAGCTCTACTTCTCTAATGCTTCCTCTGAATAAGACAGTGGGAGGAGCTAAAGGCAGTGTGTTTTGCCATTGTAATTTCAGTGCATATGAATCATCTCATTTTTATTTGCAGTGAAGAAACTGTCTACAGTTTTATATTAGAAATTAATGTGAATGTTGCATAGAGAATAAGCTCCTAGATAAATATATTCTCTCTATATTTAGAAGAAGTTTCCATAATAATTTAAGTATCTCTAACTTCTCAGTACAGTCTCTTGTGAAAATGCTTTCAGAATATTGATCTAAATTTGGTGGCCACAAATGTCTGATAATGAGAGTTTGAACTGTTTGTTCTGATAGGTCACATTTGTACCATATTGATTCTGTATGTGGATTGCAGGAGCATGTGCCAAGGAAAATAATTTTAATGAGTAAAAGCCTTGAATCTCTGAGGAAGGATAGGAAGCAAAGCAGGGCTCGGAAATGGTAGTTCACTTATACAAGCAAAAAAGGAAAAGATAATATGAAGAAATGAAAGTTAAGTGATGTAAAGACTTAATGGCTGATTAGCATTTCCATGAAATTTGGTTCCCGTATATAATATATTCCCTTATACCCCTTGTGTCTAGCAAGCAACCACACATGCATGTACAGCTATAATTTTGCTGTGCATGGGTTTGTCTTTATCTGGACTTTGCTGAAGGATCCTGGAACTATATTATGAAGAGATGCTAATCATTGTGGTTCCCTTCACCAAAAACATACTAAGATCATTACTGCATTCAGAGGGCTGTAGTTTTCTTTCATCTCTGTGGACACAGTTTACTTGCCTCTGTGCTAGCTTCTCTGCATGGGAGTCCAGTCAGACTCTTGTTTGGCTCATTTCCTCACTCCATTCAGGGCAGAAGTGACTTTACAGTATATGTAGTGCTTTCCCAGAAGCAGACACACAGTCATAATACAATAGGAATTTAAGGTGAATTTTAGCTAGGTGTATTTTAAGAGAAGGAGCAGGCTGGGTGTAAGCATGGTGAACTTCAAGAACTGAGCACTTTCCTTTCACAAGTGTTTTGGGGTTCAAAGCATCTATGAGAGCTCAGGAGACATTAACAGTGGGCTGGGATCTCCCACTTTCAAGTCTTCTCAAACCCTACCTGCCCAGGAAGAGGATGTAAGGTATTGCCCGTGCCTCATAGGTGCAGGAGCTGAGGCAGTTTCCTTGCAAAGCTGTGAGGGTTTGTAACCCTGAAAGAGGTGTCGCTGGCACTGAAAGCAGCCTTGCATCTACCAGCCACTATTTCCTCATTTGCTCTGTTGACTCTGTGGGGGTGCCTGTGTGGACTGAGCTTTGACAATGGCACGTCTACAGAAAGCAACTGAGACAAAGAAAATGTCTATTAAAACTCAAGTGAATCCTCAGACAAAGAACATGGACTTTCTTCAGGGGTAATTTCCAGGTGGTAATTTTTCTTCAGAAATTTTGAAATGGTCGTTTCAGTCAGACAGAGTGAAGAAAATAAACAGGTAATACGCTGTACAGTTCTTGCTCAGGAAGAGAATGTGCTGCCAGTTTTTGGCTGTTTTTTTCTTCACCATCTTAGAGCTGCAAATTACATCTCATTTTACAATCTCTGCTATGATGTGAAAGATACTAGACATTGTTGCTCAGAAAAGGTTGGGGTTAAAGTGGCCTCCGCCTGTGCCTCTCTGCCTACAACATTTTAAGGCATCTCAGGGAAAAGCATGATGGGTATTATTTAGTCTCATTTTTCTCAAGGCCATTTAAACACATGACATGAAGGGGAGGATGGATAAAACGACACCCAGAATCCTATTTTAAGATGTCTGCTAGTGCCCTGGAATGTGTGGTGTGAGCAACACCTTCATGCCCTGACAGCCTGCGCTTCTCGACTGTCCAAGGCATGGCTCAGCTCCCACCTCACCTGTTTGTGAGTGTCCCAAATAATCAGCTGAGCTCTAGGGGTCACAGCAGGTGGACTGCAATGCAGCCGTAGGAACATGATTCCTGAATGGCCATGTTCAGATTAAGATACTTTTTAGAAATTACAGTAAGTGGAAGCTCTCGGGCACCAGCAATTTATGTGCTGGTGATGGGGGACAAAGGGGACACCTAGGTGAGTGTGACCCTGACACATGACCAGCTACTTATTTTTAATATTTTCTGCTGTGCTTTCTTTTGGAAAGCTTCTTAAATGAATTGATTTACTAGTATGGAACAGAGCATAATTGCTTACGGCGCATAATGTGCACTCAGGTAGATAAAACAAGCAATATAACCCAATGGGTGCCTTAATGTGATGTCCAAGTCATGCATTCGGACACTCAAATTGGCACTTAGGTGCATAAAATTGACATTTGCATGTGTAAATGGCAATTTGGAGCATCCAGATTAGGGATTAAGTTTCCCATGTTTGAAAATTGAGACCGTGTCTCTCTACTCTATACACTGTTATCTGCTGGCTACAGAGCTTCTGTCAGCACAAACAGAGTACTAGAGGATTAAATCAATGAACACATGCAAAGTTATGCATTGTTACACCAAATGATGCAATTCTTGTTTATGGTCTTGACTAGCTAGATGAAGAGAATACACACTTGCCTGTTTTAATGCAAGTATTTTAGGCACCTCTAACATAAGCTAGATGTAGCCAACTGAGGAATGTTGTGACTGAAGTAGAACTGGAAAAATGGTGTTTGTGTGGGTGTGCCTGCCTACACTGCCTATATTTAGCAAGTTGAAACGCTATTTGAGTGTTCAAGTAGAAACAGTAGAGATACAGCCCTCTTCATAGCACTGAAAAAATGTCTTTCTCAAAGGAAGCAAAGGACATTGTCTTCATTATGGTACTGATAGATATGATCAACATTATTAAGCATCCTTATTGTACCCAAACAGTAAATTCTCAGTTTTATGTCTGCCACGTGAAGATCAGGCTCCATATCGCAATTGGACTCCCCACCCTCCAGTGTCATCAGCATTAGGCCAGGGGTCATTTACACTGTTTGCAAGTGTTGCAAGCAGAAGAAAGCATGGTTAAGATTAGGAGTATGTTTCACAAGCGTAGGAAAGCAAGTGATAGAGTGTCAGGCAGAGGCTTACCCATGGGTTAATGCCCTTAAATTAAATGATAAAATATGCCTGGAACAAAAAGAATTCTCACTGGGAACTTCTCCAAGCTCGAGCCCATATGTTACTGGCTAATCATTTCACACCTTCATCTGCCAGAGTAATTAGACAAAAGCAAAGCAGTACTCTGCTTGCTTTTTTTTTTTTTTTTTTTTTTTTGCTACTGTTTCATAATACCAGCTAAGAAACATTGGGTTATTTTAAGATCACCCCAAATATTAGGGCCCACTGGGAGTAGTTCTTAGGTACTCTGGTAATTGGTTTTACTCGCTAGTTACAAACACAACAATACTTTTTGTTATGGGTGTTTTCTTTATATACTTTTTTCTTTCCTGTTAAATAACAAATATATACCTATAATTGAATTTAGGTCCTGTTGCAAATGAAAGAATTGATTTTTGCTGTGTCACATGAAATCTAAGACAGCATAATTCCACTGAAGCCACACTGGTGTAAAATTGGAGCAGAGAATCATGTACAAAGTGCTTATTGGCAACCAAATAAAAAATGTCATCTATACTCTTGGCTTGAGCAGTGCTTCTAACCAGTATGTTCTTACCTACATTAAATATAGGCATATATCTAACTAGCAGCTATACTTCTATTGCTGCCTTGGGCTTTTCAGCAAAGTGAGTGAAGCCTGTAGACGGAAATGTGTTAAATACTCATGGATGGTCCCTTTCAGAGACTGGGTAAGACTTAAATTTTCACTCTCAAGCACATAGATCCTTTTCACATTTTTTTTTTAAGATTAAAGAAACCTGTTCTTTATATTGAAAGTGGAAAAAAAAAAAAGAAATCCTTGAACAGTTTGGTAAGTGTGCAAAGTACTGGTTTTGACAGAAACACCCAGTGTAGCAGCCCAAGATGTACTCAGATATCTCATATCTTATCAAAGCCCAAGACAGCCATGAGCATTACAGACTGGCTTCTGGTTTCCAGGTCATTACACAGTTGATAAGGAGGGGTTGCAGTCGCCTCACAGGGACTTGTCCCAAACTGAGGTCAAAATACATGTCTCCGCTCCTGAAAGGTTAGAGTCAAATAGGCAGTCTCCATCCTTTGTCACTGTCTTGAGTAGACATCACATAAAACCATCTGCCTTAGGTGTCAGTGTCTGAATAATATAAAGACTTCTATGCCTTCATTTTCTGCTATCTCTTGTGCGCATCTAATACCAGCTCCCCTCACCAAACAGCAGCAGAACGGATACATGACAGATAGTAGGGACATAATACTGAAACAAAGACCAAAACATTCCATAGACCTGCCCTGGAGAAGGCCAGGCACTTCTCTCCACAGTATGGAAAGGGAAATGGGCTAATGTATTGTCCTGGTTTCACTGGGACAGAATCACAGGCCTGCCATGGTCTGCAGGACATTAGCAGTTTGGAGTCAGCCAAGGCAACTGACCTGAGTTGGCTGCAGGTGTATGCCAGACCAAAAATGTCATATTTGGTGTAAAGGGGAAGTTTACTGAAGGCAGAAGGTCTCCTGCTTGGGCTTGCTTGGGTTCCTGCTGACTGTGCTCCTCTTCATGCTCCTGAGGACTGTCTTCCTGTTTATTGTGACCACCGTGCCTTTGCTGTGCTGAGTACAACTTTGTTTACTTTATACTGGCATTGGTATTAGTTTTGCTGTTTTATTAAATATGTTTTTGTTTTGACCCATGGCTTCTCTCTCCTTTTCCCAATTCCCGTTCTCTGCTGGGGAGGGGGCGTTGGGTCATAGAGCAACTACTCTGGTTTAGCCCTGAGTATGGGCTAAACATAGACACCTATCTTTGACCGCAGAACAATTCCTTGGAGACAGAACTAGAAGTCAGATAAGGAGTAGAGTCAATAGATGGCAATGGCATACTTGGCTTTACTGTGGGTGAAGTTAACACTTTAGGCTGAATGCATAAATGCAAAAAGCAATTAGATTAGCTGCACCCTCAAGGGAGTATGAGGGTAGAAAATAAGGAAAAAAGATGAACTGTTTTTGAGACATAACAAAGAAGCTCTAAAGCAGAAGATTCAGCAGCCAAGAGCTGATATACTTCTGCTGTGAGGTCACATGAGGAAGGATTATGGCATCTGTACATATCAACCCATCAGACCATTTATATTTTAATCACATATGGGATGAAAAAAACCATGTAAATTAAGCATGCAATACATTGCTAATTTTGTGTTGTCTGGAAATCTTAGATAGAAAAAGGGACAACCCCCCAGGAAAATTTTGACCATCTGATTTCTGAAACTGGAATGCCCTGATTCACAGAAGCCCATAGCTTATGTCTGTGTTTAAACTCTTGTTCTAGTAATAGTGAAGTTGGTGCATTAGTGTGCTGCTGTCCTACATTACCTGTTGGTTCTGAGTCCTGTAAAGAGTCTGCTAGGAAGTTGAAACTGGGTATTTGTTTGTTAACATCTAGGAATAATAACAATAATGAAAAACTATAGCTTACTGAGGAAAAAAAATAAAAGAGCAACAATTGCAAAACAAAATGTTATTTGGTTATCTCATCTGTAAACAATAAATGTCAACAGCATCCTAGACCCTTGTCAAAGGCTCCTTAGAGAATTTGAAGGTAGTCTTTATCTTCCCCTGCCCTTTATTAAAACAACTGTATAGACTTTGCTGATAAACAAGACAATTAAATGTAAATGATGTCATCTCCTGGCATTCATTCACTTTAATGAGTCTAGCCAATCACCCAGTGTAAATACTAATAGCTGAAAAGCAGTAGTATTCAAAATCATATTAGCAGACAACAAAGAGAAAATGGTGACCTTTGTTTTAAACTAATGGTGCAGCCTCAGCATGCTGTTCATAGCAATCCAACCAACTGCTTTTGTCATTTTTAAAAGTCCTGATTAAATTCACGCATGGGTGTTTATTGTACAAGCCTTAATGAGGTGATTGTTTGTGGTGGTAGGTGATGGGGTTTAGAGGTGTAAAAAGTAGCTTGCTCATAAAGAAGCAAACCAAGAAGGGGAGAACTGCTCCCATCTCTGTTCTTTTTTCCTGTGATGGATTTGCTCTTACAGCTGCCATAAAAGGATATATTCAATCTCGGGCCATTTTCTGCTGAATAGTAGAACTCAATACCCCTCGTCTTATCCTCAAGCTGCCTCTCTCCTCCCAGGCATGTGTTATCTCCTTTTCCCTGTGTATTTCCAGACTTTTTTTTTTTTTTAATAGGAAATGATGTACTGACTTCTCACCTTGCTCTTCCGGTAAATTACTTTATCCCATAGAGCATCCTGTTCTGAGTGTTTTCAGTGTTCGATGGTGGAGTATACATGGTTTCTTATGATACTCAGTAAAGAATGCTGTTTAACAAAAATTAGACAAATTCAACACTTCCATCTTTACAACTACAAAATAAAAGTCAAGACCCTTAACAAATGAGTCACTGAGAGAAATGAAATATTTTTAAATTTTTTTTCTCTGTATGTTTAGTCCATGTTACACATCTTGTCCTGCCACTGGATGTGGAGAGCATCTTCAAAGAGCAAATAACCACTAGATCTAGATTGAGATGTTCCACACAAAAGCACTTACACCTTTAAAAAATCACAAGGATATTGACATTTCCCTCTGAAGCAATTGCATGTAATGTTGCAGAGGATATTGCAATAAGACTGGAAGAAATTCCTGAACGCTTAATTGAAAAGGATGATCAGCATCTTTATCCAGGATAAAAACACAGCTGGTAAAGCCAACCAAGTTACACTGATTCATTGCACTGAGGGTTGAGATCTCTGCTTTCAGTGTGACTGACTTCAGAATTTGAAGTTAGAAGCTCTTATTTTGCCTCTCTTGTCTTTGAATAGGTTTGATATACTGCTGTATGATGCTGCCAAACTTCGTCTGCACAATGGTGGCACTGAAAATTGTATGGGAGTTTAGCAATTTATTCTCACACACATGTGTGTACTAAGTGCGTGTTTGCTGATGCTCCATGATATTTAAGTGCCTTTGCTTAGGACTGCAAATAGGGAAGGAATGGGTCAGTGGTCTTCAAGGTTACACACGTTCAGTTCTCTGCTGTGCTCAAAACTTTAGTGTGGCCTTAGACACATTAATTTACTATTCTTGGGCTTTATCCTACTTTATGGTGTGGTGATAGTGAAACAAGGGGAGACTAACAATGCGTAGTGGTCAATGCAGGAATTTATCCAACTGCTGGAGGCAAAGTGATTGCTGTGTGGGCTAACGGCAAACAGAGACAACAGATAAGCAGGAACTCCATTGTATACAAGGACTTCCAAGAGAGCACAAGTAACAATGATAAGCCGGAACTCTGTTATCCACAAAGACACCTGGAGGAAGGACAGATCAAGGAAGATTATCGCCTTCATCCCAGGGAACCCAGCCTCTGACCACCGGACAGCAGACCACCAGACGCCAAAAGGAGGAGACCTATGATAATGAGTTACCTGAAATAATTGTAATAACCCAGCCCATACTAATGAATATGTATGTCTTGTAACTATAAAAGCAAGCAAGTTTTAGTCCCTGGTATGCGTATTTGGAGGAATGATCCCCTATGCATCCAGCGCTGTAATAAACATACCTGCTTTAAAACTCTTCGCGAGTTTTGGAGTTTGTTTCCGCACGTCAATAGCAGCATTCATGACTGGTCAGCACTCAGGTAAGAGACTGAGTGGTATTACTGGTGCATAGGTATCAGACAGCTGCTGTGCATGTTTCCTTCCTTGGCAGGAAAGAGAAGGTCTATAAAAGAGAGTAGGGACTGAAAGGAATTTGTGATGCTGTGGCTTCTTCAGTGCTAGAGAAGTGTCAAGAATTTAGGAGAAATTTAGTCCCCTAGTCACATGAGTGTCAGAGTGAAGACAGGGATACAAGGCTCTGACGTGTGGACTAAGAGTTAGGAAACACTTTCCCTCAGTCACATTTTGATTTGATTTCTTTTTCCTTATTTCTTTTCCTTCCTGATGTGTGGTGTGTAGATACAGAAAAAGCATATAATTTATTGCGTGTATGAGAGTTGATCATCCAATTCAAAATCCCTTGCAATTGCTATCAGGCTGTGCTCAGCGTGTCTGCAGTAGATGTCTTAGTTATCTATGTCCAAGTGAGAGAAAGGGAAGCAAATCCTATCATCGCTTCCCAGGGTTCAGCTTTCTTCACATATCTCACAGTAATAGGGCTCCCTAATTTAAGTATATAGCCTACATACATTATATATACATATGGGCCTTAATTGACGAGCAGATTCACACCCCTGAGGGGCAGAGACTGATGCTGATGTGTGTGAAGTTCTCCATTACTGTTGCTGACTGTGGAATGAGGATCAGGCCTAAATCTTTCTAAAGGTAAACAGAGGATAAATGTGAAGCCTGGAGCTGTCACTTAAGTCTTTTCATCTCTAGAGTAATAATCTCTTCCAGAAACAGGACTCTGGGTGGAGTTTGCAATTGTTCCGTTGTAGCTGTCGATTTGTTTCGCTATTATACACCAAGTAAATTTTCTTCTTGGTAAGTGAACTGCATGATAAACCACAGGCAAACTTCTGAAAAACTGCAAACACTTACGCTTTACTGCAAATGTAACCATAACAATTCAAAGTACTAATTTTCTACCTCATATAATATGTGTAAGTATGCCTTAGCAACACTCACGGGAAACATAACTTAACAGTGCTTCTATCTTCCTTACCTCAAGATAGGAAATTTATGTCACATACTTAACAGAAGGCGGACTGCCTGAGCTTCCCATGTGCTTATCTGCACGGGTTTCTAGGAACATCTTGAGGGGGTGTTTGTTTTTCTTTAACCCTTCACTAGCAATGTGGCAGCTTCACTCAGCTAATGGAAATAATCATATCTTGGTTCCTAGTCTCTCCCTGGGTTAAAAAGAAAGAGTGTAATGAGAAAATATGAGCTGATCGCTTTACAGGAGAAGATCTGAAAACGAGATCTTTATCAATAGGAGAGCAATAGCTATCTGCTGTGCAGCTTATCCCATGTCAGGGACCACTCAGTACACCATAAAGAACTGGCAGCTGGGTGGCTGCTTCCACCTTCTAGTGAGCATTTGTATTATTTGTGTTTGTATTGTACAAAATGCCAGCTTCACGCATATAGGAACATAAAGACTCCACTCTAATAAGTTTTGATTGTTAAAATAGGAGAAATACGAATTATGAGAAAAAGGATTTAGTTTTATTGTAATTTACAATTGATTATGTAAAACACAGAGATTAAGAACTAATGCCATTAAGGCTTGACAGTGATTTTTACCATTAAAGTCACTAGCAGGTCTTAAACAAGTAATTTTGTGAGTTAATTTAGAATCAAATGAATAAAACTCAATGATCTAATTTTTGTTTCACTCATACTCACAGACTCACTGCATCATAACACATCAAATTTTTATCTTTCTGAATCCAAGAGTTGTTGTCCTACATACCCAGTGTTCAGAAAAGGCAAATTCTATGGGAAAAGATAATGTCTTTTTTTTTTTAAAAAAAAAAAAAAGTCAAGTAAGAGGCATTTTAAGATAAGATCCTGAAGAGCAGGGAAGCTGGGAAGTTGCCATCAACTGTCTGCTTAGTCTAAATGCCTGTCTGTGAACTGTAGCAGATGCTTAGAAAAGTATGTAAGAATGAGGCAAGTGTGCAGTGGCATGTTCCTGGTGCAGTCTTCTAGTCCGCAGCTACTGCAGATCATAGGTGGTATCTCTCTGCTCAGTGCCTCCTAACTGATTTAATTTTATGAACTTGTCTTCCTGGATTTTAAATCCAGACAAACTTTTGTCTAACTACAACAGCCTGTCAGTGATGTCATGGTCTATTCCCTGGGTGACAGATGACCTCTATCTGTCTGTACTGAGCCTGTTGTGTGGTAATTTCATTTGATTATTGTTTTTTCCCCTAGTCACCCTCTCCTTACCTATCAGGAGGTTCCAGGAGTCCTTACTAAACAGTAGAAAATGTCTGAAATCCAGTGTTTCTACAGGATTTGGATGTCTATAGCTAGGCATGAATTCATTACCGATGTAAAGCTGGGATGTATAACCCAGTCCCTTCCTCATAGTCAAAGGCAGCTAAGTGGTATGCTACCATTGACATTGCTAATGCTGGTCAGTTTAAGGGCACCGATCTGTCCACTCCTCCCTGCAGGTGCAGCTTTTACTTTCTGCACCCCCCAATGTGGTACACAGGATCTAGCAGTGGCCTTGGTCTGCACACCAGTCCCTGATGCTAACTCTAAACGTTGAGCGTTATCACTGCTAGAAGCAGGCACTGCCTGCGAAAACAGGCTGCTAATTTCAGAAAGTGCAGTTAGTTAAAGAAATTGAGCTGAAAAATAAAAATCACTGAACAGAATTGTTCTGTTCTAACTCAAACTAGGACACTCATTGATGTACTAAGTTGGTTATTTTGAGTGAATGACTTACTCCCCCTTTAAAGCACTGAGAAAGAGGAGCTGATATTTAACTCTTCATGTTAAGCCCTGCTGCTATGGGAGCTGCTAGAAAGTAGGACATTCATGTTTTTTGTCTTCTTCGGTCATATGAAATCTTCGTCTCTTTCAGGTATTTTTTTGAATATGGGGTTCAAATCCACCTCTCCTGTCCTCATGAGGTGCTCAAAACACCACACTCTAGGTAGCTATGACAAACATCAAGCCTTTCTCTCTTAATAATAAAGCTGTGAAGGAGAGGAGGTAGGGAGCAGCTTTGCTCTCCACTCTGCTGACAGCGACTTATTGTACAGTGTGAAGTTAAGGAGTAAGTGAGGAAGTGAGGGGGAAAAAAGTGAGATTGGAACATGCAGCTGGGAGTTTGGACCTGTTCTCTGCTCCAGTGATGTACATGTATTTCCCCCCAAAAAGGTCATTTGAGCAGGTGCCAGGGAAGTTAAGGGTGAATAACTCTCTGCGTGGGGCAGGGACAAGGCAGGAATTTTGAGTGCTGTGATGTTCTTTTTAACAGCTAAATCCTACTTAAGTTTTGCTAAGACAACTGAAGTCTCATCATGGATCAGAGCCTGAATCTTGGGGTGCATAACTTTCCAGGGAAACCCTAGCTCACCCAGTCATGTTGTGGTGGCTTAGATGTGGCAGGATACAACCAAGGGTGAGTAGCTTTTGTGTTACCAAGTGCTCGTGCTGAACCAGTCAGCCACCAGCTTTCCATGAAGAAGACTTCATCTTTGTGATTAGAGCTGAGATGTAAACATTCCTAACTGTAATCCCTTAGCGTGTGAGCTGCTGGAGTAGTATTGCAAACTTTTTAAGAGGAAGGACTTCATGATATATTAGTATATGAAGTTTTGGCCTTCATTATTTATATTTGTAATTCTCCTAATTTTCATCAAGGAGTTCATTCCGATGTTGTTTCCCTGCATAAATTTGCTGGCAAAGCTGCACTTTTTATGGGCATGAAAATATCACAGAATCACAGAATCACACAGAATCACAGAATTTTAGGGATTGGAAGGGACCTCAAAGGATCATCAAGTCCAATCCCCCTGCCAGAGCAGGAACCTAAATGACATCACACAGAAAGGCATCCAGGCGGGTCTTGAATGTCTCCAGAGAAGGAGACTCCACAACCTCCCTGGGCAGCCTGTTCCAGTGCTCTGTCATCCTTACTGTAAAGAAGTTCCTTCTAGAGTTTAGGCGGAACCTCCTGTGTTCCAGCTTGCACCCATTACCCCTTGTCCTGTCATTGGGCATCACTGAGAAGAGCCTGGCTCCATCCTCATGACATTCGCCCTTAACATATTTATAAACATTAATGAGGTCTCCCCTCAATCTCCTCTTCTCCAAGCTAAAGAGACCCAGCTCCCTCAGCCTTTCCTCATAAGGGAGATAATATGAACTGGTTTTCAGACGTAGATTTGGGCACAAACCCAGTTTCCCTTTCCAATAAAATTTTAAGATTAAAAAAAAAAAATTCCAAACTCAAGACGAGTCAAAGTGGAAATCTTGCAAATATGCTTAACCTGAAATCATGTGCCTGAACACGTATGTGACTCACCAAAACATTTCCCATGAATGGTTTTGAAATATTTCATCTGAATTTCTAACTGATCTTTTTGACAGATTTTTTTTTTCTTAAAAATTTCTTTTCAAATACAGAAAGATTTTTTCTTTCTGTATTTGAAAACGCAGTCATTTGAAGTGAGAATTTTAAAGAAAAGAGCCCTTTGTTTTCCATATTCATAATGGACGTCTTCTCTCCCTCCATCCTCATCCTCCACAATTTCCTCTGCTCCAGTAATTAGAAACAGAAATCTCATCATAAAGCCCACATTTAAAAACCTTATCTTTCCTATATAGTTGCACTTTCCCTATGTCTAGCACTGCCCCCAAAGAAATGTACTTGCTCAGACATTCAGTTCAAGCCAAGAACATTTTTGACACCCGCAAGGAGTCTGCCAAGTGACTGTATCATACATTAGAGTGTCATTCCAGCTGTAGGAAAACCTAAACCACATGAGTGACTTGAACTGTGATTTCCTCCTAAGAAGAGAAGAAATTCCCCTATGTATCACAGCATTTCAATTTTAACTGAACTGCCTACAAGATGGCAAAATCCAGGAGGAGAGGAGCTTATTCACTACTGAGCAATGTTAAGCAAATACTCACTGTAACATCAGATGCATGATAAAGCTTTAAACCTCCTATGCTTTAGTGAGCCTGAGGAACCTCTCATTTAAATGAGACACAACTCAGGCATTAGTCAGACAGAAGATGAGATGCAGTCCTATAAAAAAACCACATTAGTATGAAAAATGAGACATAAAGCAAACTGTCCCCATATGTTGCTATCTGTATCTCAGAAAGATTTTTCTTGAAGTTTTACTGTAATGATTATCAAGGGAGTTTACGTGCCCTGCCCTGGAATTGATATCAATCTAGAGAGGAGGAAAGGGGGACAAACTCAGACAAAGAGATATCCAGGAAATAGGGACAGATGGGAGACAGTTGAAACAAAAAGGTATTGGCAGGGGAGACAGTAAACACTTGCTGTTGAACTGCATGCATTTGGGTACTGAACGTGGTGGGGTACTTCTCAGACACAAAGAAAATTGCCTGAGGTCCTGCCACCAAATCCTGCTTATGTGCAACACAGTTTTCTTTCCTGTTGCATTACTGATAACTTGCAACAGCTTTTTAATGTAGTTTGAGTGATACAGCACATGTATCATTTCTTTATTACAGTCTTTCAATCATCATCATGATACAAAGAAAAACCATTGTTCAGAGCAGATGCACTCTTTTATTTGCTAATATGTTCTTGGTTGACACTAATTTGCCACAGCAAAATATAGCAACTGTCTTCAAAATGCTGCACACTCACTCAGATTGTTCCAATACCAATGGATATGCAATAAGCAGCATCAAACAACCCATAATAAAGCAGCTTTACTACAGATGTTCATTATGCACATGAGTCTCTGTAGCAGCCTGTGTATTTTGGAGAAATGTTTGAAATTAGTTTGGAAAAGCAGTAATTAAAATTAGTTATTTCTCATAAAATTCAGTAAGATCAGAACCACAGACATGTCACAGTACTCGGTTCCCAGGAGTGATTCCCCTCTCCCCATCATTCAAAGCATGTTTATTAATGTTGTTGTAGACTTGGGTATCATATCCAAAAACTACTCTGGATTCCAAAAGACATCGTGCTGTTGAGTAGCAAATATTTGGACTTTAGAGATTCGATGCTGTTCTCATTAATACTTCTGAACACGGTCCTGATTGCCATTTTCCCTAAGAGCCCATTGGATACATGTAATGAATGCACTGCTTGCTGGATTAATTGTCCTGTGAGCTCACTGGCTGCCTTTTGTACCCTAATTTCCTTGCAGTGCTATGGAAAGGATTTGTCATGTGCTGTGGCTCTCCCCAGTGACTGCGCAGATAAGTAGCTTCTGATGACATGAGCTGACTTGCCCTCAGCCTCACCACATGAACATAACTGAATCCACTATATGGTAGGGATTAATTTTACATTTTTAGTACAATTTTTAAGTTTACATTTTAATGTACGTGTTTGGCAGGGTGGCTAGATGAAGGTCTCCTGTCTGGAGTGCAAAGATATCACTGTCTTTCCTGGAAGGCTGCATGGCCTGGCTAAAAGACCTAGGATCGTGGTCTGACTGTTCTCAGTATCTCTTGGCTCAGGTAACTACTTGTAGCACTCATCAACAGAAGAAAATAGAATATATTATTTCAGAATTCAATCCTTTCTCACCCCAAGTAACAGAAATTTTCATTATGTCAAGAAAGAATTAAAATGTTTAGATTTTTTTTTTTCCCCAAACCTTTTAATTAATTTTTGGCGTAGCTTCAGATTGAACGTTATTTTAACTAAACTGATTTTGCTTTTGTTTTTAACTCTCATGCTTCATCTGAATGTGATGGTTTTTTGTAGTAAACTCTTCTCCAGGAATATGTCTAGTGGTTTAATGTGTGTGGTCCTTTGTTCTTGATTTGCTCATACTGGATGAGCAAGCGCTCAATATTCAGACAAAGCAGGCAGAGCATTAATCACCTCCTGTGGTATGTGGACCCTGACAGGCTCTTAGGTACCCTGAGCAAAGCAGGAATGTGTCAGAACAAAATTGTCTGAGCAAACACTGCAAAATTTAGATCTTAAATGTTAACTCTTTTTTTTTCCTTCTGGACCCAGCTTTGAAGGAGTTTGAGAGAAAAAGCTAAAATCTCTGTTTCTTACTGAGAGTGTCAGAAATAAGTTCCCTTCCTTCAGAGAGCACAGAAGGAAGCAGTGAGAAGATGGTAACAATCAAAGTTGAAGGTAACCACAAAATAGCTGTGGAATGAGTTCCCGACATTGCTTGTGAGTTTTACATGCAGATGTGGCATTCATGAATTCCCAATGACATCAGTCTGTGTGTTGCAATATCAGGACATGAGGTGTGATTGATTAATCTGTAGCTCTGACTCCATTTCCTGACCTAATAATTTGCTGCTCTCCAATACAGAATATGAAGGTTCAAACAAAAGAAAAAAAAAGGGAAAATGAGATACTCTTGCATTCTTTGGAACGAGAAGATAAATGAGCTCCCTATTAAATAAGGCAGAGATTTGCTGAAAAGTGCTAACTGTATTTGGGAGTACAGTGTGAATTTATATCCATGAAAATAGACATCTCTCCGAGTCACTGATACGTGGCAGGGGAATCATTAAGTGCAATTAAATATCATGTTTAAAACTGGTTTTGAAGCATGTCCATTCCCTTACAGGGCAGTTTGGCTTCCGAAATGACCTTGGCTCTGAAACCTGTGCCTGCACCCTCAACACATAAAGGTGACTTAATAAACTTTCCAGACCTAAAATGGACATTTTGATGACACTATGAATACAATATATGCTAAAGATCTATTCCATTTTCTATAGCCATAAACAGATATGCTTTAATGGTCTGATGCCTTTACCTTAAAAAAATTCCAATTTAGTTCCCTCGAGCTATAATAATAAAAACTGCTGACACTCTGTTTTTATTTTTCAAGAACGTATATTATAAGAGCTTCTCTGTATTTGTGGAGTGTGGAAATCAAGCTAGGTCTTGGAATCAGACTCTTTATCAAGAAGAAAGGCACCTGAGAAGGATTTGACACGGACTTTTAAATTTGACACAGGTGACAAGGTCATGAAGCCTATTCTTTTTTTTCTCTTGAATATAACTTTGTAAATGTCTGAGCTTAAAATTAATTTAGTTCATCTTTGTTTCTTTTGGCAGTATTTCTATCATTCTGAGTTTGAAGAGAGGAGCCATCCATTTCTGTCAGAACAAACACACTGTGCAGACAGGGAATCCCTTTTTGCCAGGCTTGCTGTGCCTGCTTTTGGCATTGCTGGGTTACAGGTCTTCAGGTTCTGGTTTTTGAAAACCCCTACATAGCAGACAGTGACATTAAGGCCTTACATTTTTCTGTTTTCTTTGATTTTTAAACTTAAATGCACATAAAATGCAAATGGGGTAGTAGGCTGCATTATGTGTAAGAGACAAAATACACACTGCTGCAGAAACTGTATCCCTCTCTTGTGACATGTCATAAAATGTCTTACATATTTGAACACAAATCTGAAATGGCAATACCGAGTTAGATGTGGATGCAGCATTTTGCTACCTATTACAGTAAGTGTTGACATTGTGTTGAAAGTACATTTCTTACATTGATCTGACAGAATTTGGTCTTTAGATATCAGAGCAACCAGCATGGGGTTATTCAGTATCTGCACAAACCAAGTTCTGATAGTTTTCACTAGGAATGATCATGACAGTCTTTCATAGACCTGCTTTTTTCTGGTTTTACTGATTTTTTTTTGATTTTTTTTTTTTTATTTCCTCAAGTGTTTGTGTTCAAACTACATTTATAAAGCCTTTGCAGATTTTAATCTCTTTACAAAAGATACAATCCCATTCTTTTTTCCTTTATCTTTTTTATTTTTTGTTTGTTTGTTTCTGTTTTGCCTACCAGCAACATTTCTACCCTCCTGTGTTACCAGTTGTTCCCCCTCCCTTTATACAGAAGCACAGGAACAGGCACTGTGGACAGCCCAGCTCTGCATCCTCTGTTATACAGTGTCCAAAAGCAAGCAGATACTTAATGAGCAGTTTAAGACTGAAGCAAGTACCTAATGACACTCCTTTAGAAAGTCTTCCCCGTGGTCTGTGGCTAAGGGCCTCCCTGAGGCAGAGAGTATGTAGCTAATAACACAAACCAGGTTCTTTTCTTCCATGGATTTGTCCTGACACTTCTTGAACCTGGACTACTACAAATGCAATTTAAAACCTCATTTTTTAGAGAGGAATGCATAGCACTGAGCTACAGAAATATTGCCTGTCGATTTGTATGATGATTAAAAATCACACTGTGTGTTATTCTCTTTTGATCTGTGTATTGAATAGCAATAACCCAAGGCTTGTCCTGAATGTTTGTGGTGGCTGCCATTAGGTGTGAGCACTGGAAACATTTGCACTGTGCTTCTGATCTCCAGGGTCAGAGTTTTGTGTGACTAAGGGAAGGAGAGCAGAAAAGACTGGGAAACCAGTGACATGGAGGAACTGTAGTGAAATTGGTCATGGGAGCCCAGGTCCAACCCTTGAGGCCATTAAATGTGGCTGCTTAATACTGCAGGCAGCCAGCTCTTGCTGTCTCTTAAAACCTGGTGAGAATGTCAAATAGCCAGGGCACAAGTATTAGCTTGCTGGAAAAACAAAACAAAACCAACAAATGCCCTTTGAGGCACATGAGCTTTGTTTTATGTCTGAAGAGAATAAAACAGGTTGAGAATAGTGTGTGCTTGGACCACCGTGGTCCAATTCTACCATTGCAATTCTGTTAGTTATTTGTTTTTCACTGCTAAGAGCACCTGAAGATTCTGTTAATTTAAATTACAAAGCACCAAGAGGAGCTTCACATAAAAAAGACCCTCCCTGTATAAACTTTAATTTTGTGTAAAGTCCTAGGAAAATTTCTTAACCACACTGTTATTTTCGTATCCTATTTCAGACTAAACTTCAGCTTAGTGTTAAAATGGAAGTTCAGTTTAGAAAGTCTGAAAGAAAATTCCCCTTGTGCTTTTGATCTGAGAGCTGAAGAAATACCTGGTCAGTGCTAGCCCTCTAAGATCTGGTGAACGAGACCTGTGCTGGTATCCTTTTGGATCCATTTTTATATGGCAGCTCTCAAGATGCTGCTTTCATATTCTGTAGAAACTTTTTCTGAGGAACCGAAGCCCTAACACAGTAACATCTTTCCAGGCTGAGAGTCTGTTCTGTAGTTTGCTATTCATATTGTCCTCTAAGTAATGAGTTTTCTTCTCCTGAAGCAGAATGAACTCTCATAGCTATTCATAAAAGAAGTGTTTACCTCTTTTTTTTATGCTCCCACCCTTCTCACCAGAAGTTCTACATTTCTCAGCTTAACTTCAACACGCAGCTCTGTGGCTGATTTTAACAAAGAGTCTGGGTCTTGTCCACCTCACACAGGTGGTCAGGGAATAAAACTCATTATAGAATTTGAAAATGTGAAAATTGACCTTTCTACTGACAAGAAAGTGAGACAAATTTACAAGAAAACAGGGACTGACCAGGGGCTGAAACCCATATCTTCAGTGCTAAGTTTGGGTCTTGTCTAAGCAGATAATTTATATCCTGGAGTTCAAGGGATGTTTTAAGGTGAATACCACACTTTGCTCATTTAATAAACTTACTGCCTGTGAAGGACGGTTGGATGTGGATTCTGCAGTACCTCTGTTGAACAAACATTATAGATGACTGATGCTTATATGAAGGGGAAAGTTTACAGTGCTGATTACATAAATATTTGCTTTTAAATATTTGCATACCAATACTTAGGTTTATGAATATGAATTCTCAAGATCCCTGTTTTTATGATCCTGTTTCAACAAGGGCAATTCCTCATGAACAGAATGGAAGTAATAGACAACAAATACTGGGAACATAGGAATAGAGTAAGATCAAAGGTGCAGATTACAAACTGGAACGTATTTCTCTCACTTTTATTATTGGATGCTATTTGCATAGAGGCAAATGTTTTTTTAAGACTTTCTCTTTTCTTGCTACTGATTCTTACTTGATTTATAATTCTCTTCCTGTGACATCACAGTTGATTGGAGAAAGCACTATCAAGTCATACTTAAGTGATTAGAGGTTCAGGTGAGAGAATGAGCAGCTCTTAAGTAGAAGATCCTGTTTTCATACTCGTGTCCCATGTATTAAAGTATTAATGCTGAAGGGAAGCAATCCCTCATGTAGAATTTTTCCGGCATGTGACAGCAGTTTATAAGGCTTTTGGCATTATAAGACAGTCACCATGATCTGTTTTTCATGATGCTCTTAGGGCAGTGCTATAAGACTCATAAAGAGGGAGTTTAAACCAAAAATCAAACCTATTAATACAAGACTTCTGCTGGATTTTCCAGTGTATGTCTCTCCTGTGTCTCTCTGTTAGACCTTAACCATTTAGAGTGAGGGAACACTTTGATACTAATGTGCCATTTTTTTGACACTAAATAAATATTGAATTCTCATGCACATCAACAGCTTTTTTTTTTTTTTTTTTTTTTAATAGTCAAATACAAGCAATATATCCTCAGAAATTTTTTTCACTGTCTTTTATAACTGTTATCCATCCAGCACCTGCATCAGCAGCTTAGGAGCAACCTGACACCAAAACACTCTTATGGTGCAGCTAATGAGTTCTGTTCCATTACTTAATCATTAAATGTAAGATTAGTTTATATATGAAACAGATCTTTGGTGAATATATTGGAAGACACAAAAACCTTTGCTTGTTCAGATCTAGTAAAAGGTTAGTCCAAATCAAATTAAAAAGAGATTTCAGCTTGGATGTGTTTTCAGGCTTGGTGTCCTCGTTTGACCATCCTTCTACAGTGAGAAAATATCTTACAAACTACTGTCCACAACGGGATGTGGACTTTGTAGTTGTTGTCTTCTGCTTGTAACACAATAGAATATAATAATTTGGAGATGCGTACTCAGTTGCTTATATGATTTATTCCATTTTTATACTTGAAATAGTGCAGTCCTTGTTACTACAAGGAAGAACAACAATAGAAATGACCTCTCAGGTGATCACTCACAACTGGTCCTTCACCTCATATTTTATGCCAAATCTGACAGCTCTTTCACTCACTCTTGTCTTTGGAGTGAGACCTAGGATCTGGTATCAGTGAGTGCTCACTCATCCATAGCGATAAAGAAGTTCAACAAACTAATTAATTTTCTTTTTGTCACCTGGGAGTTCCTCATAACACTGTAATTCTTCACTGCCATATGCTACAGCTCCATAAAACAATTTATTAGTAAGTTGTAAAGATCATAAAGCAGCGAGAGAATGCAAACAATGTCACATCAACTACATGCAAAATCAGCATAAGTGAGGAAACACCTTTATTCGAGGTCCCTGCAGGACTCATACACCTCTGTGCCAGGACAGGTTATGTTACAGAGGTGGAAGGGGATTTCTATGAACTGTGGAAGTCCTCTAGGATATGAGGTTGATGAGTCTCTGACTTGAGTCCAGTTATGGCTCCAGTTCAGCAAAACACTTGAGCCTCATTGACTTCGCTTCAGTGAAACACATCTGTGTTTTGCAGAGTCCCTGCTGCTGAACTGCACCTGAGATTAAACACAATAGTAGTTTTGATCTTTCAGGGGATGTTGTCAGTTTTAAATATATATTAAAAAAACAAAACAGCCCCTGAATGCTGAGTTTATTTTCCAGTGATATAGATAATGAGTTATTCAATTACAACTCAAACGTGCTTTCCATTTCCATTGTTTTCCATTCTCTCTGCCAGATGACCACAGTTTGGTGTTTCTCTGTTTGGGAAATGAAAATAGATTAGTCTGTCTCGCTTCTGTTTACAGCCTGATCCTAATAAATTTCACTCAGAGGTTCTTGTCTGTCAGTTCAATACCTGAAATTTTTTAACGTTTGCCACGAAGAGACATTAATGAAGATAATTTCTATTAAGAGACAGAGGAATTACTAGACTGCTTATTTTAATCCAAACTTTTCAATTTTATGTTAAAAAAAAATAAAAAATAAAAAAATTCAGTCATGTCTGACTTTCAATTGAGTTGAAAAGATCCTGTACTAACTTTTAGAAAGATCTGTTATTCTGTGCTCTAAACCCATTTACTTTCACTCTGCCTCCAATTCACTTGCTGCTTATAAAATCTCCAGCTATTATCCTTTACTCAATGCAGTGCGTGTCTGACACACTATCAGCACCCTGCTGCGGGGCAGGCTCCCAGTGCAGGGTTGTAAAGGAACGAGTGAATACGTGAGAAGATCCCAATCTGATCTGGTGCCATTCCCAGAGCAGAAATGGAAGATGCTCTGTGTCTAATTCTGATTCGTTTTCCCTTCTATGAAGGAAATACACTTTTTCCCTTACTTCATCAGGAGGGATAGGCTGATTTCATTTTATACCTGTATTACTGTATTTCAATGTATGAATTCATTATTATGGACAAACATCTGTGATGCAGGCTATATTTATAACTATAG
Source organism: Baryphthengus martii (assembly GCA_013396935.1). Taxonomy (NCBI): domain Eukaryota; kingdom Metazoa; phylum Chordata; class Aves; order Coraciiformes; family Momotidae; genus Baryphthengus; species Baryphthengus martii. The sequence goes on along the minus strand of VWZK01004727.1, from coordinate 272,245 downwards.
TCTATAATCCCTTTTATCCACTGCTTGTGCCAAATTCTGTTTTGAAGTAGGCAACAGTTTCATTGTATCCCTAACTATCATTTCAGTAGTCTTTTCACAATATAGTTCTAATTTACCTGTGCAGAAGTTATAGGTATTTATTGATTTGCCATCTAAGTAAACTATTAAGATTGCTGGCTATTGAGATTCTTGTTCTTTACCTAAAACTCTGACAGAAATTAGCCTTACATTTCCATGTAATAATATGAAAAGTTTTCTATTTGCCATCAAAGTTTTTGAAATGTTCCTGAAAAAGCTAAATATTCAAACACCCAGATAATTTGGATACTTGGAAATTATTACTGTCTCGTACTATTAAATTTATCAGGTTTGGGGTGATATATTTGTGTCTCTGAGCTATGTTTCTTAATTAGAGTGTGTGCCACATAATGCATCACTTTTCTTCCCTGAGAGAAAAGACTTGGATATACCACAAACCATGTTGTTCAAGAGAAAAGCAGGGATATAGAAGAAAATATCCAAATTGTATAGCCACCTCAGGCTGGAGTTTCCATCCAAATGACATCTTCATTTGGCAACTTTATTGCTGTCTTTCTTCTAGAGGGGAGGGATTATATTGTGGCATACGAAATACAGGGAGAGCCATGCTTAAACAAGAAAGAAGGAACAAAAGACAGGAGGACCACATTCCCAGAGAGAAACAGTCTTCCCAAAAAATGTTCAGTGCTTGAAGTCTGAGATTGGGGGATAAGTTTTGGGGAAAAATTGAGAAATCCCAGCAAAAGCCCATTTTTCAGCCAGCTTTAAAACTGTGTTTACAAATCTAAGCTTAATGCTGTTTATTGACATTCTTTTCCCACAGGACATTGATCCAGCAGATGCAGTGTTGGAAACTTGCAGAAATCTTTAATTTACAACTAAATTGCTTGACTGAGTTAGCAGGGACTGTGTCAATGAGGGAGGACTACACATTTGGGGAAGATGCTCCAGAAACTCGTGTCTTAAATTTGATTCTGCGGAGTGATGGACAGATAACTTTTGGTTTTAAGTTATGACAGAATAAAAATACATTTGCCAGGAATAGAAACGTGCAACTGGGGTAGAGTTACAAGATACAACCAATGTCAGGGCAGGACAATCAGAGCAGCTGTGCTGTCTCAGAAACTGAGGAGAAATGTGGTCCAAGCACTCCAGTTACCATCTGACCCTCTGTGTCCCCCTTGTTCAAGGAGTCAGAGGCATGGTTTCCTGTATGCCCAACCAGTGAATGTAAAGTCCTTGCTGATAAATCGTCTCTCAGGTGGGTTTTATATTCTACAGATAAACACACCACGGAAACAGGGCAGCTCCTGCCCATAGAGCACAAGACCTTTCTGCTGTCTTTCGTGCAATGCAGGTGGAACCTCCAGTGAGCTCAGGCAAAAATCCCCCATGCTTAAGAAAAGAAAACCCTTAATTCATTCACTCTTCTTAGAGATAGTCCCCTGCAACTCACCTCCTTGCTCCATGCTGGGACTTTTCTCAGCTCTGTCAGCAAAGAAACTGGCCTCTTGTCTGCTTCCCAACTCCCTCTACTGCTGTGCGGAGCTCTTATGGAGCCTATAGGCACTGTGGCAAAGATAGCCTTTTGAACTTTCATGGCTCAGGCACATCAGTTTCTATAATTAAGTCACAGTGGATTTTCATATACCTCTGCTTCCCCTGTCTGTGTGATCAGGGGCATGTGTACAGCTTGGTTCACTAACAAACTCTTCACTAGTCCAAGGCAAAGCTCAAATTCAATACTTTAAGTGGCGTGAGGCTCCCATGCTCCTCATCAGCTTTCATTGACATAAAGCTCCATCCAGGCCTTTGCTAGTGGGTGGTTGAAGGGGAACTGTGGGCTGCCGCTCCTCTGTGACTCTTAATTTTCCTATGTGAGCATTTTACAATGCATGTGGTAGACCACATTTTAATTTCTCAGTTACCAAGAAGTGAGAAATAACATGCAACTGTCAGAGCCAGAAAGTATTCCATGGAAGGACAGAAGTGCAGGATCCGACTCAGGTCTCCTTGTTCCTCTGCCAATGCAGCATCCTCTTGATCAAAGCCTCATTGTCCTAGCAAGTGCACTAAGCCGTGGGGCAAGCATGTCAGGCAAATTAGCTCAACTCCTATGACCCTTCAGAGATCCACCACCCGTTGCACCCTGCCCAGAAGACCCTGGGTCTGGTGTCACGTTTGTGTCCTCAAATCCTCCTGGCGTTGACTTGTTTTTCCATTTCCTCCACCACCCACTGTTTCCCTTCTGAGTCTCTCCCTGCCCACACCCCCAACAAACCTGTGTCAGGCTGTGCTTATTTGGATGGTGCAAAACATTTTAGCAAAAATGTCTTCAACAGTGGAGCTGTACATGGTCTGTGAGCGGAAAGGCATGTGGATAAGTCACTAGGGAGGAAATCTGCTGTTTGGCTTTTGCACTGACCTGCTGCCTCACTCAAGGCCAGCTCTATTTAAACTGTTCTCTCCCAGACAGATCCATGTGGATGACAAGCCAGCTCTCTACAGGAACGGGGTCCTCGTGCATATCCACAGTGCAGGGCAGAGCTGTCTCAGCTGGGCTGAGCTGGTGGCCACCCATCGGAGGCTGCTTTCCTCTTCCTCTCAGCATGATCCTGGTTCCTTGGGCAGCTTTTTTAGAGCCAGCTCAGATATCCACAGATTCACTGTAGTGTGCTGTGTAAATAGGAGCTTAATCCCAATACAGGCCTGAGAAAGCCCACTGAGACAAAGCATCTTGAATGCCGGCTAAAATACAAATGCTAGACAAGTCTTCATTGCGCCGCCTTCTCCAGTGTGTGAGTTTGGATTGCTCCTTGCTTGAAATTGAAACCAGTGGCATTTTACACCAGTTTGCACCAGCTGCAACAGATGTGAATGACAGAGAGTCACGGAACATGGCAAAGGATCCAGCCCAGGATCACTACTGAGTTTGCCCAATTGCTGTGTGTACATAGCACAACTGAAAAGAAAACCCTCATCCATGTCACTACTTGAGTAACACTTGCAGTTACTAAACCAGAAAGGACTTTAAAGGACTGGTTTATTTTTCCATTAGCTGGACTGCTCTATATTGTTTGTAATTCTCTCAGGCTAGGCCATAGAACTAAAGAGTCAGGTTCACTTTTATGCAGTGTTATTTTCTAGTCAGGGTGCTTTGCTTGGCTCTCGTACTCCAGTCAGCAATAACTGAGCTGTAAATAATGAAGGGAAAGACAAGGAGGAGAAGAAAGAGTGGGGAATGTTGAGATTCTAAAGCTATTCCTGCTTTTCCTGTATTTTACAAAGGATTGTTCAGAGCCAGACTTTGGGCCAAAATGGCTTCTAGGAGCACACTTTGATGTTTTTTTTCCTCCACACGGCAGGAGAAAATAATTTAGAAATGTTAAACAGCACTGGTAAAGGCCATATGCTTTGACAGAGCTGCTTCTCCTCAGGCAAACTGATGTGCAACCAATTATACTAAAGAGAATATGGTAGATTTACTTTTCCACTCAACAACAATAAAACTCTTGTCAAGTTCTTCCCTTGCACTTTCTTTCTCCTCCAACAAGAGAAAATATTTAGTCCAAGAGTCCTAGCCTTAACGATCTTATGACTACAATAAAAATAATAAACATGTAATTAGAAATGTTATTTACCTTGTCAGGTATGCTGGGGCTTGTTTTGCATCTTAAGGAAATCTGGCATTAGTTTTGCATTAGATGGGCAGTCTCTGTGCTCTTGACTCTTATTTCTGAGTACATTTCCTTTTGAGGCAAAGCAAGGAGGAATGCACCACAACCTTTTATTGTGCAGTTATCTGCATTCCTGGACAGCGTCACTGTCTGGTGCGTGACTCATTCATGATCTCTGCGAAGTTTTGTGCTTCTATTAGAGGCCTCTTCTCATTCTGCTTTAGTTTAGACAAAATTAGGCTCCAATGAGCTTTAGTTTTCAGAGGGAGGCTTATGACATAAATGGGAGAATGGCATACCATGAGGCAAATGTGGCCACATCTCCTGTCTGTCTGTAATTTGATTACTGAGATATAGATACTGGGAAAATCTAAACCTACTAAGAAACAAATGATGTTTAAATAGAGGGGGAAATCCCGGTTCTTCATTACAAGCAGTGATATTTGCTGTGTGTTACAGCTACAAAGGTACTCTAAATGACCATGGATACAGAAATATATGTTGTGCTCAAATCAACTTGGAGGAGTTAAAGTAAAAATTATTTAACCTTTGCTCATCAGACAAGACAACTCTAATTAGGGGGTCATATTAGTGGGGTGTCTATAAAATAATCAAACTGATGAGGTGTGCTGTGGAAGGGAAATTTATATTATTATGTTACTTCTCCCTTTTGCATCATTACCAGATCGAACAGTTGCAACATCTGAGGGTACAGAAGAAGAGTTGATGAGAGATGGGTGGTTTCTGTAAGCGAAGGGTTGTGTCAAAGCCATGTAAGCTGTGTAGGGTAAGTAGTTAGGTCTGTGTAGAGGAAAGAATGGAGGATATTTTCTGATTGATAGGTGCATTCATTTTTACTAGTGCCTTTCCTCATGCTGTGCCTGAGTTTTCACTATTTCACAAAATGATTTCTGTGCTTTGATAATATGTGATAAGTAAACCTTGACAGAAAGCTTAGTTTTGATGCAGTTCTGCTGAAGAACCCCTAAACATGACTAGAACCTGGTGTTTACACATTATGTCTGAACTATTAATCTAAGGAAATGGTACCGCTTAGGAATGTCACAAGACCACTCTCTGGAATATTACTTTTCTCTTTCATTAAAGTACTACTGGATCTAATTGATAGCATGGAGAAGTTCAATGCAGTTGAAGAATCAAAAGAAATACTCACTTTGTGCTTGCTTTACATGTCTCTGCTGATTGCAGGTAAAGGGAGGGTAACAGCGGGACTTGTTTGTCTTGATCGCTGGATCAAATGTAATGCCATTCCACCAGGATAGTGAACAAAGGAGAAAGTTAAGAAAAATTAAGACAATAACACTGGGCTACAATAACAGTCAGACAGTGGCCAGAACAAAATAGTTCAAAGGAGATAATTGTGAGGAAGGAGTGAATGGGGTCAGGGAAAGGTAATTCATGGTAAAGATAACCAGAATCTGTGACAGTCTTTCATTGCAAGGGGCATGGAGGATATAAAGGAACTGTTCAAACTGCATAGGAGCAAAGACTGATAAGACTTGCACTGCAGAGATTAAGGTATCAGTTTCCAGCCAAAGGGATCTGGGGATTGGATCATTACTGTGCTATTAGCTGTTGGCTGGAGATACACAAAACAAATGTTTATTCCCAGGAGAAACAGCTCTTAGAGTTTAACTGGCTGCTAATTTGAAATTCCCTTGAGCAAGGCAGCACTGTCTCATTGGAGCTGGAGTCCTCACAAGATAATTTCAGGATAATAAAAAGAATGAAAGTATTTCTTTTTCACTATGCAGTATATGGTGACTGTGCCCTTACTCTCTGTAGGATTATTTTCTGAATCAGTTATCTTGTATTTCTCAGTCTAAAAGAAATGAATATCAGATGCTTCTCAATATTTATGGGGAATTCATCTGAGTGTGTGAACTTCCAGGCCCTGAATGATATCTGCATTAGTTTTTATTATCCTTTTTCTGGTAATAGCTAAAAGAATCCCAGAGAAAAAAATGACCACATCTCTGGGTGGGAGTACAGGGATACCCTTGCATCACTGGTAAGTCTCATGGCTACTCAGAACTGGGGGGACACCAGAGCTCACCAAGGCCAGACCTTGGATACCAGAAGCTGAGGAAATTTCACGGCAGATGTAGCCAGTATTTTTTCCTAGATGTTCACCTATGATCTTTCATGAGAATTATCTTTGGAAAGCAAGAAGAAAGAAACAAACATACTGCAGAGCCAGTGCCACCTCTCATTCAGTTCAAGCTGCAGAACTGTTCAGGAGAGGAAGACTGAACTTCAAAGCATTGCACTGGTGTCTGCTAGGTTGCAGGGCAATAGACAAGGATATGCTGGCAATGAGAAAGTCTGAGTTTTGGACCAGGCTGATCTTTGAACTAAAGATGACAGCAGTCTCTGTCAACACTCTTTTTAGTTGCAGTGCTGTTCTTCCAGCAGAGGAAGGAGACACATGCTTGCCCACAGTGAGGAATAAGTAGACTGCCCAGTGAGACAAATGACAGCAGCCTGGCACTGATAAAACTGTGTGAGCCTGGAAAAGAACCTGGATTGTGCAATCACTTCCAGGAAACTAAATTTTCTTTATCACAGAATATTAGGGGTTGGGGGGGACTTCGAAAGATCTAGTCCAACTCCTCCTCTGCCAGACCAGGAGCACCTAGATTAGGTCACACAGGAATACATTCAGGTGGGTTTTGAATGTCTCCGGAGAAGGAGACTCCACAACCTCTCTGGGCAGTCTGTTCCAGGACTCCATCACCCTCACAGTGAAAAAGTTTTTCCTTATGTTTAGGTGGAACCTCCTATGCTCCAGCTTGCACCTGTTGCCCCTTGTTCTATCATTGGACATTACTGAGAGGACCCTGGCTCCATCCTCCTGAAACTCACCTGTTACATATTTATAAACATTGATGAGGTCACCCCTCAGTCTCCTCTTCTCCAAGCTAAAGAGACCCAACTCCCCTAGCCTTTCCTCGTAAGGGAGATGTTCACTCCCTTAATCATCTTTGTGGCTCTGCACTGGACTCTTTCAAGCAGTAGAAATAAATTTTTCCCCTCTCCTTATAATGGCTAATGCCATGATTAACATACTAGATTGTACATGGAGTCTCAGCAGAAGACATCAAAAGCTTTCCATATAGGTTTTTGTCTTGCTCTGTCTTATTAGTGTATGTAGTATCCTGAGGATATAACAAACAGAACGGCAGAATGCCTCGTGAGAAGTTTAGATGTGAAGCTGAAAGTTTGCTCCCACCCCACAACAAATGAGAAAGACCATTGTTTCAAATAGAAACAACTCTCAGGAGCCTCGAAGCCAACAGGATACCCCTAATGTAACCCAGCCTAAACAAAATAAGGAAGGCAAAAATAATACCTTTTTTTTTTTCTCCCAAAGTCACATTCTCTCTCAGAGACCCCCTGCCACATTTATGCAGGAAAGTGTGACTTTTTAGACTGGACCCTGAATGTAGCAACTATCTTTCAGTGTCAACAGCAAACCCAGAGCTTCCAGACTGGAAGTATCAAAACACTTTAAAAAGACTGTTTAGCAGTTTTCCTACACATTCAACCCTTCAGACAGGGTTTAGCTGGTGCACAGTATATTCTCACATTATTTAAAATTTTTCTGCTGATCAGCTGCTCTAATTTTGTTGGTTTGTGCTTATTAAAATACCTTCTTTACTACCCACAGAAGAAAAATCAACCTGACTGCATTTGTGGCCGTGTTCTACCTGTTATTGTACCTGTTTGTCTTCAGCAGCAGTCAGCACGTGGGTGGTTTGGAGAGAGATTTACACACTGGTATTTTATTAAGATTCCTTTTTATTCTGTAATTTAACTGGGGAGATTGAAATATTGTACATTATTTTGCCTGTGGTAAAATAGACCTATTTTAGCTTCTTTTTTTTTCCCTTCTTCTGATTGCTCATTAATATTCAGGGTTTATCTTATCTATTCCCTTCTTCATTTGGTTTGTAAATGATTCCTTTGCTTTTTCCTTTATTTTTAAGCCTGTTTTCAACTTTTGTTTAATCTTCTTGGTGGTTTTTTTCTTGTTTGTTATTAAATTTTGAGTTAGACTTTTAAGCTCATCCCTTTTCATATTCATTCCTTAAAATGCCAGCTGCTCTTTTTCTCTGTCTTCTACAGAGACTGTGAACACAGAGAAATAGAGCTGCTCTTCCAACATGCTACAAATTGCTGATTTTGATCTATGTTTCTCAGGTGCCAAGAGCAGGGACTGGGTGGACTTTGGACTTTCACCGCCCACAGTGGCTGCCATTAGACTTGTCATTGTAATAAGCAGAAGGAGGCACTAGTGTACCAAGCCACCATTCAAGGGGCTGGTGACACTGAGGTGTGTATCATCCCAGCACCCTTATGGGATCTATCTCAAGGCAGGTTCTGAACCCAGACATTTCTTATAAATTGCTTATAAATGGCTCTCTCTTGGTGTAACTGTGCTGACTCCAGAGAGGCTGTTCCAATCTTTGAGCTTGCTTGTCCTTGGCTGACTGCTTCATCAGGGCCTGTTTAGTTTCACGTCGTATTTATTTTTATAAAAATTCCATTTATTGTGTTTTTCTGTCTTACTTGTCTCATCTCTTAGCAGTCATTGGGCCTACTGGCTTTCACAAAGCCCTTTCCCCTCTTCATTTTCGTAGAGTTTTTAGATCTGACAAAAGTAAAATTCGCCTTCTTGCTAGTATTGCTTCTCTCCAGTTTCCTCAAGCTTGCATCTCTGTTGTTCGCTCTTTGGCAGAGAACTGCAGAGAAGATGTCCCAGTGGGCTCCGGGTTCATTTTGCTCTTGTTTTCATCTTAATTCCTCTCTATTTCATTTTTTATATTTTGAATTTCCTCTATTAACTACCAGTGAGCCAATCTAGCTCCCTTTCTCAGCTTCCTCTTCAGCATCTTCAGCAAAGCTGTAGGCACCTGCATCAGGCATCACTCAGATATAATTCTGGTCTGGTACAAGGTTGGATTATGAATATGAGCTCACCTGTTGTCATGGTTTGAAGTACAGTTTCTTTCTCAGTGCGTGATGCCATTCTTTATGCAAAAAATGGACCATCTTGACAAATTCTTCACCTACTTTTTTCCCCACTGCAACATTTAAGTAGGAAGCTGCACCTAACCTTGTGCCTTGCTGTCTGTACCATGCAATGTCATGTGCAGCAAAGGAGCTCCAAAAATAATGTGTAATAATCACATGATTGACGAGCAGTACATGGTGAAGTTGACATTTAAAGGAACATGGAAAAATTTAACACAGGAATATTACATTATTTAGCAATGGAGGACATATGAAAGCTGAGACAGACAGATACAGTTCTTCTGAAATGTCATACAATTTGTTGGGAGTAATGACAATATTGGAATCTTTCAGTGGCATTTGTCATTGTCAGAGGCAGGTCAGTAGACTAGGTGGAGCCAGTTGTGATCCATTGTGACAATGACTAATCCCTTAAGGACCAAATTACTTTGTATACGAGTACTAGAAGCCCAGCATGTGCTGGACACTGGTGAAATACTGATCTATGTTTTATATATATCGCCTACCTGCAGAAAACTGAAACACTTTTTTTTTTTTTTTTGTATTCCTAGTTTGCTTTGACTATACTGGTCATTTTTCTTCTTCATTCTGTGGATTTGGCACACCCAAGGTCCTGCTTTTCAGTTGTGTGAAAGGTTCTGTACCTCTTGACGCAGGATCATAAGAGACAGTAAAATTATCATATGGAGGGATTTTAATTCTCAAAAAGTGCCTCCTTATTATAATGGAAAGGGGATTTTTTAGGGGGGAGAGGAAGTGAATTAGATGCTCAATTCTTGTGAAATGGGAGCAGTGTACCACCTTCTCCCAAAAGGGGTGCTGAAGAACCTTCCTGAGATATTACTTTGCTGTCTCAAATCTGTAAGTAAGTACCAAAAGAGGATAAGAAAGAGAACACAGTAATACATCAGATTTTCAAGCTGCAGTTTCTATTGCTTATAAAGAAGACACTATGCAAGTTAGCTTAAAAGGCAAGAGAAAGGGGCTTGCATGAAAGGGCAAGCAGAGTCAACACTTCCTTTTCAATACTGCCTCTGGCAGGCTTGGGTATATTTCTGGAACCCGAGTTCAGATGACATTTTCAAGGCACAGCCTTACCTAAAGGTAAGATGGGTAGAGAGTTGCTTCCACTTGATGCTATGGGTTCTGAGTGATCGGAGCTGCTATAGGCAGCTGTAATTGAAGTGTTTAGTATTTGCTAAATATGGTTATTACCTGAGGGTTCTTGAAATACTGTTTGCATTTTTTATGGTCATTGGATTCTCCTGATTACCACATGTAATAGACTTTTTATGCTACAATGCAACTGTTGAACATTTTAATTGGAATGCCATGTCAAATTTTTAAATTAAAAATCAAATACTCAAAGCACCAGTGCTTTTTTGATTACTAAAATTAAAACCTAATTGAATTCTCCCACCAAAAAATATCCTGTGGAAATTTAATTAGAGAAGTGTAAAAGAGCCGATTTTTAAAACATATTAATTTTTAATTAGAAAAAATCTGAAAGGCAAATTAGTACATTTAAAATGTTTCAAAATATGAATATGGAGATGCCATGTGGCACAAAAAAAGAGGAGATCTAAGGTCTGTCGTCCTAAATGAGTGTATATCACAGGACTTGAGTCTTATATGAATAAAATAAGAAGTGATGGATACCTGTTTCTGTTGTGGATCCTCATAAAAATCCTCCATGCACTCCAGCACATCAAAAGGCTAAAATGAAAAGTTAAAGTAGCTTCAAATGAACGTTTGGAGTAGGGTGTAAAGAAGGAGGTTAACTGTTTTTTTCAAAGTAGGGTATTAGGTACACCCTTGTCTCCAATATTCACCAGTTGACTGGAAAGACAGTTCTGCAGTCAACATGTTGGCTGGTTTAGATCCCATTCTTGAGTCCTTAGCTACTCTAATGTGCTTGGTCTCTGCTCCAGAGACCAAGCACATTAGAGCTAGGCATTACATCACTCTCTATTGCCCTGCTTTTGTTTGATTTACCATTGTATATCCAGGAAGATTCACACAGCATTAATAAGGGCAAAGAAATCATTGACAGCCTAGGTGGGCTCAATTTGGCCTTGTCAGGACATTTCCATTTCCCATTGATTTTAGTTGTTCGTGGTTGCATGCAAAGTGTCAGAGTCAGTGAGTTAGAACAGGTGACAAGGGCCCTTGGGAAAGGACACCACCATCATTAGTTAGGTAGTCTGGAAATAATTACTGCTCTACTTCTTTCTTAATAATTTTTCTTTCTTGAAAATGTGTATCGCACAAACTAGCTCTCTATTTTGTGGTGCTGTGTAATTTCATGATACAGCAGTTAGGAGATGATTTGATTTAAAGAAAAAAATAAAAAAAGACTAACTACAGCTCTCTGGAGACTTGCTTCTTAATGATACACGCTTAAAAGTATAAGGAATAACAAAATGAAGAGGAGCAGTGCCTGCAGGGTACATTCAGATCTGGGTTATCTCAGTCTCTCACAGCTGAAGCCAGAGCAGCATGTGATAGTCATCCTGGACTTGCACCCAGCGAGCCTGGGGGAGAAGTACCTGAGCAGACCCTGCAGGGTATGGTCTGACTTCAGTATGCCAGATCACCCATCCTCCTGTGTTCGTGACTTGGAGCATGACGCCAATCCCATTGATGCTTGCTTTTATCTTAGAAAGCCTTTCCTGGCTCTGAGAACAAAGAAGAAGGAACCTGCTCGTGGTTAAGATGCTCATCTGGGAAAGGGAAACTGATACGTGAACCAGAAACCTATTTTGGTGTAGTTTTTTCTTTTTTTCTCTTTTCCTAAAGTACAAAGTAAGACTATTTCTTGCCTGCTTCTTTTTCCACAGCTTGCAGTCTTGACACTTTCCCTATTGCTCTGCTTAAACTGGAGAAATCATACTAGACTGGTGCTAGTGGCATCTTTCTGGGAAGATGATGAGATGGGAAGGTTTAAAATGCTCATCTGCCATTTCCTGGTTGAGTGCTTTAGCTATTAGCCCAGCACATGAATGGTATTATATGCTCCCTCTCAACACACCTGTATGAAGGTAAATGAGGCAGAAGCTGTGGCCTGTCTTCTTTCTGAAGACTGTACTGTTCAGATAACCCTGTGGGTTTTCTGAACAATTTAGAGATTATTTTCCCCTAGCATATGAATTTGGTGTTGGAACACAAATTCTATGTTTCAGGCACTTTTCTATATGTGGGAGTTTTTTTGTTAGGTTTGGTTTTGTTTTTTTCTTTTTGTTTTGTTTCTAGATAATGTCTACTTTCCCTAGGCACTGTTTCAGGCACTTTACTAGATTTCAACCTATGACCCTAAATCTTTTAACAGAAATGGAAGTCATATGTATTGGAATCCTGCAAAATGCTAATTCCCTAATTTAGGAAAAATAGTGAAAAATATTGTGACGCTTCATGGCAACTCTACAGTTTCTGTTCTTCCCATGGTGGTTTAGTAGGCTGATAGGGCACTTGAAAATGAAGGAATGATTTGGTTATCATGTAGGCTGATGAACTGTCTTCTTCAGATGTCATCTTTGAAATCACTTGCAGTCAAACAATCTTGTTAACTTTCTTATCATTTCTCATTGCATACTTAGGCAGTCTGCTGTCTATCAGCAGTTATTACAACAACCTACTTGTTTTCCACTTGTATATAATAGCAGTTCACTTATTTCTCAAAAGTCTACTTATTTTCATTTTTACAACAAATTGAGAAGCAGAAAGTCTATTTATAGAAGTAGCTTTTAAACAAATCTGAAAATCAAGGAGCACTAAAGGCTGCGAAAAGCCTTTGGGATTAGACTACTTACATCAGTATGAAGAAGTGGATGAATGTAAAGAGTTTTTGTGGTAGATACTAGGTTCACCATGATGCAAATGCTTTCACGCTGGATAACAATTCAAGATGTTACTGCTTTCTGTTTACTTGATACTGCTTTTACAGATGAGCCTTGCTAACAGTGCAATGTCAGCCAGATTAGTTTAAATACCTTTCAGATCTGTAAGAACACATCTGTTTGTGCCACTTCTCTGTTTCATTTTGTTCAAAGACAAATTAAAAAAAAACCAAACAAAAAACCCAAAACAAAACAAAAACAAAAAAACAAAACCAAAAATAAGAAAATATATATGTTTATATATATAAAAAAATACATCAGATAAAAATAAATGTAATCCATGCAAATAAAGTTTGTCAATCACTATCAGAAAGAGATTAGGATTTACTGCTCCTCTCCTTTCCATTTCAAAGAAGAAAACACTCGGCCCTTCTTCTCTGAGAAGATTATTGAGTTTCTGCCCAGTGCACCTCATTCCCTCAGGAGACAGGGTGCTGATAAGACTGGCAATTCATCTGATTCCACATTGCAAATCTTGTATTACCAGCCCTGAAAACATGGAAATGTCACTATTGAAAAAAAAAAACAAAAAACTACACATGGAAGGAATTTGGAAAGGGAAAAGTATCTGCAAACTATGTATTGGAAAAATCTTCTCTTAAATGAAGAAGACTAAACAGCAGTATGTGAAGCATGAAGGAAGGTATGTGAATTTGGAAGCAGGGTCCTTTATATATAATGGGTCCTTTAGCAACCTTGGGTGTAGACATTGGAGCCCTGTGCTGCCACATTCTGTGGTGATGTGCACTCTTTCAGTCTCACTTCTCTGGGTAGCCCTGTCAATGGACATCTGTTAAGGCAAGATTAATTCTCATGTCAGACAGGTCCCTCTCTGCGTGGTGGAAGCTAGCTTGCAGGTGACTGCTTCAAAATTAAATGGTCAAATCAGCCAAGTTTGGTAAAAGGCTGATCTCAACAGATACTGGTTAGAGTGACTTGTGGTGTCTGAAAAGGTTTAGGAGAATAGAGTTTAAAACCAAAGTGAGTTAAGCAGAAGGCTATTATTAGTTTCTTTCACATTAGCTTAATTTGATGTTCATGTAACAAAGGGTTATTTGTAGTAGACTAATAGGTAGACAACATTGTGACATAAAAATTTCCAGCTAAAATAAACCAAGGCAATTACAGGTTGTCCACTAGGTTGATGTAATAATCTTTCATTTCAGAACAGCTGAGTTCTGGACCCCAAGTGTAATTCTCTAGCAGATGCCTCTGTCAGCAACAGGAGGCCTGCTTCAATCTGTCTAGAGGTGAAATGCTGGGAAAACATTTCCCCTCCCGCCCCCCTCCCTGAAAAGAGGAAACTAGGAATTGTTTTCTTCTTTCTGGTTATGTCAAAGGAACAGGGAATTCCTTGGGCTATCTTTCCACTGTCAGGAACATAGATGTTGAAATTTATTTAGAAGAATAAAAACAACAAAGAAACAAACAAGGTGCTGCATACATATTTACATGCTACCAAATGCAGGCAATGTATTGGGGTGCTTTCAAAATATGCAAAAAAGTAAGTATATGAAATGTTACGATCCTGAACTCTGAGATCTTAGTAAAATTTCCTGGGAAGATTATGACAAAAAATCTTTTTGGTGGAGTTTATTCACGAAAAAATTTCTCAAAACTGTGTCATCTTAAGTAAAGTATACACAGAGAAGATTTTTAAGATCCAGAAATGCTGGCTGGGATGAAGAAGGATCACTTAAAAGCAGTCCCTTCATCATCCATCACTTGTCTGTAGTGCAGAGATGACTGCATCTACCTGGGATATGCAAGACCTCATCTCAAATGCTTTCTCTAACAGATTTGAAAATCTGTGCCTTATGTTACTGGGAAATGCCAACCCTTTAATTTACAGATTTGATTTCTCTGCCAAAGGCATCCCTTGTGATATAATCTTAAGATTATATCTCCCACTGAAATCAAAGACAGTCTGAGTTTGGCCTTTTTGGAAATGCTTCATGTCAGGGTTACAGTGTTTCATCAAGTGAAAGAGCAGGCATAGTTATAACATGGACTTGGGCAGCTGGGGTGCAAGTATAGCAGCAGAAACACACAACTCCTGCTTTTATTCAAGATATTCCGAAAGAAACAGAACTTCTAAGCTTGTCCTACAGAACTTTTGGCCTCAGAGCTACTTTTCAGAAAAATCCCAGAGATTTCTGAATATAAAAAAAAATGAATAATTTACACTTTCATTTTGGATATTGTATTCCACAAATCTGCAAGATTACCATTCATCCCCCAAATGAACAACCTCCCCACGTTGAACAAACTTCTAAAATTTCCCATTAGCCAAAGCATGAGGTACATGCTTGACTTTCTGCTGAAGGAGGACTGGATTCTGCTGAAGGTAACAGGCTTCTTTTGGTTACTTAGAATTAAATCTGTGACTGCTTTGAATGAACCTCAGCTTTGAGCATCAGGCTAACCCTGTTGACTGCAGTGGGTTAGCTGATGTTCTAAAAGCTTAGCATATGCAGGAGAGCCTGGCTGTATTGAAGCCACTGCAATATGAAAGAGGTAAAAGATAAACAATCCCAGAGCTAAATCTGAAATCTTAAAAATATACATCAAAATGTGAATACTGAACAAAGTATGGAATAATCCTATGCCTATATCATATAATAGACACCTCACAATAAATAAACCAAGACTTTGCATTGAAGAACAGTGAAGTTTGACAAGTTAGAAATAGTCATGAGCCCATGGTTTCCAACCTGATCCTCTTTCTTTTAGTTGCTGGTTTAGTATTGGTTCATTGAGTACTTTTATCATTTTAGCATTAGAAATACAAAGCATTTTATTTAAAATGCTAATTATTTTTTAAATTAAAATATGTATACTTTTTTTTTATTGCAGGAAGTGCTTTATGTTTGATAACAAGAGGGCTATTGATGTGTTAGAAACCATGGAAGTGTCTGAGAATGGTCGCATAGGAACTAGGGCTTCTCCACCTAAAAGGTGATGGAATCAATAGCCAAGCTGAAGATCAACTACACTAATGCATGCAGCATGGGCAACAAACAGCAAGAGCTGGAAGCCATTGTACAGCAGGAAAACTATGACATAATTGTCATCACAGAAACATGGTGGGATGACTTGCACAACTGGAAAGCTGCAATGGATGGCTATAAACTCTTCAAAAGGGACAGGCAAGGAAGGAGAGGCGGTGGGGTAGCCTGTTATAACACTTCCTATCGGAAGTGTTCTGCTTGTCTAGAACTTAATGATTTTAAAGGTCTTTTCCAATGAATACGGTTTTATAATTCCAAGAGTCCCTGACACACATTTAATGTTTATTTATATAATTTGCAAATCATAGATAATTTATGCTGGGTCTAGCTCTACACATTGAGGTTACTGTTGCAGCAACAAATTCTAATTAAACAGGACTAAGTTAGGAATTGACTGTGTTGTGGTATCAAACCAGCATTTCATTATAGTCCTGTCAATTCCCATGTTGTGTAGTTGCTTAATACTGAACACAGAAGATTGAGGCACTCTGGTGACTAAAGAAAGACAGAGGTTAGTTCTGGTGCAAACAGGGATGTGTTGCAATCTGCATTAAGCAGAACTTAAATTATTTTTGCCTTTAGAAATGATGGAGATGGACTCTTCAGGGCTCTGTCCTGGGCTCCAGCCCATATTGTTGTGCTTTATAATCACTCATGCCTGCAGCAAAGTCACCTCAGAGAAGTATCTCATGGGAACTGCATGACAAATGGGGAGCGTGGGTCTGCAACCAGATCCTATGACATGAAACAGGTAAGAGAGGATGGTGAAGGAAGGTGATACATCACTGACAAGATCTCAGTCTTGCACAGGAAGGCCAATTTCTAGCTCCTATTGAATGAAATAATAAAGAAGTGCTGTGGCAGACATAGTTGTAGCACTCGAGAAAAAGCACAAAAGAGAGACAGATCTGGTAATACTTTTGAAGTTTGTTTTGTGGATTCAGAAACTTTGTTTTCCAAAGTGATTTGCGCCACTGCCCTGGGTCTACTATGGATTTTCATTAAACTGCTGACGTGCAACTTCAAAGTCACTTCTCAAAATGAGAGTAGGGCTCAAGTGGAGTTTTGCACAGACAGATACTGAAATAGATGAGCCCAGTCTACCTAGTCTGCCTCACTCAGCTCCAGTACAGAAAATACGTTGCTTGCATCAGGCTGATTCTGAGTCCATGCTAGTATAGCTTGCCTCTGGGTAGGGTATATCTGATGCCATCTGGTCTTATATCTCTTCAGATCCCCAAAGATGACCCTGCACAAACCACCCAAATGCTTACAAAAATGCAACCCAAAATAGTAGATGTCACAACCAGAAAACTGTTAAGTGTCTTATCCCAGTGCAATGACTACTTTTAATTCTGGCATATATCAACAGAAGAGGAGGAAGGCAGCTAGAGATGTGCTTCATGCTGTGCTCGTCATGACATGATCGTTATTAACAGTACAGCTCCCAGATACAACATGCTGACTCCACAAAATCTGACTTCTCACTTCACAGCTCAAACTTGTTTCTGTTTCTGTGAGAGGCACCATTAAGTTTCTATACATGCAAATATATGCATTTACTGATCTGTCTTGTTTGCTACTCAGTGAGCTTTCAGCCTTGGGCCTGACCCTGAGCTATTTCATGGGCATAGGGATCTTGTCATTAACTCCAGTGGGTTGAAGCATACCTTCAACATGGAGAGTTTGTTGTGGAACTAAAAGGGCAAATATCAGCCTTTAACCTTTATCTGTGCACAGTTATTGGACATGATTCCTCCCAGCTGCTGGACATGATAGTACCTAGGCAGTTCAGCTGTGTGTAACCCTGCCCTACCATTGCTCTGGCACTCTGCACATTTACAGCAGCTTTCATGAGGTGCTCAGCCCCAATTTGCTTCCTCCCCCTCCCTCCCATGTGCCAAAAATGTGCCAGTTACGGAACAAAGGAAATATCACAGAGTCGGTTTGGCGGGAGAGCTACAGAGCCCAGCAATTACCTGCTGTTATCACCGTGGCTGTGCTTTCTGTCATGTTATATTTCACATTTGCATAGCTGTGTGTATTTGCTCTTTCATCGCTGTTGTACGCAGGCTGTAATCAGTTCATTTTATGGCTGTCTTCAGCTAAATTCTTTGTTGATTTTAACATGACAGAAGTTGAAAAGATTACATATTATAAATAGATAATTAATATATCAGCACAGCTTGTTGCTCTCTGTCTCTCCATCTCTTTATGAGAATCAGTTTTAATGTTTCTTCTCCCTTTCTCTCCTCCATGTAGACTGCATGAGAATTAGAATGAAGCCTGACAGCTTGATTAAAATTTCACCAGATATATTTCTGTTTCAATAGAGGATTCCTCTGTCTTGAATAAATGGGTCACATGTAAAAAATTAAATCGCCGCTGATTTCCAAGTAGAGTAATTTTTCCTAGTAATTTTTTTTTTTTAAAGTTTTGATCATAGCTTGGGGATATGTTTGTATTCTACATTACCATTTCATAACATCAGTGAAATTATCTTCTGAATGTAATTTTGGGGGAAGCATGCACACTTTTCATTTTTTTGAATGGCAAACTGATGCACTAGGTTGCCTTACTTACAGATGAGGTTGGAACTGAATTTGTGGGAAGATCTTTCTGCAGCTTTAAACAGAGCAAAAGCATAGTGCATTAATCTAAGGAGAAAAGTAGGGAATACAGAGATAGCTCTACAGACTTTTTCTAATTCCCAAGTCAGGTCACTTAGCAAATGCTGTGCTTGTCAATGTGAAATTTTATTTCTTTTTCATACACTGGTTTTGGAGTACGTGTGTGTGTGACAGGAATAACTCCAAGGTGTTGAGAGACCCAAGTGGGGATAGAAGGACCATAAGAGCTTAGGGTGAGGAATGTCTGAGGTTTTACTCTGAGGCAGATTTATCAGGACTTGTGAAACCTCTCCACTCCAAGCCACATAAAACCTTCCTATGGCCAGGAGCTCAAAAACAAATACTCTTTGCTGAGAAAGCTAAAGTGGAGCAGTGGCTGGGCAATGCCAGCAAGAGCTATGGGGATGGGAGCAGTGACTATTTCCTTGAGCTCTGACTAGTGCTCTGAAAGCAATTTGGGAATGGGTCCCAGCACACTGTCTTCAGCCTTCCCTGCTTAGCATCCTCAACCATAGCACAAGGTTCAGGCGGAACATATTAGAGACCCAGAAGGCTGTGCCTGACTTTGATTCTTCACGAGCTTTTCCTCCTAGTGAAATCTCACTGAATTGAGCTGAGGTGTGAGTGAAATAGGAGTGTTTCTATCAGTGTATTCACTTGCAGAACACAGCATACCAACATCCAAAGGTAGAACAAAAATGTATGATGAGGACCTCAGTTGAAGGCCACTATACAGAATAACATAAAAAAGGATTTAAATGTGGGAAGGGTTTAATAGCTGAGGAAACGTAGCAGAGAAGTTGAGTACCATGTTTTTCCCTTCACACATAACAGGTTCCCCAAGCCAAAGCTCTCACCATCCTGAGCAGGGTTTTCAGAGGTGAATATTGCTTAAATGGTCAGGATTTATTTGTAAGTAACTACTCTTCTCCTTCTGGGAGCCAAATTCTGTCCCGAATTACAACTTGTGTGAATCTTTCTTGTTTCAATGGTGCAATAGCTAAATAACAGTGATGGTGTGTTGACCTAACATACTGACACTGTAGCTTGTTTTTAATACAAAGCCATTAGTATAAGTACTTAACTTCAAGAGTTTTAAAATTTGGACAGAACATTCACATTTATAACACTTGAAACGAGTGCAAATGTAAATTAACTCTCCTAATAGGTGCCTTATATACTTTTAAAGCAATATAATATGCCCAGTGGAAACTGTGATCAGACTTGGTAGATTTTCATGATATTTTGTGGCAGTTTTTCAAAGATTCTTCTTTAACACAAAATCTTTTAGAATCCAAATGCAATATGTAGCTGTATAAAAGCATACTGTATGAATTTGGCGTTTTTTTAAAAAAAATCCCTAAATGCTGCTGCATAATATCACTCACAAGACCCTTTGGAAACTTTCCTTATTCGTTAATGAATAAAGCATTGCAAAAAGAATCTCCTGAAAGGAGCTTGCATTTGTTGTTAAGCCTTTTGGCCTCTGTTAACTATTCTGCAAATCTCTGATGCATTGTAGTTCAATAAATGGCCAACCTTCTCTGTTTTGTGTTTTGATTCTTTTGCCTTTCATGTAAGATAAACCAGACTGTTTAGTAGGAATGAATTTCTGAAGATTCCTGTAAGAATAGAGAAAATGGTAACACATCATTTTCAGTAGCCGCATTAAAATATGGACATGAAGGGCTTTTGCCCTATACTTGCCTAGATTTTACAAGCACTTTTAAAATATACTGAAAAAAATGTCGTCTTATTTTAAAAACTGCAACTGTTTTTCTGGATAAGTTTTTAAAAGTTCAGAGCTGTCCTCGTTATATTATGAGTCACAATGATGAGTTTTCCTTAAAAGTACACTTCAACTTCTCAGTGCCATTTACCTATTGTGCATAAAAGAGACCGATGGACCATGCAGTGGATAAGGAATTGGCTGGATGGCCACTCTCAAAGAGTTGTGATCAATGGCTCAATGTCCAAATGGAAACCTGTGGCAAATGGAGTCCCTCAGGGATGGGTACTGGAATCGGTGCTGTTTAACATCTTTGTTGGTGACATGGACAGTGGGATTGAATGCATCCTCAGCAAGTTTGCTGATGACACCAAGCTATGTGGTGAGGTTGACACGCTAGAGGAAAGGGATGCCATGCAGAGGGACCTTGAGAGGCCAGAGAGATGGGCCTATGCCAATCTCTTGAAGTTCAACAAGGCCAAGTGCAAGGTCCTGCACCTGGGGTAGGGCTATCCCAGGCACAAATACAGGCTGGGTGACGAGGGGATTGAGAGCAGGCCTGCAGAGAAGGACTTGGGGGTGCTGGTTGATGAAACACTGAACATGAGTGGGCAATGTGCACTGGCAGCCCAAAAAGCCAACCATATTCTGGGCTGCATCAAAAGATGTGTGTCCAGCAGGTCAAGGGAGATGATTCTGCCCCTCTGCTCTTTTGAGACTTTAACTGGGGTGCTGTATCCAACTCTGGAGATTCCAATACAAGAACATGGATCTATTGAAGGGGGTCCAGAGGAGGACCACAAGATGATCAGAGGGCTGCAACACCTCTCCTAGGAGGACAGGCTGAGGGAGTTGGGTCTGTTCAGTCCAGAAAAGAGAAGGCTCTGGGGAGACTTTACAGCATCTTTGCAGTATCTGAAGGGAGCCTACAGGAAAGCTGGGGATGGACTTTTGATAAGGGCTTGTGGTAATAGGACAAGAGGCAATGGTTTTAAACTAGAGCAGGGTAGATTTAGCTTAGACATTAGGAAGAAGTTCTTTACTATGAGGGTGGTGAGACACTGAAATGAGTTGCCCAGAGAAGTCGTGGACACCTCATCCCTGGAAGTATTTAAGACCAGACTGGATGAGGGGCTGAGCAACCTGCTCTAGTGGGAGGTGTTCCTGCCCATGGCAAGGGGTTGGAACTAGATGATCTTTAAAGTCCCTTCCAACTCAAGCCATTCTATGATTCTATGATATAGCTGGAATGGAGAAGCACAATAATTATTAAAATAGCATACTCTGATCTGGTTACTTATAAAGTGAACACCACTGGTAAATTCCCATCAAGTGTGTTTTACTGGGGCAAGGCGTGGAATGGTGGTATTGATGTAGAGGGTGGGAATCAGTTGAAGCAATCTGGAAATGAGTTTTCTGAAAATCCTGTGAATATTATGGGCTATTTGTAGTTTATAATGTGATGTTATAAAGACAAAAGAAAAACATTGAAAATTATAAATTAAACACTTATCCAGGCTGAAATCTTCTGAGCTAGCTGATATCCTTATAACAGGAAAACATTTTTTTTCATATTACTTTGCTTTAGAGGTAAAGTAGGAACAAAGATTTACATGAATTGAGTTTGGGGTTTGGGTCTGCCATTGCTTTCTGATGTGACTGTGGGGGAAAAAAAAAAGGTAATTTTGCAATATTTCATTTAGAAAGGAAGAGTAACTCTTCTGTATCTGTTCAGCCCTGCGCATTTATGCATGCTCACACACAATGAGTAATGGTCTCTCAAGCACAGTCTCTCAGGCTGGCCCATACCCTGGCCCTGGATGAGATTTGTCTGGAGCCTTACTGGCTGAAACATCTCTGGCATTTTGGAGAGAGACCTTGCCTGTCCTAGAATCCTGCTGTGAAGCAGCTGCAACTTGGGACTATCAAGGGACATGTAGGTCACAATGCCTTAAAAAGAAGGATCTAGAGCTGAAATCCATCTACCTTCTGAAAGGACACTTGTAACACCACTCAGAGATACTGGTAGATATATCTGGACAGAATTGCTCATCATCCATCAGTAAAAAATTCCTGTGGTCCTCCACTATGTGAAGATGCAGTACAAATAACTCCAAAAGCTGATAGACCTGATGGTCTACAGTATTGAAATGAAACTTACTCTGCATTTTGTAGTCAAATTCCAAAAAAAAAAAAAAAAAAAATTGTGCTACTGCAATAAAACTGGTAGCTGCTTAAGAAAGTAATAATTGGATGTGAAGTTTAAGTTTGTGAATAGGACCGTATGTCACAGTGCAGAGAATTCCAGCTACACCAGGAGCCCAGCACAGTTGAATGCTCGGTGCTCACTGCTACTGTTTTGGTGAGGTAACAGGCAACCATTGAGCTGACAGCATGGTATGTAAAAAATAATTTAGCTTTGTAATTAAGGAGATATTAAGGGCATAATCACATTTAGTCATTTAATTAAGTTTGGCAAGTTTGTCTTATGACGTTAGATACCAATTGCTAAAGACACACATTTACATTTAATAAGCGTAATTTCTGACTTGCCTTATTTTGTTATTTGCCAAGTGAACACCTTGAGAGCCCTTTTAAGTGGATTAAGCAGGAGCATAAGTTTAATGCATTACAAGAGCATAATTGTGCTTTTATTGCTCATTAAATTTTGAGTTAATTATATAGCAACCAGGTTTATGTTTTATTATATGAAACTTCAATCCGTGGGCTCTTAGAATTAGTCGAGGGAAGGAAAACAGTTTTCAAATGTACTGTATGAGTCCTATTTCAAATATATTTACTTAGGAAACCCACAACTCTGCATTTAGGAAAAGGCAGGCATCCACTGCCAGGGTCCTCCATCCAGAGCTGAGCAGCAGAGCTCACCTGACTACTCTTGCTGAGTGTATGACACTTTGAACCTGCCGTTAAGGAACCTCCTTGAGAGATGCAAAGGTGTCTTACTATGGGAGTTTCTGCTTCCTTAGGGAGATGGCCATATTTTTTTCCTTTTCCACCTAAGTTAAGTTTTGTTACATTTTGATTCTATTTCTAGCTCTTCTCTGAACAGCTGAAATAATCAATTTTCCTTCCTGTAGGGAATACTCTGACCTGGGGGAACTCCTCTTATACAAATGGCTGTTGGAAAGTTCAGTGTTTAGTCTAAAGGACTTACTAAAAGAGGGATGTATATTCAGAAAGACTTTTTTCCCCAGGGATCCAAGGCATCTCTTTTAGAGTAGGATCTCCTTCTTTCCATACGGAAGAAACTCCGAGGTGGCCAAGCAGAGGTACGTGTTTTATGTTATCAATCAAAGCTATATGGAGAATAAACTTCTTTGCAGGCTATTGACAAAGACGTTTGAGGGTGGAATAGAGAAGGAGAGATAGATAAATTCTGACCAGGACTGACTCAGAGATCCTAGCATCTACCCAAGAGCTCTTTAGTTCATTATTTTTTTCCTGTTGATTTAATTAGATTTTAGAACAAGCCATTATGTGTTTCACTTGCTCCAAATTTCCTCAAACCATGTGTGCTGTATATGGAACATGGACTTCATAATCACATGTCGTACTGCGCTCCTGGAGACACTAGGCTTGGAAATGCTGTAAGGTATATGAGAGAATCAAACAGCTATAGAAATTTACAGTAGTAAAAGCTATGGTGAAATTTAAAGGATATTCTCAGTGAAAAAGTAGAGTTCTAATTTCCATACAGAAGCATATGTGGCTTCCTTTGTATAGCTAGAAAAGAAAACACTCATTTTTAGAATTAAACTTCATTCCATGTAACTGATTAAAGAATTTTTTCAATTATGTGCCATTTGGTTACATTCCATAGAGATTCATTTTATGGAACCAGTATCTGGAAAGATTTGTTTCCAGTTTAGAAGTCTCAAAATGTGCAAGATTAGACTAAATTCCACTTTTCTGTTGTCTATGAAATCTTCAATTTCTAAATGTGACCTATTGCCCTTTTGAAACGTCTTCTCATTTTCGACATGCATCGTTCTGGTGGAATATATAATAAACTCAACAGCCTGAATTTCACTATTTAAAAAAAAAAACACTTTCCAGATGCTGTACATAGCTGACAATTCTGAGGGAGATTTTTTTAGAAAGAAAAGTGAAATTGTAAAATCTCTTCTAACTACAACATGGCATATGAATGCTGAAAAAAAAAAAAATAATCTTAATTACACAAAGCACAAAGTCTCCCACATGTAAGCTTTTGTTGGATGAGCCTCCAATCCAGAATTTAATGTTATCTGATTAGGTGTGAACAGAGTTGTCAATGAAGCAGAAAACAGGACACAGCTGATAAAACAGTGAAGTTAAATAAAGATAAGGCAACTTTGTTGCAAAGCCAAAAAAATTACATTTGAATGATTCCAGTGTAGTAATTTTAATCCTGTTAAACTTAATGGCTTGGAAATGTAACCAGAGCAAATTTTCCTGCCTCCAAATAACCTGGGTTTTGTTTTGTAAACTGTGTAGGATTTTATTAGGTTCCATGGAAACAATCTCTTTAAAATTAGTCAAACTACATATTTATTGTTGTGCCTGGAATTTGAAGGTTTAACATTTCTAAATGTGAGTTTAAAATCAACATGGAAAGACAGTTTCTTTGACCTCCATTCCAGCATGAACTTTCACCAAAGCCAGTGCTCAGCTTTACTTCAGATTCCAGGATTACAATTAATTACCACTGCACAAATTCATCTTAACTTTTTTTTATGGATTAACTTGAAGGACCCACAGATTCATTTGCAACCTGCACCATAAAAGAGTATGATTGTGCAGTCAAACACATGGGAACCCTGGATCAATGTCATGGCTGATTGATAGAAGTTTCTGTAATCACATGTACTGATATCAATTTATATCAACTAAGAACGTGACCATCTCGTTCCTTTAGGAAGACAAGGTTATGATTGCCAGTGGAGACAAATGATTGCATCAATAGGCTTTTTGGAGTTAGCTCCATCTTGCAGGTACCACAGGAGTAAAAATTAGATGCTAGTGGCTTGACCATTGACTTGTTACCTAAGTAAGTTCACAGAGTTTCCTGCGAGTCTGCAAAGTGCTAGTGTCCTTTCACTTTTCACAAAGATGACTTCACTCAGTAACTTCCCATCCCTTTTGATGCCTAGAGCCCTGAGAATTTTCTATCAGAGGAAGCAAAAATGAATGAGTTTTCTTACGTCATCCTTTGTGGAACCCTCAGAAGCAGGACAATAATTATTATTACTATTAATGTGGCAATCACACCTTTGCAAAGGAAACATGCCCTCCATGTGCTGAGTCACTATGTTGTAAACTTTGTATTTCAGACTGGCTCACTCACTGTTCAGCAAATTGTTTCTTCTGCCAGACATTGAGGACTGCACCTACACCACCTGCCAAGAGACGCTCCCTCATCTTCTCTTCCCAGCTCCCAGAATTATACTGATAGACTCCGGTCCTACTGACAATGCCTGCTTGAATAACTTTGCTGCCTTATTCCTGTTTCCAAAGGACAGAAAAACAACAGTGAAGTCTTCAGGCCTGGTACGATTTTTAAATGGTAGATTTTTTTCCTGAGCCTTGCTGCTCTATTCTAATTACTTGAAATTAAATGAGAAAAAAAGCAGTGAGAGAAGAAGCTATGATCATGCTGATCTTAATACCAGTACTGTAACAAACATTATACTAATAGCAGAGGGGGAATATACAAATGGAAAAGAGAGGTAGTGTCTCAAGTAGATCAGCCAGCCATCACACACATGAATTGGACATGTACTTGCTCATGGCTTAGAAACCATGTCTGTTTCCTGAAGACTTCAATTTAAATCTCAAAAAAATCTCCGCAGGTGTAAAACTGGTAGAATGAATGTCGTAGTGGCAAAAATCTGGATCACATTATTTGTAGACCTGCTCTCAGCAATTACGTCAAGGCAAAGTTAAAATAATTACATTTTCACCTAATTCTTACTGCTGATTTTAGTGTACTGCAGGATCTGGGATTCTGAGTTGCTTTTTCAAGGTCTTTCCCAGACATACATAAGTTCAGCTTAGGTCCTAACTGCTACACAATGATAACCAGAGGTCAGTTGGCAAATAGATAACGTCAACATTATTATCCTTGACAAAATGGTGACTTCTTTGGCCATCTGAAGCTTGCATGACATGATTGGGTGATTCTTAAATAAATTATCTGTGGCTGGAAATAAGACCCTATTAAGTTCCTATAACACCAACATTGTGTGGTCACAGCTCAAGACATTTTGGGTGAGAAAAAGAAATGAATTTATTGAAAACTGATAGGAAGATAATAACTAAAATTCAACACATAAATATTCAGTTTAAATGCAAAGAGACAGTGATATACCTGGTTACTGCTGTTGCTAGATCAGGAACATTATTTGCATACTTTATTTTGCTGATGCTGTTAAGCTCAGAAAGAATGTACTATAATACTGAGCTGATAAAAATTCTTGGTATGAAATTGAGAAATTTTCACAGTGACTGGTCAGCTGCTGACAAAAAATTACATAGAGCAGAATATCAAATGCTCTGCAGTAGCTTGTGGTAGGTGATGGGAGCATTTGTACATAGAATTGATAAACTGTCATTTATTCCCATCTCATTTTCTCTGTTCCCCCTCTCTCCCCTACACACAGCCTCACACCCCCCCATTTGTCTCCTTTTTTTTCACGATTTACTGAGGGGCTTTCTAGCTGTGATGACCACTGATAAAACAACATGTTTACTAAGCAATGTCATTCTCCTTTGCCAATTTTTTCCATATCTCTGCTAGTGGGATGGTGCAATATACTTGCTTCTCTCTGGGTTTTCTGTTAATATTGCCACCTCTTACTATGAAGGACCTCCTTTCTAGAGAAATAAAATAAAACATCAGCCTGCACTGAACTATAAAAATGTGATATATTCAGGTCTGATATATTATCAAAGAAAAGAATTGAAAAAGTAAATGATGATTTCTCAGTCCCTAATCTCTACAGTTACAGTTTAGCACCCAATATTTATCCTTATTTAGTCATTAAAGTGCTGCCTGTTGTGAATTTAGTCTGTCCAATTTAGTCCTGGGCATGGATAGAGCATGGACTAGAGACAGTACCAGATTTTGGATTATGTTATCCTTTTTTGGGGGAAGTTTACTCTGTGAGCTGTGCTCTGCCACTTGCTTTCAGCCATTTGTGCTATGCCTGGATTTTGGGAGGAAGTTAGTAGGTGGAAGGCCAAGTAAAGACCAAGAATAGTGGGATGTTAGGATGGAAGTGTCATTTTACACAAGGCTGTGACAAAACTTCATGAAGAAAGAACTCACGAACTGTAGGCAAACAAAAGAGAGTTTCACTGAGCCCTGTGCACAGGAGCTCAGAAGACAGATCTTTGGCTGATGCAGTTCTAGCAAGGAAAATGTTCGGGTAGCAGGCAGATTACCAGGAGCTGACTGAGCTGAGATTTAGCCAACTGATTAGGATGTGCACAACTGCTGGACATGACATGAGAAATTGCTGGATATGACAAATACAAATGTGAGAAGCTGACAAAAGTTACAGACAGCTCCATGGAGGATGGCTGTGTTGCACGGACAGTTAAGGGGAAGCTAGGCAAGAAACAGCTGAACTTCACCAAAAAAAAAATGGAGTATAGGAGATTTTGAAGTGAGTAAAATCTTATAAGTCCAGCAATACCTGTGTAACTATATCAGCAATAGCATATAAGAGGTATCGAATTTGGATATGGATGTAGCAAGACTGGATCCAGTGCAAGATAAGCACTTATCGGCAGATCGTTTATTTCGGATGTGACTGTGGTGGAGAAAGGGAGACATGTTTCAGTTATTCCAAGCCTTGTCATTATCTGCTGAAATAAGACATGCACACGAAAAACCAAAACCACCAAAATTTAGTTTGGTATTGAACATTAATGCTAGAGTGTTGTGAGAGCACTTAATCAGACTTTTCCGCTGAAAGTAATTATAAAAGTTTCTGGTGTACTTCAGGAATTGAATTACAGGTTGGGTGAACACACTGCAACTTTTTTTTGAAACAGGGCTCCTGAAAGGAAAAGAAATTATGAGGAAGAGAACAAAGGGAAGTGTGCACAGGCAAGATTGTAGAAATAAACTCTGTGGGAGGAAATGAGGGTAAGCTAGAGATTTTCATTTAGCCATGTACTTAAGCATCTTGTTTAATCGTACAGGTCAAAGCCCAGGAAAATATAAAAAAAATTCAGTAACACAAACATACTTTCATTTATCTCCTAGCAATTTGGCTTCTTGTGTTTTAGCTTTTTTCTAGCATTTGTAAAAGGCTCAACAAAAAATGTCACATCTCCCCTCCAAAATGTTTTAATTCTCTAAACAGATTCTGAAGTTGGAGACTGCATGTGGCCAAGTATGCCTTTTCAAAAGGCAGGTTACTAGAGTAAGAGTTATGTTAAAGGACAGGAAGTAAAGTGTTGAAATGATGACACATAGCTTATGTTGGATTTTCTTTCTAGGAAACTAAAAGAGCTTAATTGTAGAATTAAAGTGTCATAACATAGGATTTGATGAAAGTGAAAAATGGCTGGATTTGTGTGTTCAGCAGCTCATGAACACATCTAGGCAGAATATGAATGAAATTAATATTTTTATTAAAAGAAGTAGTAAATATAGCTGGACATTTTGAATTAATGATCAGATTCCACATGATTATAAAGAGCAGCTGCCTCACTTGAAGCTGTTACCATGTCACATCTCATAACTAAGAACTCTGGGTCTATACGACTTTTAAATTTCTAGAAGAAGGGATATAGCTAATTCATTAAGCATTATACTTTTTTCCCTCTAAAATAAAATTAAGCATCCTCTCCACCATGGAGTTAACAGGTTTGACTTTCTAGGACTGACATCAGCAAAGATGTAAAATTCAAGTCACAGTAACTGATGTTCACAAAGCATTAAACTGCACTTTTTATGAGAGAATAAGGATAGAAATCCTCTTTGCAGTGCACATTGAAAGATTACTGCCTATTTGACTGCCTTACATTTCAATCAGGTGGGCTAGTCTTCTTTTCTGATCCAAAGCTC
Organism: Baryphthengus martii; assembly: GCA_013396935.1. Lineage (NCBI taxonomy): Eukaryota > Metazoa > Chordata > Aves > Coraciiformes > Momotidae > Baryphthengus > Baryphthengus martii. Next base: position 243,123 of record VWZK01004727.1, on the reverse strand, counting down.
TCAGGCAAAGTTGCCATGTGCTGTGAAAGAGTCATGTTCCTTTAAGCAGTGCATGAAACAGTCCCTGCTCTTGTTTCATTAAGTATGTTGAAAAAGAAAAGTGTTACACACAACTGAGGTATCATTGCAATTAGTGTCTTTGGTTTTGCACTCATCTTGCTCGCAGACAGCGTTGATTTGAAGCTGTTACTATTTCACTGCTGCCCAAGAAGCAAAGCACATGAAGCAAAGCTCATCGTGAGTGCAACGTCATATGTCTAGTGTCTCACCACTGACATACTGACACATTAAAACCTGTCTGTCTGTGCTCTATCACCGCATGGATTCTACGAGTGAAATATGTGATTTGATCTAACAGGTAAAACACGTAAACCCTCCTGGGACATCCCTGTGCTTTGCTCTGAACTCTTCCATGTCACCATTTGTTCATGTTCAATATAAACTTATATATAGCTTAATATAAACTTTTGTCTTTTGTATATTGTCTGGAATCACTTACCTATTTGTAGTTCTTCATTAAAACACACATCCGCTTGGAATGATTGTTGTCTCTTCTACTTGTCTTTTATTTGTTTATATATCTGAACATACTGGTGTATTTGCACTACAAAAAGCAATGCAGAGATTGGTAAGTTATCAATCAATGTCTCATTAAATAAGTGGCATACAAATATCTGAGGCAAGCCCATTTAATCCACATACATAGAGACCTTTTGTCTGCAGCATTTCATCAATAAGACATAATTATGGTGAAATTTTTTCTTGGCCATTGTGTAGTGCAAAAGCTGGGTATAGAAATTTCACATCATTTATTAAGTGTGAGGCATTCAGATTTCAGACTTTCTTATTCCTAACCCAGCCTTCTCTAACACAACCATATGTAGACAGCTGCCTGAGAGCCCATATACAGTACTGGGGATAATATATTGGCACTAGCACATAAGTGGGAAAAATGTTGTCCAGACATAATTAAACATCCATGACAGGTGACATAACAGTATCTCATTTAGGATGCAGTTCTTTTCTATTGTTGTACGGGTCTGAAGAGCCAATATTTAACAAGCGGGTCTTGCCACCCATTTTGCTTTATCCCACTGATTATTGCCTTCATTATTTTATCTGAGATGAGCAATTTTTCCCCCAGGTTCTCTTTCATTCAAAATGCTGATTGGTCTTCTGGAGCACATTCATTGCAAATAATTGTGTAGAATCAACTCTGTTCTGTGCAAGGCTGGGTGATGTAGCATTAGCTGTAATAGTTACAGTTGCCGTCTTATTCATTTCACTGTTTAATATATTCACCATGCTTCTGTATTTTAAACTGAAGGGCACCTTGCCTTGGAAACAGCCTCTGTACTCTCAGATGAAAACTGGAATACATGCAAGTAAACATAAAGCTGAAGAGACAGCTTAAAAATTTGCAGATCCAAGAGCTTTTAGAGGACTGGCACGCTCATCTTAGGGTGGACCACGTAAGAGCATGTAAATTGCAGGCAACTCTTATTCTTTGGACTTCCACATGCCCATCAAGGGGTCTTTCTCAATCAAACACTGTCGTATTTGGTCACTCAATCTTTCTTTTTGTCTTGCTGAAGAACCATTTATACAAACAATAGATTTATCCATGATTCAATAGAGTTCAGCAAAATATCAGGCAATAATCAGTCTTCCCGTGACAAATGGCTTGAGGAACTCTGCACTACCAGCAGTTCAACTGATGTCAGTGTTCACTTTATCATCAGAAATATTACAAATTTTCTCCTTAAAATGACAAAAAGTAATGCTTCAGAGCATTTACAAACACTGGGTATCCAAGCAATTTGTACAAAAATGGATTAGAAAAAAATCCATTTTACATGCTGATCATTCCTTCTGTAATAAAAGATAGATGACTTGCATGGGGTTTTTTTTTTGTTTTTTTGTTGTTTTTTTTTTCAGAATAACCTGTAAAAACAACAGGCAGCCAGGAAACCAATTCTGCACACAACTCTTTCTTTTTCCCAGGCTGCTATCCTGGGTACCTTCCCAGCAAAGGTTGTGACAGTGGATGACAAGGCTTTGGTACCATTGTGTAGAAATGGAACCAGCCCCTCATTCCACCAGTGGTGGGATTCAGCCCAGCTCGCCACACTCTTGCTGCGTGGCCTGTTCATCTCCTATGGATAACACACATAAAAAACAGAGGTGGGATTTGGCCCTGTATTTCACATGTTTCATTGCAAAGAACAACTCCATATTGTTCCTCACTACCTGAAATATTCAGCAAGGAACTCTATAATGCTCATTTTTAAACTAATCTCCAGACCATCCGAGATAATAATATCATTATTTTTTACTGCGGGATAGTTTGAAGCAAGGTTGTATCCTTTTACACTCTGGAATCAATTAAGGAAAAAAAAAAAACAAATTACAAACAAACAAAAAGAAAAACAAACAAACAAAAACCCTGATTAATATTCCAGGTCATCCATTTTATAGTTAGAAAAAGCCTCTGTGCAGAAATTCATGCTCACAGTGTCTCAGGAAGCATTGCTGTTCGGCTCGCAAATGGCCTGTGTGTAGATCATATTTCTCTACAGAAGCAAAGTATCATTTTATTTTTCTTGGGCATTGTTAAGGAGTATTTATTATTCTGGAGAAAGGAGGGAGATAAAGAGGATTCTGGAAAAAAACCAACTGGTATCTTTAAACTAATGCTGCTGTGCATTACAATCAAATGCTGTACTTGTGAAACTGTGACATTCAATATCCAGCAAATTCATTGTTATTACTGCACATTGAATGTCAAATGAATTCATAATGGTGCCATATTGAAGGTAAAATATTATCATGGATTCAAATGGCACAGTTTCAATGAAAAACTCACACCAGCCATTAGGGCACTGGATGGCACTTTCAGAGCTCCACTGTCAGGGTTTTTTTTTAGCTCTCCTGTTAGCTCACTTATAAAAACAAATGGTCCAGGAATGGACGCATGATCCAGAGACGCATGAGGTCAGTGTGGATTTTTCCTTTGACATCAACGGGCTGAAGATCGAATCTGCAGGGTGGAGAGGAGAGGAAGGAAGGAAACAATGTTAGAAGAGAAATCATTGAAAAGAAACTCTCCATCACACTTCCCTTGGGTGTATTTTTCATAACAGCTTTCTGGCTGGGTTTAGCATTCTACAAAGAGGGGAAAAAAACATAACAGCAACTTGCTACTACAGGAGAAGGACAGAATGATGTTAAAAACAATTGCTTAGCACAGTTAGAGATTTCCTTTATGTATGCTCATCATGAGTGAAACAATCTTGGGGATGACTCTGGAAAGGAGAAACTGCTTGTGATGTGTAGGGGTAGAGCCCTGTTACACCAGCTATATCTGTGTGAAGAACTTATTCAGCACCTCCACCTCCAGGTGGGAGGAATACAGCATGTGTGGAATGCCTAACAGGGGCTGTAAGAAGCATTAACTCTGAGAGGGAAACAGTTTAGAATAAAGTTTATTCCTTTTTTTTGCTGAAAACTGAGACTGGCAGCTTTTTCTAGATGATTTAGAGCTTTTTGCTCTTAGTGCATTATATCATCAAATGGAGTGGGAAATTATCTAGATTGTAGTAGAATGATTTTCTTTTTTTGCTTAATAACATGGATTGCCTCATATACCTGCTGTCGAAAATAACGTTCAGCAGGCAAAATAGACTCAAATAGAATTTTCCTTTCTTTTGATTTTCTTTTATCATTCTCTATTTGCCTTTGAGGACATTTGCTTTCCAATTTCTACTATTTGTATTTTTCCAGTGCCATTTTTGTTTGTTTGGGTTTTTTTCACACTTTTTCTAGGGCAAGTGCGGGTGCAGACTTCTTGTTTTCTCCCTCTCCTCCACTCAAAGTTTTAAATTACTCCTAATTTGTTCTGTGTCCCCTATTGATGTCCTCTGCAGTCTCTTCTTGTGATTGGTGTCTCTCAGCATTCTTAATAACAAATAAGTCACAAGTTGGGGCAGGCTTAGCTAGCCTGTGCTGTATGAATAGTTGACTCTTGAATTAGGAGGGAGCTATCAAGTACCAAGTCATTGATACACTTTATGCAGCTCTCATACAGCTTCCCTCTATTTGCTGTTTCAGGAGGAGGCCAAGCATTTAAAAACCAGTATGTATTAGATTCTAGTTTTTCCTTCAATGATGAATGCACTGTCTGTGGCCTCATTTGTCTCAATTATAAAACCAGGGGACTAGAATCTGCTCCCTATGGCATCCTAGTAAATCTGGAATTGCTTCAATGTCTTCACTGGACTTATGCCAGCTTTATCCTGATGAGATGCAAAACAGAATCTAGCCTGAAAATGAAGTAGATTGTGAAAGACGTAGCACTCATTCCTGGAGTGGAAAAGTGATGTAAACACTGCCAAGAAGTAACTTTCTCATTGATTTACTAAGTCTGTGCTGATGGCTAAGCATTTTTTTTTTTTTCCTTTACAGTATAAGACCAATCTGAGTCTAATGACTTGAGGCTTGATTGTTGAAAGCAGGAAGCCAACTCAGCACTTCCGGAGACTTATGAACTACATATAAAGCTTCCTGGAACTATCTATGGCAAGGCAATTCTTTCTACCTTTGCCCCAGGTGAAAGAATGTGCCTGCACCATTACTGATATTTTCATTTCTATCAAAGGCATATGGTCCATGTTCCATGCAAGAAGACTCACAAAATGTTGGCACTACTGAAAGCAGAAGGTGTTTTCACACTGAAGGCGAAATTTCACAAATACTGTCCAGAATGAAGAACCCCCACCAACATGACATATGTAAGCAAATAAGATATGAATGAATATTTGTTCAACAAAATGCAGTATTTAACTTTGTTGTCTACTGTCCTCCTGTAACATGCATTGGAATTTGTCATGACTGGTCAGCTGACCACAAACTGGACACTCCCCTCAGCCCTGGCATTTATTTTGTTGCTTCAGGGTAAGCAAGCTCATCATTTTCTTGATCATTCTTAGAAATATGTTTACAATAGGGGAGCGTCAGGCAAAGTGTTATACTTTACACAAAAGACTGGGAATTTAAAGGGGAAAAAAAGGCTACAAACTGCAACAATGATGGATGAGAAATTATCTTCAAGAAAATACATATGAAACCAAATCTGTTGCCATGTATGCATGGCATTCTGTTCAAGGCAAGAACCCTCTTGTGTGCTCCTGTAACCCAGTTATACACCTTCTAGAGTAGCTCTACTATCCACTTTACTATTGCAGATGAGTCGGGTAACCCTCCAGAAACATCAGTTGACAAAACATCAAGTGTGAGTTTGGACAAAATAATTTCTTTCTTTGTGAAAAATACAACCATTTTTCTGGCTATTCATGGAAGAAAGCAAGTGGAGTACAAAACAGAACTCTTCCAATTGCTATAATCCAAAAATTAAGAGGTTTAGCAGTCCACACAGCCTGAGATGTTGAGCTTATAACAGCTTTTCTCAAGGCACGTCATAGAAACAAAGCACCACAAGTGGTAATTTTGTCAGCGAGTGAGTAAGGTCAGGATGTACTTGGATTCAACTCTCAAGGGAAATCCAGTTTCTGTGGGGAAGTCTTGACTCTTTCACTCTAATGCAAGAACATACACTATAAATCTTTGTTCTGACAAAATAAGCAAGCACAGGCTTTGGAGTCAGTTCCTAAATAACACGGTAAGCCTGTGCTGAACAGCAGCCCAATGTGAAGATCAGAGCTACCGACTTCTTGCATAAGCCACCTTTTTTTTTACTATGATGCTCTTTTTGCTGTTTCGAGTCAGATTATTAAGGCATGTGAAAAAAAGGACATTTGTCTAATACTGTAGAGTGAAAAAACAACATGTGGAGAAGTGTAGTGACTTACCAAAAGGGATCTAGAATGCAGCTCAGATCTTTTGAGCCTCACTCACAATCTTTCACCACCGCATCAGACACCTACCTCCCTTCTCCTCACTGCAATGAGGAAATGATCTTTCTGTACTGTTCCAAAATGTTTATAAAACTATATTACTCTCGTAACCCAGTTTATGGTTTCACTCTAGGAGCATTTCCATCTGGATAACTTAAGATTGGGAAGCAGATGAATGAGTGCCAACTCTTAACCAAGATCTGTTTCTGAGTAACAATAACCCCTAGTTTTTTGTATTTCATAAGTGCAATACAATTCAAAACCCAAGAACTTGCTATACTGACTCACTGATTTCAGGACCACTTAATCAAAACTACGTAGCAGGATCCAAATCCAAAATTTTGAATACATATGGAGACAATTTTCAATGAAACTCTGAGTATACCAAGGTTTTTTAATTCCTCGAAATAGTACATTTAGGTTAGACTGAAGGAGATTCTGTCCCCACTAGACTTCCCAAGAGGGTCTGAGCTGATGCAATACTAGCTCTCTGGCAAGTAAATTCATGTGAGAATGACCAACCATTTACTATTATATTCCCTGTCAGCCTTCAAAAATGTCAATTACACAAGCTCAGATTCCCTGTCAGCACTGTAGGCCACTGGTGGATATCTCCAAGGCACTCACAGGGGACCTGAGACAGTCTAAATTGCTGCAAGAGGAAGCCTTGCTTAAGCCTGCATATACCTTTCACTACTGAGAACGAGCTTACACCGGTTATAACTAGTAACCTAAAGCTGCTGGTATCTTGGGTACCTCTGTCATGTTTCAAAAAGCATGCTATAGTTGCTAGTTGTGTTTATTTTATTTGCTGGCAAACAGCAGTATTGCAGATGGCACACATATGGGGATGATGTAGAAATGTTAACTAGAAATTGGTGACACCAAGCCATGCCTCATTCTTTTTACCATCTTTGGCTTTGAAAAATTTTCTTTCATTTCAGTAATAAAAAACATGATTCTGAATGCTGTTTATTTTTCCTTTAATGTTGCATTTTCACTTCTATTTTAGGGTTAATAGCTTTCTTTGTGACTTCTCCTACCCACTCGCATACATAGTATATTATCCTCTGGGGAAGAGAGAGGGATGACAAGGTCTGAGTGTTGAAGACCACTTGCTGTAGATAGAGTTTCCTAAAGATTTGATGCGAGTCGCAGACTTTCCTTTTGACCTAAGTATTAACGCTGCTAATGAGAAATTAGCCATTCTTAACAATTCAGTTTCTCTGATTCATACATCCCCTCACTTATCAAAAAGAATACAAGAAAGGCTACAGAAGGTCAGGCCAAATCTCTATCATCCCAGTGTCTGGTCAGTGTCCATCGGCTCCCTGGGAGTCACTCTGATTTGTATATCTTGCTAGTTTTATTTATGTATTTGTTTGTTTTCAGATCTGTGACCCATACATCTTTCCCTTGTGTTTAGCTTTTTTTGTCTCTTCACATCATTTGAATTCTTTGTGTTTTCCCTTGCTAGGTCTTCCTTTTCTGGAGAGGTTTGTGAGGTTTTCTTAGGGTCGAGTACCAGCTTGATAATATAGGCAATGGTGGTATGAGACATTATGTAGACAGAACATGAGGGTCTTTCTTCTGTCTACAGCACTCATAGTTGTGGATTGACAGAGGAGAAGGAATGAGTCAGCTCTTTATTTGCATTTTATAGCTCCCAATGGATTTTCCCTTCAAAGATTGACTATTATGTGGCGCCTCCTATCCAGTCTCAAAGAACAGAACATGTTCGGGTAGGTTGTTCAAGAAACTCATAATCTGAAACAGCCACAATTTGAGCTATTTACGTATCTGAAAGCTCTCACCCTCTTGTCTACTTCCAGCTAGTGAAGCATGCTTAGATGCAGAAGATCCATGGTGCCTTAAAACAGCTTTACCACATATGCTAAGTATATTTTTCTTTGCAGTCATCCTTGACCTTCTGTCTGGAGTTCAATACAGTCTTGAAGCTGGGACTAACTCCAACTGGTGAACAGAAATGCAAACAGTACAATGCAGGTCCACTAATCTCCATGCAAATCCAGATAACACATGGGCCTCCGCTCACCCTGCACTAACCCAGTTCCCAGTCTGTTTCCAGATCCTAATGCAAACCATTGAAATCTTCCTTGGGTTGTGATCTAAATATAGTGGGTGATTCCTTTCTTATTACATTGAGCAGGAGTAACTGGAGCCACTGAACACAATTTTCTTCTGGCATCAGCATCAGAGTAGAGCCCAAGTTAATCAACATCACTTATGTGCTTTACTTTATAGCTCCAAAACTCAACACAAAGAAGGAAATACCAAACTGAAGCATGCAGAGTGATAAGGAAATGCAGTGATTCGCTACATCACCCTTGGTACCACGAAAAACATAGGATGAATGAGACTGTAAATCAACTCAAGAAGTTTTGTCTATGCATGTAACCAGCATCTCTTCCTAGTTAAAAGCTGTTCCCAATCACTGCTACATTCCATATTTCAGCTGTGCTTGAAACATGACTCATTTACCAGGAAGTCCTTCCTTATCAATACTGCCCTATTTTAAAAGCTCTATGGCTTGCCACTGGTATGGCAAGGTACTACAAATGAGATTGCTGCAGTAGTCCACATGGTATTACCAGCCAGCAATACCAACACAATGCACCCTGATTAGAAGAGTGAGTCACATTTGCAAGCATAGAAATGTCATCTCTGTTCTGTGATCTAGTGTGCTAAAGGGCACTTAGGAATGAAATAGTAACTTGAACAGACAGCTCTGCTGTATGTTTTTATATTAACACCTGCTGTTGGAGATGGTGTGATCCTGCTTGTACCCACTTTTTGGGAACAGGATTTGCATGAGGGTTTGTAGTGTTACTGGTTTCTTCTTTTCCAGATAGATCCTCCAAGGGTGGGCTCGAGGGGCTTAGTGTGGATTTTGAGACCTGTCTTGAACCAACACTCAGAACAACAAAAACATGTGTTTTCTATGGCAACGGAGACCACAGAGAAACTTGCTTTCTGTCATTCTTTCATGCTTGTGAAATGGAGGGCTCAGTGCTTATTTTGTTCACAGGGAGAACTGCAGAGTTAATGCTGCATACAAGCTCAACTTTTTGAAATGAACCTGAAATCCTTAGCTAGGGCAAGTGTTACTGCTGCTTCTGAGGACCTTTCTGCTGAGTAAGGAGCACAGAGTCAGATCCCAAGTATTTGCACCTCACATGCCGCTTGATAGCACAGTCAAAAAGAAAACCAACACAGAGAGCTATTTGGCTCTTATAGTAAACTGATTGCAGCCATAGTTTCTTTGTGTGGTGTTGCATAGAGACATTTACTCTGCCCATCACCTCTTTAACCTTCTTAAATATTGAACATCTTCACTTATGAAGAAAAATCCAGCATTTTGACTTCTAGGTGGAAATTCTGGTTGTTTCACAATTCTGAAAAGGTAATTTTCACAAGATAAATATTTGGAGCCCAACTGCTTTGTCCTTCCTGCATCTTGACTGGAGCTTGGCACTGCAACTATTACAATGATCTTTCAGAGGCAGATATGTTAGGAATGAATTGTCAGCTGCCAGCTGATAATAAGAGACATGTAATTAGTTAAACCTGGATAGACCATGTGTAGAAATCAGACCACTCTGGTCACTGATGATTTAGGGTGATCAATGACTCAGCACTGGCTGATTCTGTTGCTGGACCTTGAAAGCAATTGTACAAAGATAAACTCCTTCCACAGCTACAACTGACTGACTTGCTGTGTACAAACAAAATTACTCAGAGTTAATCAGCTGGCTGAAATCAGTGCTGGGAGAATGACTGCCAGATAGTGCCTTGACCTGCAATTCAACTTCAGTAGGTGCCTACCTTGCTCCTGTTAGTAGCCTCAGGGCAAAACATGACCTGAGCTTTTCAGGGATAGAGGCAAAACTGAGCTTTTGTGCCCCAAGAGGTGGTTTGTCTATGGGGAAGGCTGAGGTGGAGCTGGGAGAAGAGGGTTTTTTTTATGAGAAGGAGTGGGACATGGTTTAGTGGTGTTGATAGGGCTAGGAAAAGGTTGGACTCGATAATCTTGAAGGTCTCTTCCAGTCAAAAATGTTCTAGGATTCTATGACATGAAGTGACTGGGCAGCCCTTTCCCTCCCATAGAAACCTCCTTTCCACTCCAGCACACCCCACGTCCCACATCTCAGCAACAAGAAGGAACTAGCCTGGCATAGACAAAGCTGGCTGCCTTGGGGCACAGAGTAATCTGCATATGCCCTGAAGCTGGCTCTACCTCCCTGAGCTGATGGTCCTTGGCAGTGATTGGGCTTTGCATCGGGCTAGAAGCCCATCAACAACCTAGAAAGGGGAAGGTGAGACTTCAGTGAGATTTAAAACACAGGCATGCAGAGGGAAACTTAGGAAAAAATGAAATAACAAGGGTTTGGAGTTAATGTTATCTTGGCTGCCACCCAGGGGACCTGCTCTGTGCTTGACTGGCTGCTGCTGAAAATCCTAAGCTAATTCAAATACCCCATAATGAGGTCAAAAATTTACTCTAGTCCCCAAAATACAAAACATTACTACCTCTGAATCCAGCTGTAGTATATAGACAGGCATGCCAGGGGACTGATTCTTTCTGAACTGTCAAAAATGAAGAACATAAACCTGTGGTGTGAGACATGTATTTTGGTTGGGTGGCTTGTGTGTAGCCTGCATGGTTGTCTGAAAGTCTTGTCACAGAGAGCCAGTGTACATTCAATTGCTAATGTGAGCCCTTCTACATGCCACATACGTGGCAGAACATTTTCTAATGAAAGGTGCTGCAAAACACTGTGCCATATGTAAATGGACTCTGTGGAAAGCTCTTCAACTAGCTGCTTCCAACAGGGAGGCATCAAGGGGAAAATTCACTAGAGGCATTTTCACTAGGTCAGACAGAAAGAAAAAAACCCATCTTGCCATGGATCTGCAATACTTCACAAGGCTGAACCTTCTGTGAGGTTTGCAGCCTCTTTGGTCTCCCTTGACAAAGGTAAAGATCATGAGGAGTAAATGTAAAGCAGCTTCAACTGCTCCCAACAGGATTGCCCATAAGTGCAGGGGCTAAACAATCTGAATTTTATAAACTTTCTTTCCAAACCTCATGGATAATGGTCCCCATCAACCTTGATTTCTTTTTTTCAAGAATTTTTTATTTATAAAGGCCAGATTATGAATGCTAAACCAGGGTATTGGGGATTTCAAGACTAGCTTGCTCTGGTCCTGACCTCTGCAGCATATTGAGGATACATTATGATTTAATCTGAAAAATGGTCTAACACCTTAAGCCTGTGGCCTTTTTTTTTCTAAATAAATGGTAAATAAAGAAATAAAAATGTGAGATAATCTCCCTTTCATGTGGTCATGAAAAAAAAATAAATTAAGGTATGTGGCCAAGTGAAGTGGGCCACTGAAGGACTTCTACAGCTACAAGTTTTGAATCAATGAGAGAAAAGTGAAGAGAGCATTAAAACAAGCAGCAGGAAGAGGTTTGAATAATGAAGGTGAGAGAAAAATTCCTGCCTAGAAGTGTTTTATGGGACATTGATAAAGAAAAAGCTAAATGTTCTATGATATGAAATCTCAGGTGAGTGATTCCAGAAGAGTCTATAAAGAGTTCATATGCCCTGGTTGTCACTTTCTATAACTTGATGGCAGAGTTCTGGTATAGGTGTAAAATCAAATAAATGTTGTTCCTTACTTTCCACCAGGTAAAAAGTTGGGGTGCTTGTTTGAAAGCAACAGCCTTCACAGAGTATTTAGTGTCACACTAGAAATGACCCTGTTTGTTCATTTGCCCCGGGATGTTCTTTTATGGAACTACCAAAGAGAATGCTTTGCCTTCTCCTCCTGTGAAAGAGGCATACCATCGTTCCTATCCATCAAAAATAAGCGATCAGCAATATCCTGAATCCTAGCTAAAGCATAGTTCTCTAGCAGGCTGTATTTGGAAGGTTTAGCTGAATTTGTTGAATGAACAGATATATCTGATGATAGTAAATCATTTTGGTTCCCGCAAGCATTTCACATACAGTTTTATTTTAAGGCTGGTTGGCCAGCTCCAGTCAATGCTGAATAAACAAGCTGTCTCTCTCTGTAAACAGTATCTGGGATTTCCCTCTTCTGCAATAATACAACACGTACTGCAGGTGGAATTTTCCATGTTCCACAAAAATGATTATTTAATGTGATTTTCCACCAGAAAATGGAAATCACAGTACAAAACATGGATTTTTTTCTACTATTTTTGAGCATCTGGGAACTTCTCAGACAGTAGTGCTGGAATCCTATGATTTGTTCCCTTGAGTTCTTGACCTCACATTTTCTTAAGACTAACGGATATCAAGAAGCAGATCTCAAACACGTGGAGGTAAGAACTTTGCTAAAAAACAACATAAACACAAGAAGATACAGAAAAGCTGCCATGTGACTGCTTGATCCCCTGCAGTGACTAGATCCATGTCCTGTTCCCTGCAATATCCATAGGAGAGGCTGTAACTTCCTACGTGGCCCCATCTCCTCTCATTCCTTTGCTGCAGGGGTGACCCTGGTTGCACCTTCATCACTGCAATGAAACTCTTTGGACAGATGAATTCGGGACATAAATGAAGCCAGTACTGTGGCAGCTTTATGAAGGAGAGGAAGAAGTATAAGGTCTGTTTGCTTCTTCTGATAAAAAACCCCACATCATTATTGTTACTATTATTCAAACTCACTGTTTTTGCTAGGTTTGAGGAAGAGGAGATGGATGTTGGATGTTTGGGATGAAGAAGATGTTACAAGAAGAGATCTGTGAATTATGGTATGACGCATTTACAGCAATATAAGCTGTAAACCTGATCTCTAGTCTGAATAGTTAAATTTCTTAATCTGCAGGGAAAACCAGTGATGAACATTAATTTTTATTTGACATTCAATGGCTCTGAGCATTTTCACAGACAGGCTTGGTATCATCTGTGTGTCATCTGGAACTACTGAATATACCATCTGAAACCCCTGCAGCATGAACCACTGGTTACTCCTTTTCTGCCAGAAATATTAGTGAAGTCACTGATGTAGCCACTGGGATATGTTCCAGTGCCTCCTAATAAAAGAGAGAGAACTAAGCTCTCAAGACAACTTGCTGCTGGGCTAACTTGCTTTAGCCACATGATTTTCACATTTTCTGCAGAATGAATTAAATGATCCACATCGAACATCAACAACGGGAGTAACTCAATCTATGCTTTAAAGAGCTCGTTGAAGCCCACACTTCCTCTAGCTTCAGGCACTGATGACTGATAGCAAGACTTGTAAACAAGCCAGGAGAGAGAGCATGGTCCTGTTCATCTTCAGTCCCCTGCTGTCACAACTCCTTTTTTCTGAGCAGAATAATCTTCGTCCTAACTCAGGTACCTCACTTCTCTTATAGCCAGTGAAAAAATATCCTTCTGTATTTCAAATTAAACAAAATACTTTAGGCTTTTATGGACAAATTACAGATGAACCAGAGTCTAAGCACTGGATTTGGTTCTAGATGTGAATTGCAAATGCCTACAGAACTGTGGAATTATTATTTTTATTTTTTTTTAAATAAAAATAGCTTTCTTCAAGAAGAATCATAACATATTCTCATGTCCATTTTGATTCAGGATAGTAAGTAAACATTGGCTGAATTGTTGTCATTATAAAGACTTTTTTTACATCAGAGTCATCAAGAAGTTGTTGCTGCCTCAGTGGCTTCACCAAAGTTCATGGTTAGGTTGACTGAAAAAAACAATGCTTCCTCTTCACATTTTGAATCAGACTGAAGTTTAAAAAAGTAAATAAAAATCACTCATGAGCTCTGAGGCACCAAAGCAAGATTGGTAAAGGCAGCTTCACTGATCTGATTCAGAGATCCATGCCTCCAGTGTGACTGTGATCCAACAGCAGACAGCATGGAGCAGTTAACCTGGAACATTTGGTTCTCCAAATCCATTTGCAATGGATGCAAAAACCTTCCAGGGCTGCCTGGACCCTTGCTTGACTGAAGTTCATCAAATCCAGCAAATTTTGTTAATCCGTGTTGTCTCAAGAAACAAATATTTTCCAACAAAACTCGGATTTTATCTGAAAAAATCTGGATCTATTTGTGGCTAGCTGTGCTAGACTTCTGGTTCAGAAGGAGCATCTGCAATGATTGATTTACTCCTTAACTCAAAGACACATCTCTAAAGAAAGCTTAGAATAACAATGTGGTTTTCTGCTGCCCGCTTGGGTTACAGGCTTTCCAAGGCTATGGCCATCTGCTGCTGCATAGCAGTAAGAGGCCACGCTGTAGTTATCCCACAGGCACTTGGGATGTAATATTCATGATTATCATTATCTTCATAACTAACAACAGATTTATAAGGCTTTGAAGTTTTGCTTTCTTTGCTAGCTTGGGAGAACAATAGTGAGCAATGTGGGCCTGGGGGTTTCTTCAATCTCTCTTTAGCAGAGAACTGCAAATCAAAAGCCAAACTAGAGGAGAGTTTGTCAGATGTGAGAGAAGCCAGCCCACATTTACTTGAATTCGGTGATCTCTGTCCAATCTTGTCTTGGTTTTTAACAAAAAATTAAGCCAACTGACCTTTGCATATTCCAAATTTGATTTTTATTCTTGAAATCTAAGAGCAAAAATATTTTCTGTAGAATATCAATTTAACTCTTGCATTGACACTATTCATCTTAATACTAAGAACACATTAAATGTGATTTGCTCATAGCAAATGATTTACTACAACTGATAAGCAAGCAGAGGACCCCCTGATTTTGTTCTGTTGTGCTTATAACCTAGAAGTCATAACTTTATATTTCTGAAAGCGTGGTCAATGCAAAGTATGTATTATCACTCTATGAGTTTGTAAAAACACAATGGAGTATCATTTTATTTCTAGCCAAAGGGTGCCTCTGCTGAAAATAAAAACTGACTGAAACATCTTTTAGCAGGCACATACAAGATTTGATGAAATTATCCTTTCGAAAGTGTTACAGGAGCACATGGACTTGCTGATAAAAAAAAATGAGGTGTTAAACTAGATCTTGGATTAAAACTCGAAATGCAAGAACAAAGCACTGTGCCAGTGTCTATTTTCACTCTTTCATTTTTCACATAAAATTTGCAGATATCTTGGTTAATAAAGAGGAAATATAATGAAAATCTCAAGAAGTTTGAATTTCCTGCCTGACTCCACTTTTAATACAGAACAAGCAAGACTGCACAATACTTAAGGACTAGAAGCAGAGAATGCCACAGGGAAAAATTTACCCGGCACAAACATGCTGTTGCTCCTATTTGTCAAGGACATTGGAGTTAACCATTGCTCCTTCTTGGAATATCTTGGGATTTGATGTGAATGTAAATGTCCGTACAAGTTGTCAGGTCTCTTCAGTTGTTCAGCCTCCAAAACTGTGTCACCAACAGCAAATTGCTGCTGCTTCTGTACTCAGCCTGTGCACTGAGTCAGTGGCAAAAACTGCAGGAGGAATAATGTCACCATGTTTTTTTGTATCTAGTGATAGGCAGCCTGTGAGTTTTGGATGGCTGCAATCTAGTGGTCATGTATGAAGGAAGAGGTGCTCAAGTATGCAGAAAATCTGCCTGATAGCTCTGCTGGGAATATCCTCTGTAACATACCAGCTGCTTTTTTTAACCTCTTCATCTTAAAAGATTCAGTGGTAATTTCTAATCATTACTTCTGGAAGAAGACGAATCCTGCAAAGCAATGTCTGGCAGTTATCAGAAGGGGTGGGACAGCCTATAGTGAGCTCTGCAGCTCACTTTTCTATTGGTAAAACCTTATCTGGTGCTTTAGTCGTGGGAAAGTCACTCGCAGCACTTTGTTTCCTCTCAAATTGAGGTCAAAAAGTGCTAATGTCTAGTCAGAAGGACTGCAGAATCTAAGGCAAGATGGACTGGAAGAGACATTAAAATGCAGGTAAGGTAGAGATAGGCCTGCAGTGTATTGGGTTAGATTCCTGTACTGAATTGCAATGAATTCCTAAGGTGATCTTGTAGGAATTAACCAATGGTGTCACCAAAGACTGGTCAGATAAAGATGAAACTAAACACAACTATGTAAACAAGAAATGTAGTGTGACTGGCACCCAGGCTAATTTCCTAATAGGACTTATTTCTCCTTTGAAGAAAAATACTTGAAAGAGTTTAGTAACATTTTTTTTAGAGGTCATTAAGCCAAAGCAATTTATTGGAACAATGTAAAAAGCTGCTGTTTGCCATTCAGAACCTTTTCTACTTTGGATATAAGCAGTGTAACTCCAATAACATCATTACCTTTTAAAAACTTAGTCCTGCTGGAGGCCAAGCCCATAATGATTACATAGCCTCTTCAGTAATGCTGCTTCATACTGCACTGTGCCTCCCTTCTCTGTCACAGGGCACATCAGTACAGAGATCCTGGAAAGCACTGAAAGGAAAACCAGAAAAAAAGTGATGTGAAGAGGATGTAGATCACAAGGACAGAAAGAATATATTTGGGGCTTCCTCAAACTCATAACTGTTTGGGTTTTTGTGTTCACAGTTGTTTGAAAATGCTCCTAATCCACAAAACGTGGTGGAAAAGGCTGAATTGCTCAAGAATTCAGTGCCCTTCCCCACAAAGCAGTGAGTAATATGAGAAGCAAAAATAATTCAAGACACTGGTTAATTCATTTTGCAGCTTCGTGTCTGATCACCATCGGGGAGAATGCGCTGTCTGGGGGAACAGAGCATTAGGCAAATTCAGAGCAGTTGCAGTCAGAAGAGTTTCCATAATTTACCCATTTCCATGTCGGGGAAATATTATTCCTTATTTGTACATTGAGCAGCCTTATTGTCTAATTCCAAACATCCCGTCGATATGGTTCTTTCCTCTCTCCCCAGAGACAGTGCCTCAGACAAACCAGGACCTTTCCACAACAATCAGCAGATTTTTTTTCTCGTAAAAATGTCAGCCTACTGTCACAGCCTGGCTAAGGAGTACAAAAAAACAGATTTGCAGTAAGCTCTGAGGGGTGGAAGGGAATGATGACATCAGCAGCATCACTGGAGGGGGAGCAGCCTATGTGAATGGGGCTCCTCTCAGGATTCTTGCAAAGTGCTCTGGGAGTTGTGGGGCTTGTGTATTAGGAGGGTGTTCTCCACTGTTTGAAGGGTTGAGCAGTGACTGAGCTGTTTCAGCAGCTGATAGGAGAATCCAGCACTGTTATTCCAAATGGTAGTTCAGATGTATAGTGGCAAGGGAAGAGTGTGGAGACAACTTGGTAGGAGTCCACATAGATGGTGCTGTTGGTTTTGGGACATGTTAAGGAGGGCTGGCTACTGTAGATACATTGAGGGGTCATGAGAAGAAGAGTATGTTAATTTAGACTGGCAGTTTTCAAGATCTTACAGAGCAATTACAATCACAGTTGGCATCATGAATCTGGAAGGAAAAACACTGAATGGAACTGTCTGGACCAATGTTGCCTTTACATTAATAAGTCTTTTTTTCTTCTTTTTTTCCCTTCCTTTTTTTTTTTTTTTTTTTTTTTTTTCCCCTCCCAAGAATCTCACTGAAACAAAAGCAGAAGCTGAGATCTTGAAAAAATGGTACTTAATATGTTTTCCTGATTCTGCCTTCCTCTTTTCAAGAGTGTTGCATCCTTATGTTCCTCCATCTTTTCATCTGAGCTCTGAACGGGGCATCCACACCCGAAACCAGTAAAACATGGAGTTGTTTCCTGTCCAGTATCAGATTTGGTATCTAGTTTTTGCAGCAGGGAAGTATAGTGTGAGATTGCAGTGGTGGGTGAAGAACAAAATGCCATTCCACAGCTCAAGGAAACCTAGCCTACTCTGTGTTTTTATTTCAAACAAATCATCCCTCTTCTAAGACAACTTTTTCCCCATTGAGGAATGCTTCTTCTATTATAATTTATATTATAAAGAATAACATCTGGAGTCCTCTGTCACTCTAAGTTTTTAAAGTAAACTCATCATTCTGGCATTTGGGATCCTTTGAAATATACTGCACCGGAAGAATCCAGATGCAGGAGGAGAGAGGTTCAGTGACACGGCATCTACTTTCACTGCATTATTGTTCCTGCTCCCAGTTCATCGTATTAGGGTTGCTTCCAGTGGCTACATGAACAGCTTATTGCTAACATCTTTGTCAAGTGTAATAGTTTAAACATGCATCCATGGTACACTTAGTAATCACATTTTTAAGACTTGGGTAATCAATTAGGAACCACGCTGGCATGGAGATATATTGCCAATACTACTTGTGTTCTGTTACTGTGAATGCTTATTCTGCTCCATTTTGCTTATTCCCTTAATTTTCCCAGAGAATCCATATTCACATGGGGGACTGCTGGGCAGCTGCATGAGTTAGATGCCAGCATCTGGAGTGTGTTTCCTGGCCCCCTCAGCTCTGATATGTGACAGGCTTCCTACTGACAGTACCCACTTTAAAGGGCTCAGATATGACTCCACTTTGGCTGGCTGCAGTAGCTTTAGTGGCCAAGAATAAACCAGCATGGGTTCAGCTTGAAAACGAGCAATGGAGCCACCCCAAATAATGCTTTCCTTCAGCATGTTCTGAAATGGGAAAGTGTCAAGTTCTCTGGGATTCCACAGGAGATAAAGAAGTGAAATCTTTTCTTTAGCTTAAAATAATATACCCCTGCAGCATATACTAAAAGTATAGAAGATACCCATGTACAGCTTCATTCCTGTTAAAATGTGTCCTACTTTTAAGGAAGCTAAGAAGGAAAGAGAACAGTTGTACTAAGGTTTATACTCTGACTACTATAAGTGTATCTGCTGTCACATTTAATAAATTTCCTACTATTTTTCTTCAATCCTTCCTCTCTCTTTCTTCTTGCTTTCTGAAAAAAAAATTAAAAAATAAAAGCAAGGTAATACTGTATTTAATTAAATTATTCAATATGCATAACAACCTGGCAAGAAATGTTTTGGCAATGCAGGACTATGGATCATCAAAATGGAGACAAAAAAATTTCTGCAAATATTTTCAACTTAATATAACAGTAGATAGGACTTATCAGGCGAATGTTTGATTAACTGCATAAAGAAGTGCAAGGCAGATAAGAAATCATTCTTGCATTGCCATTAGAGTGAAAGACAGTGATAGTAAAGTATGTATGAAAGAAAAAAGTGAGATTTGAACACACTTTAGGTCAGATATTAATAGGATTTGGGAATAAAGAAGGAGGAAGACTGGAAGAATTTGTAAATGGAATCTGAAGACTGCAAACAAGATTGAGAATATAATAAAAGAGATTTTAGAAGAGAGGTAGAGTGGAACTCTAGAGGGAATATACACTCAACAGAGGTTCAGCAGTTTGCAAACATAATCTCTGTGTGGGAAATTACTAACAAAACACAAATTCTCAAAGCACGTCCACATATCATCTCTCCACTCAGTCAACTTTTCTCTCACCACGTTGTACTGCTGCTTCAGCGTGCTGCTGAAACAAGGCTGGAAAGTCCAGGGATATTGAAGAGTTCATACAAACTTGGACAGACTCTCCAGGTAGAAAGAGGTTGAGCAGTGAAGTATACCCCTTTCTATACTTTGATCCTGTTTGGGTTTCTACTGTTATTTATATACATTCCAATAGTCAAAACAAAAGAAATCAACAAAATAAAGCAAATCCCCAACACCATATCCATCTTCAAACGACTTTGTACTAACTAAAGCTCTAATGAACACTCTCAGTGTACTTTCACATGACCAACAATGTCAGTTGAGTTCAAATTTTGTAATTTAAGATGCACCCCATCATGAGCACTGATGAAACCGATGGGGAAAAATAGCCTTTTGCTGGTTTTGAAATTGATTTTCTGGGCCAAGAAAAAGGATCTTTCCTCAGATTTCTCTTTATATGTTGCAACAGAGACATCTGAGAAGAGATAAAAGGAAATCTGTAAAGAATATACACTTGATATAAGTTCAGCAGTTTGCAAAAACAGTTTTTATGTAGAGAATTACTGCATAAAATGCAATTCAAAACTAATACATATATTGCCTTCTCTTCTGCTTTGCCCCAGCTGCATGTCTGTATACAAGACATAAACTCCATTCTGGCAAGGAGATGAGATATACCCCCAAGTCCTGTTCTCCCAACAGCAGAAATCCAGCTATTGACCTAATTACGGGACTTTCCTTGCTGAAGGCGAGGGAATGACCTTTTCTAAGCAGGAGAAGATTGCATATCTCTGCATATTCCTTCCAGACGGTTATCCGAGGGTTATCTGTCAGTCTCCCTAACTCTTCATTATAGGGGTAATCATCTCTGACCTGTACATTGCAAAATAATTCAGGTATAACATTGCACAAGAAAGGACCCAATGGCTCTTGATGAACAGAGAACTAAGCATTTAGGGCAAAACTCTGCCTCAGTTGTAGCCCTGAAACTCTAAAGAAGGTGAATAGGAGTATAAGACTACAGAATAGGGTGTCTTCCATTTCAGATTCTACTTGACTCTGTCTCAACTCTGAAGCTGGCAGTTTCCTCTTTGCCCCACATCCTTTCTCACATGAGACTCATATATCACTGTCTGGACTGTAGCTGATGGTTCTTTCTCATGTCATTGTTTATACTCTCAAGATCTTTTGTTGTTCAGGTGTCAAGAGCCCTCATTATCATTTTAGACATGAGGTCATGCTTCTAATCAACCCTCCCCCCTTATTCAATTAACATTTCCAATGATTTTAAATTAAGTGCATTGGTCCACAGGCCAGGGAATTTCCTCCCAATTAGTACCAGTAGTGAAAGGCACAAATCAAAGTTTATTTGCTCATATCAGTACTCTCTTTTGATCTGCTGAAAAGATCTGGTGAACACACAATTAAGAAGTTCCTCCTAGGTATCTTTCCCCAAAGGACCAACAATACCTGCCAGGGTCTATTAGCATTTCAATATGTTTCCCACCTCAGGAAATGTCTCTGCTTCTTGCCTGACTGGTTAATGTAGCTGCATATTTTGCATGCATACCACTTAAACTCACTGCCTGCCTTTGCTGAGACTCATTATCCTCCATATTGCACAGTGACGGATTAGACTTGCATTCAACCTTCTTCACCTCTCCAAATGTGCGCAGCCATTTGGGAAGGGTCAAACATTCAGTGCTGTCAGACTGGGACCAGCAGCACTCACACCAGACAAGAGAGTGACAGTGCTCTGTATGAAATTCTTGAGATGTGCACATTTCTTGATGTCTTCACACACTTATCTCCAAGATATGCCTGACTACTGGGTCTTTTCATACATAGCTGCTGGGCATGTGGACTGAACAGAAGGGTGTTCAGAACACATGAGTACTTCCTGATCTCAGCCTCAGATTACATCTCTTGGGAGAAGACTCAAATAACTTGTGGGAAGGATATTCCACCACGTTATTATTTTAAAGTACTCAATGCTTAGTGCAAACCAGAACATGTCAGATGTAAACCATTTTAATGGGAGTTAGGAATAGATCAACTCTGCCAGAAGTTATATGGGAGTATAATTGCTTCAACATTTGCCTGTAGTGACACATAACATGTTTACATCTTGACCTGGTTTATGGAAAGTGTTCTTTACCCAACTGTTGATGGTCTCAACTGCAAGTTAAATGCAGGTTCCCATTTGAGCCCAAGAAGATTACTGTCTGCATCTTGCCAAGGCCAACCTGTGCAAACACAGTCTGTAATTGGGAACGTGATTATAAACAGAGATAGTCCTAGAGCACTGAAGTTCAAGGCTTAGTTCCAACTTTATCGAGCTGTGTGGAAGTTTTATTTGGCTGAAACCTCATTGCAAATACCTCAGTTAAGAGTGACAGTTGAGCATTAGGAACTTTTTATTGATTCTTCTCCCCACTATCTTACCTGTCCCTGTGACCAATAACAATGTCATAACGACATTGCCTCTGACATTACTACCACATTATCATGGACTGATGGTTGGACTTAGATGTGTTAAACATCCTCCTCTGGGTTCAATCCCTTCAGTGCTGTGTCACTGAAGTACAGTATTTTGCAAATACAATCTGTATCTCACTGTCTTCTCTGACATTTATTACAGATCAGGTAGCTTTCACTTTGTGAAGATAGGTGGTTGATGAATGACCCTAAGTTCATTTTTGAGTAGAGGAGAACCATCTTGTGGTTTGTGGTCTGTATGGAGGAGATGTTCTGTAGATCAATCTGTACTAAGTATCCATTACATATTTTCCTGAGATTAAGAGGGATGAGATTCAATGACACAGATTGTTCTCTCTACCTCTCTAGTCCCTTACATAGTTCAGCGACAGAGGGTTTTTTTTTCAAAGTGCATTCAAGTGTATTTCAGATGGAGAGCTCAATTAGGAATTCTTTAAGGAAAAGAGCTTCAGTTATCCTAGTAGTTAAAGGAATTTTAAGAGGCAAGGAGAAAGCACTTACTGACATACACAGCAACAGAAATACAAAAAGAATACCAGTGGCAATATTAATGGGGCCAGGAGGAATCTAATCTAAGCCTTTTAGGTGGAAAGTGCTGAGTCTTTTCTTGCATTTATCAGTGAAAATCAGAAGTAACTCCCTCAAAGCCAGCAGATTTATGCCAGCATAGCCCAAGGAAGCAGACTGCCTGGAACCACTGCTAATTTGAACACAGACCAGTTTAAGTCCATGGGAATAAATCTTACATTGGTGGGTATTAAAATGAAGTGTTTGTGTCAGCCTAACCTGTTCCAAATGTCAAAGTCTGAAGAATACTACAGGCTGAGAAGACCTGTTGCAAGAGAGAGAAAAAACCACAATGTGCCTGAAAGCATTCCTACTGAAATTAGTAGAGGTTTTGGCATTAGATTCAAGAGTTGCAGGATTCAGTGCAGGGGAGATTATGATAACGAGCATTTCAGAAAGGGAAAGTTAATAACCCACCAGTGAAAGAAGGTACTGAGCTGAGTCCCAACATGCCTCCCTTAAGATCATAAACATGACTTGACAAATAATGAATAAGCATATGGAAAGAGCAGGCAAAGTTTCTTTCCAGTTTACACTGAAGGCAGATGTCCTAACTGGGATTGCTGGTGCTCCTCCACACCAGGCTTGTAGAACTTTACAGTGCAGAGTTGGAAGCTGGAGATGGATGATATCTGGACAGACATCCATGTTCCTCACATCCTAGCTTACAGTTGCAATTAAGAAGCACAGAGTTGTTCCCACCTCAGGAATAAAGTAATTTCTACAGAGCAACTTTATGAACTTGGGATCCAACCCATCATGCAGACAAAAACAGAGAGAAACTTTCTATGTGACTACAACAGCAGAGGAATGAGATCCGTGGAGAGACAGGTTTGTGAACATATGCACCAGACCTAAGAATCTGGGTGTTGTTTACCTCTGATTAAACCCAGGATCACCACTCTTTTCAGTACAAAACCCCAAAAATTCACTTGTGCACTCCGAGTTGGTGACTTCACAACCCCAATAAAACTCAGATTTTATTCATTTATCATTGTATCCTTGGATTTAAATGCCACAGTCACCAGTTTTCTCACAAGAGTCACCAAAAATCTTCAGATATTAGTATCAACACGTTGTCCGAATGACTGTTTATACAAAGCCTTTTGTCACACACTGATCAATAAAAGGCAGGTACGCCCTAGGTTTCTAATCATTATGAATCCATTTAGAATTCAATGGAATAGCAGCAATCACATTGAATTCATTAGGGGATTTGCAAGGATGGCTTCTGTAGTTCCACAGCAATTCGCTTGTAATTCAGCACTAATTAACTGTTATTTCATGCTGGAAATAATGAGCTATGGAAACACTGTTAGTGCCAAATAAAGGAATAAAGGTGTGTTTATATATTATAAACACTCCATGAATGTTCAAAGAGGTTAGAGGAGGTCTTGACTTTTTTACCCTTGGGAAGAGAAGGGATCCTATAGAAGCCATCTTCTTAACCCAGTTGTGTATCACCTAAATAAATATTGAATTAGAGAGGGGGCATACTGGAAATTGGAAAACCACTTTGACTTTGCACATTTGAAATGTCAGTGGTTTAATTATTAGACTGCTTTCAATTCAGTGTCATTCCTGAAAAGGGTTTGCTGGTCAGCCAAGGCTCAGAGTACTTGAGTTGGTGTAGTAAGCATTATTGTTATTTGAAGAGAAGTTTTGACACCAGACTTACAGAAGATGCCAGTTTCCCAATTTATTTAGTACGAGATTTCTAGGTGTTCAACAATGACAGCTTTCCCAGAACTCAATGCACTGTGAGGGTCCCAACTTTCCTCCTCTATTCCCTTAAATCCTATGGAGCGAAAAGAAACTGCTACTTATTTTCTAGGGACATTACCAATATCCTTTCATCTTTAACAGTACTTACTGTGTCTGAGAAAGGCGGGACCACACGGAACTCTTTTCTGAAGAGCAGATGCCAGGAGATCCCTGCGACTGGCTCTGCAGTTCATTGTTGAGATTGCCTGGGAACCACAACATGGCACATCCTCACACCATCTTCTTGCCCCATTGATGTGATGGTATTTCAAGGTGGGAGGATGGGGGTGTAATGCTTAAATCCCAGCAGTTTTGGCTTCAAATCACAAATTAAACCCTTAGAAAACCCTTGTATCTAAACAATTGAAAAAAGTTTGAGACATAGGAATCTTTTGGTTAGCACTACAGCATACAAATATTTTCCCCTTAACCATGAAAGGCTCAGTCATTAACAGAATATCATGGTTTAGCCTCTGCTGACAGTTAAACACCACACAGCCACTCACCTGCTGCTTTCCCTGCCTATCCTCCACACTCCTTCCTGTAGGATAGTATTGGAATCAGAAAGCACAGGAACATTTGAAAGCAGAAAACACAAACCATCAAAACTCATCACTGCTTATAAGCACCTAGTGTCTACAGTAGACACTGAGGCGGGGTGGAGAATTACTTGTATTTTGAGCTATATAATGATTTCTGCAGCTTAGTATATATATCACCAGCAATCTTAAAGAATCTGTGTATGCTGCAAGTGTAAATAAACCGTGTTATTCGTGAATCCGATCACTTCTAGTGAATGCAACCAGACCTACCGTATAGAATGTTCGTGCATCTGGTATCAGATCTATAATCATGGGAAAACTGTGCTATTTGTGTAGCCAACTGCTCACTCTCAGGGAACCGGACGTACAGCTTACAGGCTGTTTGTGAATCTGGTGTTGGACCTATAGACACAGTGACTACGCTATTCGTGAATCTTGACTACTAACCGGACCTAAGTGTGGTCTGGAGTTGGACCTACAGTGACGCATCTTAATTGGTGTACCTCTTAAGAGATCAGTCCAGTTGCCCCTAGCCCCTCTAATCTCTGAGGACCGGCTAGAACATAAGGAGGCTTTTCTCTTACTAAATTCCCCTCCCACACCCACACCCACTTCATGCAACAGATAGGAAGGAAAATCAAGGGGGGAGGGGGAAGAAAAGAGTGAGACCCCATGGACTGAGACAAGGACAGTTTAACAGAACAATATGAAGAGTGAAGAAAGCAACAGTACTAATGACAGCACTAATGAAATGATATATAAAGCAAGGGGATAGGCTATACCTGTGCTCAAGACACCAAATTTCCCCAATCCATCTGCACTGAAGCAAGTTAAAAAAAAACCCCACCCAGCCCTCCCCTTATATAGGGGGCATGACTCAGTATGAGATCAAATATCCCATTGGCTGGTTGGATTGTTTATTTGGGTTGTGGCCCCTCCCAGCTACAGCTCCTCCCAACTGATTGGGCCAGCAGCTGTTTGTGATAATTAATCCAAATCCAAGACACAGAAGTTGTTGAGGTGTTATTTGCTATTTTGAAAAACAATTATATTGGCCTCTGGGGGAAAAAAATCTGTTGAACGAAAGATTTTTATGTGAAAAAAAACAACTCGTAATTTCTAAAAAAGGTGCTTGGTTATATTGAGTAGTTACCTTAGACACAGCCATTACAATTATTTTAAATTATTTCTTGTTGCTTTTATTGTAAAAGAAGAGCTATTATCAGAAAAGAAAAGCTACAGAGACTTTTAGTGGATGTAGGGTGTCTCAATTGCCAGCTACTTTCTAAGGCTCAGCTATCTGGAAGGATGTACAAAGAAGAAACACCAGCATTACTATGTTGTATGGAAGTTGCTTTAATGGTCTTCTATTACAGACTATTTTGAAAGGGACCTTGTGAATTTTCTGTGTGAAGAAATAGATAAACAGCATTATGAGGGCTAGTAACTTGTCTCCTAGTGCTTTCCATGAAAGCAGAGAAGGAACAGATGGACAGATGTGTTGGACACATCCTACCAGACCTGGCTGAAGACTTCTCAGGCTGGATTTTGGTGCCCAAGGACAACAGAGAAATAACTATACTGTGCCTATGGCCCCTGAAGTGCTGCTGGCTGGAGACAGGTGAAGTGTGAGGGGAGCACAGCCTGCTTCCCCACTGGTCACCTGGAGTCTGCCTGGGGATGGACAGTGTCTATGTGGAAGTCACCACAGAAGTGGAGCAGCTGCAAATAAAGGGGAGCCACAAATCTGTCTTGTTCCTGAAGTGCTAAGAATGATAAGACTTAGGTGAAGAGCTCTTTGGATGCTGTTTTCTATCTTCTGCCCTTATTGCTTATGGCCCTTGGTGGCCATGCAGATATTCACCATTTCCAAGTAGCCACTGTAGGATGAGAAAAGACTGTCAGAGCAACAAGGTCAGGGAAAGGAGGAGCTTGTTCCTTATGGTGTTTGTTTTATATTGCTGGTTTTGCTAGTCCTGTCTTTATTACAGTGGAGGCAGGCACTATGTCAGTCTTTCAATCAGGCTGGCATTTGCCCTGACCTGTACTGACTTGTGAGACTTCTTCATTTCTTCTGCAAACTCTCCTCAGTCTTGAAGCTCTGAAATTCAATATACGAGAAACAGAAATGCAAGGAAGCTTGGAAGCCTAAGCTAATCAGGTGTTGTCAGTTGAAAGCTTTGTGACACATCATGAGCAAAGGTTTTATTTTTGTCGTTCTTCTGAAAATGTTGTTTGGGTTGAATTTAAAATGCAGGTCAAGTTAAAGAGGCAGGACTTGCTATTGGAACCCTTTCTCTGGCAATATCCCCTTTTCAAGGGGAACCAGCTGCTCCCCCAATGCTTCTAAGACCAAATTCATACTCCTGCGAGTCCAAGCGGCTGGTGGCTCTGTGCAAAGCTAATTGCTTGTTTGTCATGTTTTGTTCCTGCTGTGGCTGTGGTTGTTTTGTGTAGGTTTTTTTCCATTCCTTTCCCTTCAAAGTAGTAACTTTCCTCAAAGATCTGGCTTCAAACAAAAGAAGATGCTGCAGCTTTAATGAAAATTTAAAAGTCAATGAGACACACACAAAAAAGAGACATGACCCAGGATGAGCTCAGTCCAATGAATAAATTCAAACCATTTAGTGACTGTTTGGAAAGATCAGAAGGGCACCTTTGCTTGCAGCATTTTAACAAGCCTCCATGAATTAGCAAGAGGCCTGAAAAATGAGTGGCAGTGGTGGGGAGTAATTCAGTTGTGATCACTTGAGGGTGATGAATGAGGAAGTGACACAGTCTGTGCAGAGACGAGTCATCTTTTCTAAAACAATTGTACTTAGCCCTCATGGCTGGAGATTTATATTGCAATGGTGGCAATGCTGGTAATTAATGAAACAGTCCTGGCTTTTGGGGGGAATGTTAGAAACACTAGGCTGAACAAGGAGCAATGTGAAGACCCAAAGAGATTTTCTCAAAAAGCTGAAATATTCCTAGACACTGGATGCTGCTGTATAAGGTTGATAAATTTGTCTTTAGCCTGAGAGATTGAGCATGGTTTAAAAGGGCTGGGAAAAAAATGACTTCAAGGCACGTTTTAAGGTAGATGGAGGATGAATTAAGATTAATGAGAGTCTTACAAGTGGGCTGAAACTAGCAATCCTGATATGAGAACAGTGATAAAAGCCAGCAAGACCAGCCTCAGAATGTGAATTACTTGCTTTACTCAGTGCCCCTTGTGGTTAGATCTAAGCCATTTGTGTGTGCATGCGTGTGGATGCATGTATGTACAACTGACATCCATTAACACGTACATTAACCATGTACACAATCTCAGTCACTATCAAGACAAAAGGAGGCAAACATTCTTAAACCCCAAGACGCAAGACATTATTTTTCTTTCTATCCTCCCCCAACTCTAAATCAAAATGCTGATTGTGTCCTGTTAATGGTTAAATGTGCTGTAAGTTAAATAGACCTAACAAGGCAGCATTCAAACAGGAAACCTGGTATGAATTTAATGACATCTTACAGTACATCCATCCTGGCAATATAATCGTTAAAATTTGTCAAGTGTAAAAATGAATGACAAAACATTACCCCAGAGCAACTTACTGTATAAATGCAACAATGAAGCTGCTAAATGGTTTCTCTGGATATTTACTTCCAGATCTGAAGTCATATTGATTTGGCTTTGTCTCCTGAAGGGTGCGGCCTCATAGTTTTATGGAGAACGCCAAATTAGAAAGATTCACCTTACATGAGGGGTTTCCAAATCTGCACTGCAAATTGGTGTAGAATTATTAAAAAGGGAGCAGCCAGAAATTACTGAAACGTTCTTGGAAACACAGAGATTTGTATTTGTTTTTTTTTTTCTGAAAATTAACAGGCCAGAAAGAATAACTGGGTAACTACACTCCTATGCACCGTTCCTAAAATTACACACATCCAGGCAGGATATTTGTTGCTTGGGGAAATTTCAGAGGAGGAAAGATCTCATTGCTAAGAGGTCCTTAATGCAAAAGCCATTCATCATAAAGATAAAAGAAGAAAATCCTATACAAATATATGTAAATATATTCAGATATTTATGAATGCTAAATCCTAAACTCCAAGGGGATGTTGGAATATGAGACATTACCATTGTGACCTGCCTGAGGTTGGAAACAGGATAACCCCATGGATTGCAGCATCCAGCAGGGACATATTACACCAGAAGAGGAAATGAAATGTCATTTGCTGAAGGTCTTGATAAAGCAGTGTCTGCATGTTCGCTCTCTGACACCTTTTAAGACTACCAACTACTGAGCTCCATGTGCTGCAAACGCTTGTATTCTCACTTAAGAGGAGTGCTTGCACGTAGCACCTTTTAAAAAATTATGTAATTATGTCATTCTCACTGTATCCACAACTTTGAGTTGAATGAAATCCAAAGCCCTTGTAAGAGGCAATGCCTGACTGCGTCCTTGATGACAACTATTCTGCATAATTTCTGGGCAAATGAACAGGCCTTTGAAGGCAAAGGAACT
Organism: Baryphthengus martii; assembly: GCA_013396935.1. Classification (NCBI taxonomy): domain Eukaryota; kingdom Metazoa; phylum Chordata; class Aves; order Coraciiformes; family Momotidae; genus Baryphthengus; species Baryphthengus martii. The sequence goes on along the minus strand of VWZK01004727.1, from coordinate 213,889 downwards.
ACTTACTTCAATATACATAGCTCTAGTTAATAGCAGATGGCAGGACTGGAACTGGGACATGGCTCCAGATATGAATGACTTCTTTGTATCATAGCATGCTCCCCTGTATACCTCTTTTGTGGTGTAAAAAGCCATAATGTTAATATATATATTAACTTTGATATTGTGTTACGCCAGCAGCATAATGTAAAGGGGCCCTGATGAAACTCAAACAAAACTTGGTGAGTGGTGACTGGACCTAAAGAGATTTTCTGATTAATGAAAAAACTGTTCAGTACTGGTCATCTTGAGGCTGACTGAGCATTGTCATAATGCTCAGTATTTGAATGTGGAATCACCAGGAAATAACTACGTGACTTTGGAGTTCACTATTTTTAGGCAAAATATTTCTTCAAGAAAAATAGTCTTTGTGAAATTTTTCCTTGCCTATTCAAAGCAGTAGGAAAACAGTTCGTAAAGGGAGAAAGAAAGTCTTTCATACACAAATGGAAGCAAATCATTAATTGAAAGATGGCTGTCTTGTTACTTTTGTTTATTTTTAAAATAAGAAGAAACACCATGCCAGGATTTGTGGGTTTCCTACAGAGCTGCCCATACATTTGCTTACTTCATAAGCACAGTCATCCCCGCACATGGGAGATTTGGTTAAATCTTTTCAGTTGATGTTTCAGTAGTTTTTCACTAATCTCAGAGTTGTTTCAGTAATTTTGCAGTCATAATACCACAACTTTTCATTTCACACAGAAGAAAATCCCAAATCTCTTCACCTCAACAAGCTTATTTTGCCAAATGTGTAATTGAGTGGACAGAATATGAGGAAAAACCCTTGAAAGTTGGCCCACAGAGAAACTTAAAACCAGGCAGAATTACCCAGTAAGGCATTATGTTGTCAAAGGCTAGAGACCTGCTTTACACACTGCCCTAAGAAAATAACAGTAGCTGTTCCCACCCAGCAACAAGCCAGAAGACACATTTTTGCCCAGCAAGTTTCTGGGTTGTCTTTTTTTTTTTTTCAAACTATGAGTTTTATCAGGCAGCTATTTAATAGGGAGAGTAAACCACTGTTGGAGCAGAACCTTGGAGGCAAGGCAACCCCATAATCATGAGGCTACTGAACTCAATTTCCTTTTGTTTCCTGTCTGGTTCTTTCATTCTCTTATGCAGCATGGACCAGCTCCCTGCCTGCCTTCCTGTATTACTTGGTGATCGGAGGATTTAGGAGATAGAGGGACTGAATCCCCAAAGGAAATATTTGAAATAAAGGCATCTGAAAGAGGGTCACCTCTTGTGTTGTAATGAAGGCATTCATGTTCTCACTTGTAGAGGAGGTCTGAGATACAAATCTCTGGGGGAAAGAAAACACTTCCCAGTACAGCTGATTGGGATAGCTAACAACTGGAAAAAGTAGAGACATCCTTGAATTTTGCAGTTCCTGTGGGGTAGATCAGCTGTTACGGACTTTCTGTGTTCACTAGCTTGCTTGGGTTCCATCCACAGCACTAATTTCCCTATAGCATGTGGTAATCACCCGTCTCACTTGGACTAGGAGAAATATGCACATAAACAGTAGCTATTAGCTGCCCATCCTTTTGGCCCATAGGTCTCTGTAGCTCAACTCACTCAGCTCCTGGTGGTGGTCTCTTCCTGCTCTGCTGTAAATGCCACCCCCTTTGAAGAGTCTACCAAGAGAATACAAAGTAGATGGGATTAGCTATATTAAGTAAAGCCTTTATAATTTAACTCCTGTAATTAAATACTAATTAAATGATACTCATCTGCTACTGGATGTTGAGTTATGAAAGCAGACTAACCAGCCCTTTGCATTCTCTTGGGGTTTTTCTTCTTCGTGCTCAGGATGTTACAGCAATGAAGGCACAGAGAGACCACCCTGTTGCTGTAGGTGTGGGGCAAGTGCCAACACAAATGCTGATGAGCGTATCAAGTCCAGTCCTTCACAGTAGATGGGTACCAGAGAAAACTAGAACACATTTTTCATGCACCAACTCACAAATTAAAGTAAGAAGACTTGTGTGTCTCCTCTCTGTGTCCTCCACATGGGTGGATCCCACCTAGAAGGGCTGAGAAACCCTGCCATGCTGCAGCCTTATTGTCTGCTTATGTCCCACTCTTACAAATACATATCCAAGTTCAGTGACAGGCAGGAGAATAAAGATAAACTCTCCAGAAATGTAGGACAGTATTTTAGACATCAAGTAATTTGAAAAATGTCCTCACATGCTTGTCTTTTAGAGTAATTCTACTAATATAAATCTCATTTTTAAACCAGCTTGCCTTTAAAAATGAAGATTGCATCTGAAACATGCTTTGTTCATTTTGAAACAGATTCTTCTCTAGTTTATGAAATTAGTGTAAAGCCCTTTGTATGTAGAGCCCAGCTCAATTAGTTCCTTCAAATGGCTTTTTTTCCACTTGATCTAAGCTACACTCTGAGGTTATAGCCATAGAGCTTTCTAGTACCATAACAACAGGCCTATTTTGACATCATTTCTTTAGATTTGATTACTTTTTCCTTCAGCCATTAGCACATGCTTTTTCTAAGATAAATCCTGTTTCATGTTCTCTAGCTTCTTCAAGTCTTTTTTTTTTTTTTTTTTTTTTTTTGTCCTCTTTGGTGTTTCTCGCACCTCCTAGTGAAGTGTCAATTGCACATTTAATTAACACATCCTCCACCTTCTTATTTCACTTGAGTAAAGAAAATACTGAATAGACCCAGAGACAATATCAGTCCTTTGTTACCCCAGGTCCTTTCACTGATAAAGTTTGACTTCGCAGACTATTACACATATGTTGTTTTATTTAAATCCCTTAGGCACTCTTTTGACCTTGCAACAATTTATGCATCTATGTTAATTTTTTTTAGGTAAAATCACCACAGGCTTTGACTTTGGGTTTTAGCTGAGATCTACCACTCAAGTATGTGGACTGGAATGAGCTCCATCCACAAGACTGAGGAGAGGATCCCTTGGGTACAAGGAAATCCCAAACTGACACTAGATTGACAGGAGCAGACACTACCTCAGCCACCTCTACTGTATGTAGGTCCAAGGAGAGAGAGTGGAGAGGAGCACACAAGGCTTAGGGGATGTCTCTTCTGTATTTCCTCAGCTAACACAGAGTAAGGATAAATGCATCAGTCACATGTTGTACTTTAGGTCTATCTGGCCAAGATAGTGAGTCACTTCCTTGCTCCTTCAAACCCCTCTTGAAAATGTCTTTTTACTATTGCCTCTAATTAATTTGTTTAAGCCTTTTACACAAATGTGCTACTAATATAGTAAATAACAAAATATTTAAATATATAGCAATTACCTGTTTACTCAGTTATCTACTTGACCATACAACTACTGTGAGTTTAATGTGTTTGGCTTAATAGCTGAGAGTTTAGTCATTTTGCAGGTAAAAACCATTTTCTGGAACTTGTTCAGTTATTCTATAAGCTGAACTGAGAGATGGAAGTTAATAGCAGTGGAGACTGAGAGAGCATTAAATCTTCTTTATACTGTTAAATATACATACCTGTGAAATGCATATGTTGAATGACGGCCATCAGAGCCTGGATTTTTGGAGGGACTTGCCTCACCTAGGTTGATCTATCTCAAAAGGATGATACATTCAATCTATCTCAATAACCTCCACTCAGATGGCTCTTATGGTGCCAATCTCCTTCTATTGACCAGAAGTCTCTTTTTGAGCCATATGATGCACCCAGTTGTGGTGCAGTTTGTAGTTGTCTCTAGATGAACAATTATGAAAGTAACTCCTAGATAATTCATTTCCCAGCTTGCAAATGCCTAACCTTGTTTCTAAGACTACTCCTTCACTATGTTTACCAAGGAATGTTTAAGACACCTCTAACCAAAAACTAAAGGTTTAAATTAGAGTCCAAGTTTTAAAGACTTGACTCATAAGTGCCTGTGCCTCAAAAGCAAGCAACAGAAAGGTAAGAGGTATTGTTTTACAGAAGACTCCCAAAGTGACACACTGCACAGCAGTGGTTCAAACACAACTCCCAGGTAATCACATGAATTTCAACTTCTCGATGAAAATGGGATATTATAATCCTGCTTTATGTTGCTTTTTCTTCCCAGGATCCTCAGCACACAGAAACTCTGCCTCAGAAACTTGGATAGGAAGAGATGAATCTCTGAATCCCTTGTGGTAGTCATTTTGCACACTACTGTACAGCTCCTACATTTCTGTGATTTGCGTTCCCCTGTGAAGCAGTCAAATGAATAAACATTAAAGATGAAGACTGAGTGCACTGAAAAGAACAATATTCTTGTTAAAGGAGCTCTCTCTTTCAAAAATCAATGAGATAATACCCTTTTAAAGCTATTTCCAGCTGTCATTTCTCCTGATTTGGCTCTCTGGGTGTTGGATGTATTGGGGAGATTAATGACAGATTTAACAACAGAAAGGTCCACCTTATTTCGATTTGGTAAGGTTAATGTCCTCTAATGCTTTGTCCATGCTGTGAAACCAGACAAGAGGACATCTCAATGCTTTTATGTGTTCAGGTGAAGCACTGGGTAACTGCAACTTTCTGGATTATTATGAGGAAGGGAGACGACTATGCAGCTGACAGAGAGTCGATGGCATCATAGAAAAGCATATCATCTCCAACAGGCTCACCACCACTTTCTCCTAGCCAGCAGAAAGGAGCCTGGGCTCACCTCACCAGTGCACTCTCAAGAGCTGGAAGGCCCTCCTCCTGCTTGATCCTTCTGGAAGAGCCAGCCAGGACATGCTCATATCATCTCAGCTGCACAGAAGCACCTTGCTGGCTTCTTAGGGCTCCAGCTACAAGAACCATTATGGGAATAATAGTCCTTACAGGATCATTTCTAAATGGGTTGTGAAAATAGATTAGGTATATTCAGTTTGGGCGAAAAGCAGGTTTTTGATAGGCTTTGGGCAAACAATCTGTTCCTTTGATACATCTTACTACTGAGTTTCAAAGAAATCAAATTGATGAAGCTGTGAAGAAAGCAATTTGTTAAAAATTAAGTCTTTTTCTTTGGAGATTCAAGTTGAAAGAACATCTCTGCGGACTGTGCCTAATCAGAACCTTTGAACACTATCAGGCATGCCCCATTAAGGTTGCCAGCCTTCCAAAACAAATTACTTACAGTAATCCCTCGTCTAATGTATGCAGTAAAAGACAATAGTGAAGCTCGGCAGCACTGTCATTGCATGAGATTTATAGTGTGCAGCTGAGCAAACTCCAATTTATACTTTATATCACAAAGTGGCCATGAACCTCACTTCAAGACAAAGAATATTAAAACTATCAAACTTACTTAACATAACCGGCCAGATCCTCAGCTGGTATGAATTGGTGCAGCTCTGTCAGCTTTAGTAGAGCTGTGATGATTTACACCTGATGAGAATCCATCATTCTCCTTCTTCCCAGTGTTCAAAAATTTCTGAAACAATCCTTATCATACAGAACTGTGAATAGATTAAATGTCCGTGAAAAGAATAAATTGTCCCTCCCATCATTCACATGCATTGCCACTGATTATATTTGTTAGGCTGTTTTGGTGAGACTCCTCAGGTGTAAACCATCATAGTCCTACTGAAAGTAACACGGTAACTCTATCCATTCACTCCGATTTCTGGTGTGCATCATTGTGTGTTTAAGCTCATTCCTGAAACAATTATTTTCTTTACACGCTGAGTATGGTATTGTTTAATCCATTCTGTGGCCAGCCATTTGGATCATCACAAAGGCTTCATAATATCATTAAAACACTCAATTGGATCATAAAATAATTCTGAAGTAAATGAAGCACAGTAGCTTAAATTATTCAGTAACTTGCAACTGTGGAAATGCAGTAAGGAGACTGTGTATTTGATGGTAATTGGAAAATAGTAAGCAATCATCTAACGAAAAAAAAAAAGCAGTTTGGAGAATCACATTTCATAATAAGGTGTCAGCAATATCGTATGCCTTATAAAATGGAAAAGGAATGATGCCTGTTGTGTGAGTTATGACAAGCACAAATCTAGCTAGGCAACTAGATCCTGCACCAAGCTCAGCCAAAGTGGCTGGAGGGACCAGCAGAATATTCAAGGAACCAGGAACTCAGCCCTACCAAAACGTTGCTGAGACCTTCCAATGGTGGCTTGGCAGCTCTGGTGAGTCCAAGGAGAGTGGAGACCTCAGGATGCTACTCTGCCTCTTGGATAATCGAACGTTAAAGCTTTCCTTCCCCAGGAGGTTTGGAACAGATCTGAATTTAAATAAGAGGGTTATTCCAGGCACTTGAGTGAGATTCCTCTCATTCTTCAAGCTTGGTTTCTTATGGATCAGATTCTATTATAGAGCTTGGACCTTGAATCTGAACTGAAAGCATCTAACCTCTGAGACAATCTTCAATCAAGAGAAGAAGAACTTTTTTCCCCCTCTTTGAAGGGGAATTAAAATGGACTTGGACCACAATGCTACTCAATGGCACTCTTGGAGAATCCTGAAAATAATGAAGTCTTTTTCCTGGTTGCTATACGTGTAAAACAATTACCTTAACATCTTTTTTTGGCTTGGGTAACAAATGCTCCCTAATATTCTCATTTCATTGGATTCTTTTTTCTCTTTCCTTCCTCCTCACTCCAAAAGGAAGATTGCCTTTGAGGAAAAGAAGGTCTATCTCTTCACTTGAGGCATCAGTTTACAAAGCATTTCACACATGGCCTCATCCATTTCTGTTCCCGAACTGAATTCTAGAACCAATTTTGGTTATAGAGATGAATCTGGATGTTTAAAAAGGTGCTGTTGAAAGCTTTGTAGAGGTTTTTGTAAGAATGTTTTTACAATGGAGAACAGAGACAACGCTTCATCTCCCAGGAAAAAGAATATTTCACATATGTAAATAAAATCCTGTTGGTCTCTGGAGAGCTTCTGTCTTACTAGAAGCGGTAATATTTCTCAAAACAGTTACACTGGAGCACACGACTCGGTCTGCCTTCCCATTACAATTTTTTATCATGCTTTCTTTCATATTCACTTACGCATTTCTGTAGGCTTCAATAATTCATCTATTGAACCCACAGTGAGCCTGATTAGCTCTTGTATTTTTTGTGTAGATACTTCTTCTCCAAACTGCCTAGCTTTGTTGGTATTGATCTATATCATGGCAAATGAGTGTTTCATTTGCTTTGAAGTGGGCTGCCTTCAGCAATGTTTCCATACGTGTGGAAGTTGGCAAACAAAACAATGCCTTAGGTGACATTTTGCAAAGCCCTTGCCTTTGGCCTAATTTACTACTGTCAGAATCAAAGAAGGCTTGCTGCCAATGTCATAGAAATAAAAGTTAGCCAAAGTCTTACATTTTTTAAAATGACAGTCCATGACACTTGTCTTTTTTTGCACAATATCTTTCAAAGCAAGTATTCTTGCTTCTCTTTAGGGGAGAAAATCTTTCTCGCTCTCTCTTTTTTGAAGGAGTAACATTGTATTTATAATAAAGCTTGCTGTCATAAGTTAATTGAGGCAATAAGTCTTTGCAATCTTTTTTTCCTTTGTGCTGGCCTCTAAAGCAGTCTCATTTTTCTCTTCCCTTACAAAATGAAAAAATACAGCCAGGCTAGATATTGAAAGGACAATTCTGTTCTCTGCATATGCACATTTGTATTTTTCCTCTATGATGCTTGCAGTGAGGGGAAAAGAAGCGGATAGGTTATAGATATAACAAACAGTGCTAGCATAGTTTTCCTGTCATATTCCTGTTACAGGAAAGCAATTCTGCCCTTTCGATAAGAGGCTTTTTGAAATTCAAAGAGAGAGTTGTTGCAATTAGGGAGATGATAATGTGGATAATAATATAATTTAGAGCAAAGTCCAAGTGAAGGAGTGATGTCCTGTGCTCTTCCTGAGCTAAGGTAGGAGCCAAGTTCATATAACATATTGAAGGAGGAGCTCAGGACTTTGCAGGTTTGTATATGTATGCTGAAGGGAATCATGGTATGTTCCTATACTTCTGATCCTTATCATCACTCTTGATCTCTGGTGTTAATGTCTCCATTATTTTTTGGTGCTACTGTCTAAATTAAAATAGGCCCTGGTGTCTCAGTTCCCACTACTCTTGAAGTTTAAACGATTGCATGCAAAATATTAAGGGTAAGATGCAAAACTTGAGAAAATGATGTTATGGTACAGGAGACATTATATCAATTTGAGCTACATTTTCTTCCAAATCTCATAGGTGTTCAAATTGTATCCACTTCTTCAATTCATTAGATACTAAATCTCAAAGATAAATGCTACCTCCAAACAACAGAACAATGGGATGGCTATCAATGTTTATTCACACCCTGTAAACATACAAAACTTGCAAATTGGAAAAGCCAGTAGTGCCTAAATTGATGGGTGCTTATTCAAGACATCTCATTTATTACAGTAGATGTGATGTAGGCAAATAAAAGAATGACCAAAGGAGACTACTAGATAGAGAATAGGGGGATAATGAGGTCAGATAAAATGTCTGGGTCTCATTAATCCCAAAGAGCTAAGAGAGCTTTCTGTGGCAGTTCAGCAAAGATGGGGAAGCATGATGAACAATGAATCCAGACTGACACTAGTGTTCCCCGGTAACCTGAACCTACAGAAATCTCCATCTCTCCATCTTTGCAAGTTGCTGAGCAGAAAAATGGACTGGAATCAGTGAGGTGCTGGTTTCTCCCTGATAACATACTACTCTATACTCTACTACTATGAAACAACAGAATGCCTTGAAATTAATCAATACGCTGCTTTTAAACCAGCATGGCCAAAACTAACAGTGAAATCCTAAAAATAACATTTATATTAGGATAGAATAGTTACAAGAAAAAAATAGCTACAGGCAACTCCCTTCCCTCCCAGTCCCAATAACTCTTTGTCTCTTTAACAACTACCAGTTTTGAGGATTCCTTCTCTTGACTGTCGTATCTTTATTTTAGAGGTCCTTAGCTCCCTTTTAGACATTACTTACTTAATATCTCAACTAAGACTCTACTGCAAACTTAGACAATTTCTCTTTTTACAGTGTCTTGTCAAAATGGGAAACAACAGATTTGTACCCCTTTCATGGTAAACATTATTATAAGCTGCTACACACCTTCAGTTTCCATTACTTCCATATACCTTCATATTTCTCTTTTCTTAATTAAAAAAAAAATTAAAACTAACTAAAAAACCCAAACCAAACCAAAACAAAAAAAACCAACCAAACAAAAAAAGAAGGTCTGATGAATTTTCTATAAGGTTGATGCTTTTTTATCTGCTTGTCATTTCTGTCATTGGTCTGTCATGTTGTTTAACATGCAGCACCCAGATTGGGCTAGTGAGATACCACCAGTACTGAGTGAAAATTGACATCTATTATTCTTCCACTTGGCTGCTAATTTTCAGTGTCGTGATCCACTAAAATCTTCAGATTCTTTACTGCTATAGCATACTGTAGTCAGATGTTCTCCGTTTTCTAATTTTCCTCCCTAAATACAGAATCCGTATTGAATTTAATCTTATTGATTTCAGGTCATTTATCCAATTTATTGTGTATAATTCTGTCTACAAAAATTCTCATGAGACTTCCAGTAAGACGACATCCACAAATTTTATATGTGTACTCTCCATCCCATGATCTAAGTAATTTATAAAAATATTGAATGGACAGAGGATCGGCTCCTATGGGGTTTGCATGATGTGACCTTCCAGTTTGACAGCAAACTATTGATAACTACTCCTTGTATAAGATTTTTCAAGCATTTGTGTATTAGCTTGGTAGTGATTTTTATCTAGATCATAATCCCCCATACATCTGGCATCCCTTCTCCCTTCCTAAAATCCTACTGTGCAGTATTTACTTTACTGTGACAATTCTCTTCAATTACTCGGTCTATTGAGACTGGTCTACTGTCAATGTCTCTTCCTAAGCAGGTCAATGCATCTTTTCTTTATTAACACTTTTTTGGGACTCTGGTGTTTTCAAACACGATCATTTTTGCTTTTTGTATGTCTTCTGCTTTAACATCAGCAGATGGGGAAGATCCTGGCTTTCTGCTCTGCCACTGCTTATTAAATGGAAGATCTGCATGTTCTTTATTCTTTCCAATGATCATAGCCCTTTGGATTCCTTTCTTCTCTTCCCAATGCTAGATATTCATCTCTCATGAAGTAAGTGGTGTAGCTCCCAGTTTTAATCAGTAAATTAGCAGAACTCTAAAGCTTTTTCACTGGTGATAAGACACTGCACAGCAGAACTGAAAATAAAAACCCCATCCCTATACATCTGACAAAGCAGACTTTAAAAGTTATTTTTTTAATCTCTATGTTATTAGTGACCTCCTGCTCAGTCAGTCATTGGTCTCATCCAAACAAGTCTGTTCGGAGATTGTTCTACAGCTTTCTATAGCAGACTTCTTAGAAACACGTCATGAATGTTATGCAAATCTGCTTCCATCCCACAGCCCCAGGTGAGGTTTCCTAACACCTTTTCAAGAAAGCAGGAGAAATTATTCTCTGTCAAATGGCCACACCAAAGCCTGGAGCTTCCTTCACAAACTGCTCAGAAGACTACTGGAGCTGGAGTGAGTTTGTGACTCTATTTGTATTTCTTTCATTTTAGGTTTCATTGGAACTACTTGTCAAAATCATGTTTCAAAGGTTTTGTAAAACCCTAGGTGCCATCACCCAGGCATGGCTGTTGAGTGCTACACAGAGCAGAGCAGAAATGGGGAAGACTCCACCATGTAAGAGGGGATTGTGGAGGTGGAGGCTGCAGAGCCACTGGAAATATGAGAACTGCACTGATTTACTGCAGCTGGAGACCCAGTCTTGAATCTTAAACGAACTCTTCAGCGTTCGCTGGAGGTCTGGCTCGCATTCAGTTGCAGCAATGGGCAACATATGTGCATGACACAGGGCTTCGTATTGCTGTGGAGCTACTGCTCCAGCCCCAGCCGTAGGTCATGAGTGAGAAGCTGTGCGGTCCTCACGTGTCTCCGTTCACTGTGTTCCTGTCTCTCATTACCGGCATCAGTTATTTGCAGCGTCGGACAGAGGTGTTATACTCTAAAACAGATTCCTCAACACATTCATGCTCACAAAACACAAACACTTGTAAAATGCAAGCACAATTAGTATGTGTGCTTCTGTTTCTGTCTGCTTTGTGAAAGGCTGGGAACACTAATTGGTTCTGGTCTGAATCAGCTTCCTGGTTCAGGGCACACTTATAAAAGGGATTTCAGCTACATATTCAGTGCCAAATGTAGCAGATGGTGGTAGGATAGTAAATTACATTAAGGAATACTTGTACAGTTTCTTTACTGCTTTTGTAGTTGAAAAACAAACAATTGAGTCGCTTAGGGTAATGGCAGATGCAGTTTAGTGTATGTCTACTACACTAATATTATCTCAGAGAATAAAGAAGCAGGTTTAATAACCATGGAATTGATCCTGGTGCGATCATAATTTCTAGTTTAGAAGTTTATGTTCCTCTGTTGCTAAGATTTGTGTTTCAAATTCCAAATATTTATATAATAATATTCCACATTTTTTCTCCTTCTTCAGAATTTTTCCTGTTATTTGCAAAAATATTTCTGGAAACAACTTTCTAGCCAACTCCAAGGAATAAGTGGCACCCCTGGATATTAGTGGCATCTGATACATTGAATCACTTTGTGTTTAAAATAGAGTTTAAACAGTCTTCTACATAGTTTGTTTTCCAGCTCTGCCTCTTTTACTTACCATTTTCTGTACTTTCTTCGAAACACTTTTCAGCTCTCTGGTATTATAGAATAGAATAACCCAGGTTGGATGGGACTCTAGTTTCACCTCCCACTTAAAGCAGACTCAGCTCTGAAATCATATCAGGTTGCTCAGGCCTTTGTCCAAATGGATCTTCAGCCTTCACAGACTGAGGACTGAGGTAGTTCAGCCTCTGTGTGCAAAAAGTTCCATTGCTTCACTGTTGCAATTTTGATTATAGTATGAAGTGGAAAACTGGTTTGAATTCAACTCTACATTCAACATGCTTCTATACTCTGCTTAGTGTACCGCAAATAAAAATGCCACAATACAGTCCATCCACAATTTGACAGAGAATCAAGAAAAAAAAAATATACTTGAGTAACAGAAATAGGATTTTTTTTCTGTTACATTGTGCATAATAAAGTGGATGACTGAACAGATGTGCATAGACATGAATATCCCTCAAGTGCTTCTTTGTTTGTGATAGAGGAAGAGACTCAGAAGAATGCATACATATTTGGAATTTATTATCTGTTCTGCCAGGGCAAGATCTAAATCAATCTCCATTTTTGAGGGGCCAAACATCTCATTCCATTAACCAATCCATTGACGGTTCTGCTGCCAACATGAAGAATATAACCTGCTGGAGAAGAGCCTTTAATATGAGAACAGTAGTTATCAACACTGTAGTAAAAAAAAAACAACAACCAAAAAATCCCCAAAAAACTACATCTTTGTACAATGAAGTGCATGAGATAAACCAGGAAATAAATAGGTAAAAGTGTAAAAAATACACATTACTCATATCATGTTCTGGTAAAATAAGGTTAATTTATCTTTTATTTTATTTTGCTTTGATTTCATTACTAACAGAAATACAGGCAAGCTGGCTGAACATTTCAGTTCTACCTTCTATAATGATGCTGTCTGTCATATCAAATTTGAGTTTATAAAAAGCAAGATGGTTTGTGACAGAAGCACCATCTCTTAGTTTGTATTCCCTAGGATTTTGACTGTAAGTGTTAGGTATCTAACTTTTGACCTGTGAGTGTATTATTCAGTTACAGGGAAAGGGGCTGGTCTTCCCTGCAACCATAGATCACAGATGTCTGGCAGAGCTATCATGCACATGATCTAAGTGTGCACTGTGAAAGTCCTTGATATAAAGGGATCAGCTCAGAGCTGATAATAATTTATACCAAACATTTTCAGATTTTCAGTAAATGTTTGTGTGAAAGCTCCATGTTCAAGATCAGATCATCTCTACTGGGAATTCTTGTCCTGCTTTGGGATATTGTCTTCAGAAAAAGGAGGCAGATAGATTTTTAAAGGATAGGTTTTAATATGTTAAGAAACTTCTAATGGATTTCAAATGGTGTATCATAGATATAGCAAGGACAGGACCATTAAACAAGGCCTAGAAGGAAAGGTCACTACACTGGTATGTAGGAAACTCTTAGAGCAGCCACAAAATGGTCCTTCTCCAGGCTGGTGAATGATTTAGAATATCAACAGTGTTGGTCTTCTAAAGAATGGAAGATGGCATTGGGGAGAGGTTTCCCTCTTTAGCTCTGGTGATGACAGCTTCTGTTGCTGTCTAATTGAAAAAGGACTCATAGGGAAATGAGAGCAGATCAAAGTGGCTCAGGTGTTGCAAAGTACTGGGAATGGTTCTGTTACAGAGCAACATAATATGACTTCAGCTCCTCAACCCAACACTTCCTGTAAGTATGAAATAAGACCATGTTGTCTTCTTCATTTTAAGATATCTTGTGGCCAAGGGAAACTTAGATGTCTAAAGTTTCTGCTGACAACCACCCCCTGCTCCTAGAAAGAAAGAAAAGAACCCAAAGAACAGCAAAAGTCATGACTGTATTAAAGCAAGCAAAGGCAACAAAGGAAACATACTTCTCCAAGAGACATCCAGCTGTCTTCATATAAACCTTGAGTTTGAGAATTGTCTGAAAAGGAAATAATTTGGCATGATGGGGATGTTCAACAGCTCCCTGCCTCTGGCTCCTGCAGCTGAACTTAGGAACAAACAATTCCTAATGAAGATATTTAGTGGGTCCCTGCCTCACCTACAGGAACTCTGAATCAGTTCAAAATTTCACCAGTTGAGTGCTGAAATATTTAGCTTTGGAACAAAATGCCCTGAGAGCAGTCTGGCTTGGAATAGTGGAAAAAACTGGCTGGGGGATGTAAGAGAGCTCACCACAGCTGTGGAGATGCTTTGCTGCTGCTGCACTGGTATTTTATGATTTCATTCCCGTGGTCCCACTGTTGTGGTGCTACCATGAAATAAAATGCTTCTGAATAGAAAAACAAAAAGCCTTCCTTTCATTCTCCCTAACGGAAAATGTCTTTTCATAGGACTAATTTACTGGCATAACACCTAAAGCAGTGAAACAAAGGTGATAAGATGTTTAGGGTGTTGAGCATACATATTAGAGAAGCCTCCAGGATAATCTAAATGACACCAGACTCAGATGGGTTCCGGAGACTATACTGTCAGCCCAAATTTGGTACTTTGTCATCCCCTCATTCTCTCTTCCTGGAGAGATAGATGTGGTGGGATTGGATCTATTTTCATCTTTCTTCCACCTGAGGTGTCCCTGATGCAACAGAAATTTCCAGGTGGCCCTTGCTTGATTTGCCGAAGCATAGGACGATGTCAGAGGCTGACCTACCTCATCTTCCATACAGATAAGAGTTATATTTATAACTTGTTTTTCATTTTTGTCTATGGCAAATTACTTCTTTCCTTGCAGTTATTTTCCTTTAAATGAATGTTAGCTATTTATTCTTGGCCAGGAAGTTTCACACTTATTGACACGAATAATAAACATTCTTAATTATATCTAATTCTTCATATTCCTTCTCCATATTCCCACTTGCTCCAAAAACAGAGCAGAGGTCCCCCCTTCCAAGAATTCTTTTTTTTTTTCAGAATTAAACAAGTAAGAAACCCAAAATATCTTACCAATTAAATAATTTTTATGTCATTTGTTGTTTGTTTTGTTTTTCTTTTAATATATTTTCAGATTTTCTATACTGGCCAGTGCTTGCAATAAATAAATCTCATGGCCAATGTTCTGTCTGCAAACATTGCCGATTCTGACCTTACAGTAAATCTGGGAATATTAAGATGCCAGTTTCTAGTAAATCAGTCATTTAGCTGCTCAGGAAAAGGTAGGGTGCTGCTTGCTGAACAGCTTGCTGCACTTAATACACCTAATAGAAAATCATGAAAACATATCAAAACTTCACTGTACATGAATACTGTTAAAGCTTTCAGTTACTAATTGTACAGAAAAGAAAAGCCTGGGAAGATCTCACTGACTGTTAACAAGCCGCAGGAAGATGTGGTTGAGCCCAGAACTGAATCAGTGCTTAGCCTTGATTGAGTTTCCTTTGAAACCAAACCAAACCAAACCTAAACAAACCAAAACAAACCACAAAAAAACCCAACCCTGTGCAGCACAATTTCCTTTCTTCAAATGAAAAGGTAACTATGGTGACTGAGGAGAAAGATCAGATGTTAGCATTTTGCAGCAGAGTAGCATATATGTCCTCCAAGACTCTTTGCAGTGAGGGTAAGGAGTATCAAGGGACCTTTCACAGCAAGTCACCAAATGCAGTGTAGACCATCAATGGTCAAAGCGGCTGCTGGAGGAAAGGCCCGGAGCAGTGCCGGAGGCTGGCAGTTCCTAGGACAGGCCATCTGAGTGCTTCAGTCTTGCTTAGCCACAACTCCAACTCACCCTTTGATTTGGGATCCCCTGTCCTACAACAGTGATGCTATCAGATTTGGGACAATCTATAGGTTTTGTGTTTTCTTGTATTTGCTCAAGGGTGAGGTTTGCTCCCTTTCTATGCTATGAGTTAACACTTTGTCTATTTCTTCTAATACATATTTTATGACCTGGCTACTGTGTTTTAATTGTCTGAGCAGCAACTCAAGCACTTGAGCAGGTGGCCTGGTAGCTTTATAAATACAATTATGATGACTAAAAGCCACATTGCACTTGGCACCATTTTTCGGTTTCCCCAGAGGTCTCAGATTGGCTTGCCCTGGCAGCAGAGCCAACCTTTGCAATCTCCCTGTCTACCTTCCACAAGTTTGGCAGCCAGAACTCACCTCTCAGTCCCGGCAGATCTGGTATTCCTACATGGGAAAAAACTGATACAAGATTTTAAATAGAAAAGCAACCCAAACTAAGCCCTAATTGTGTTCTAGCTTGGACTAACAAGAACCTTATAGTAAGAATATGGAAGTGAATTGGAAATAGACTGAAAACTAAACTCAGAAAGGATAATTCTGTGCTAAATACCATTTTTGATTGATACAGTGTGCATTAAACTGTGATTCACTCAAGCTATTACTGTCATTGACATGGAAAAACAAACCATGCCATGGCTGGGTCTACTGCTTCAGTGATAATACACAGGTTTCAGCAGGTCCCAGAGATGCCTTTACTCCTTTCATTATGTTTTTGTTACTCTATTTAGAGCTTGCAGATATTCATCAAGTTACTCAGTTTGCCTATTCAGCAAAGCCCCTAGATAGCATACTTAAAACTAAACACATTTACATCACACTGAGATAACATAATTAACTTCATGATTATTTCGTTAGTGTTCTCTATATAGATTTGTTTCTCCTTCACACATACATAGATGCAGTCTTCAGTATGCATTGAGATAGAATTCTGTCAGGGGCCAGCTGTAATCTTGATATTTGCTTCATTTCCAAGTGCTTATGTTACTCCTCTTTTAGAAAAATAAAATCAGTAGATCAAGATATTTTTTCAAAATAAAATAGAAAACACTTCTAAAGTGAATTAATTTTATTACGAAAAATATAAATATTCTAAAATATGTCTAAATGGAAAAGTTAAAATTCATCCAGATATTTTTTTATCATTTTCCCAGAATCAAATAGCAAAAGATTTCTCCAGGAAAACTCCATTTCAGTGACATAACACTTTCTGTCAAATATTCATGACCAGCTCTAGACACTGTCATGTGAGAGGCTATTTTTATATCCAGTTGGTAAGCATAGAAGATCAGATTCAGATGTCGCAAAATTTGGCACTGTATTGATTTCAAGAAAATTATGAGAATTTACACGAGCAAAGAAACCAAGTATTCCTTCAGTTCTTTGGGCAGCCATAGTGGTAACTGAATGATCCCCACTCCAAACCCATCACTGTCATAACATTTTATGTCACTGTAGACTGAAATATCCAGTATTCTGCCCAGCTGTGTTTAACCAGAACTCTGCGGGAAGTATTCTGCAAGTCCTAAAAGCTGTAAGTTTAAATCAAACGGGTGTAGGAAGAAGAAGAAGGAAAAAACAACCCAAACTAGCCCTCACAAGAAAAAAGTCAAACCTTGGAACAGGCTCAAGATATCAATGTTTGCAAGATACATGCATCATGCTGCAGACGGAGTCTGAGCACGTCGTTTGCATCAGAATGCAAATCGCATTTTATCCTCCTCCTGGCCTGGTTCGTACTGTTGCACAGACATGATTGAGTTATTGGCCACATGCTGATATGGCAGAGGCAATTCATCGCCAAGACCCTCTGGCCACCCATCTCATTTACATGCCCTGTTTTAGGAGGCTTGGATTTGAGCACAGCAACCTGCAAAAGCAGGGCTGCTGGCAGGGTAATAGCAAGCCTGTAGCACAGCAGCGAGACATCTGAGTCCCAGGCAGAGTGCATTCGATATGTGCCCAGCCAAATAGTTTAATCAAGTCCAGCACAAGTGGGCCATGTTTGTAAGAGCTTTCAGATTTGAAGTATCAAGAAGCAACTTACATAGCCCCAGGCTGTTTCTTTAGCCAAAGATGCCTTTTCTGTGTGAAAAGATAACCCCTGCTGCCCTGATCAGAGGTTTAACTGGTGAATCAAGCTCTACTGAAATAAACAGTCTTCTTAAACCAAGTCAGTCCAAGGAGCAATACCAACTGTAAGCAGAACTGCTCAAGAAAATTGATTTTGCCACCTGTGAGAACTGAAAAGCACCCAGTACAGTGGTAAGTGCTCCACAACGAAAATTATGATAATACATAGATTTACTACCCAAAAAACTTCTCCAGCAGACTGTTTCATCTCCAGCTTTCATGTAGGGATTTGTTTAATCTTTTGTTGATAACATGACAAACATAACAAACAAATCATTAACATAATAACACCATGATTACAAAACTAATCAGTCTTATCAGACTTATCATCCTCTAACTAATCTCTCCTACTAGGCAAGTGAGAATTTACAAACATAAACTTATACTAAGCTTGCTTGTTTGGCACTAATATTTCATTCCTAATTAGCAGTACAACATTTTTCCCTGCAGAAACCTATTTAATAAAACATTGAATTTTTAATGTTTTTGACTGGGGGAGGTGCAAGCCATGTGCACTGCTAATGATTAACACTCCTCTTTATTGTGCCATTACTGAAGCACATTATTGGTGTTATGATCACCCTTGTCCTCTTGGATCATGTGGAACCCAGTGAAAACTTTGCCATTGGTCTCTGAGACTTTGATTGCACACATAGCACTGCTGTTTCAAAGCCACGTTGTATAAACTTAATGAAGATGTTATCCTCAGTGATTCATTTACGATATCAGATGTGCCAACTTCTGTAAATCTGTCTGAGATAGTTTTTGGAACGATGACCAAACTGTAGAAGTTTCATAAACAGGCATAAGTGAAGTTAGAAAGTTCCTTATTTGTACTCTGCAAAAATGTGAAGCCTTAATGAGCATGATTTGTGGGCTGAGCTCATAGTTTGGAAGGTCTGTTTGTGGCTTGGCTGGTGATGTGGTGACACAAATTATACGACTTTGACAAGAAAAGACAGAAGTAATTTTAATATAGGAGAGCAGATGCTTCACTACCTGTAACCTTCATTGATCATTCCCGAGTTCGTTCAAGTCTTGGCCAGATAGGCAGCAACAGAAGACAAAAATAGGACAGTTGTACCCCAAAGGCTCCTGCATTCCTTCTGTCTGCAAATCCTTGCAGTTGCATGTACAGACAAAGATGAATTCACATGCCAGTAGGCATGTATACATGCAATGATCTATTCTGTGCACTCTCTTGTGGGTTTTTATACATAAGCCAATTTTGCCTTCTTAGAAATACCAAACTACGTGGCCGTCAGCAGCCTAGACAAGTTGAAGGTTTCAAGCGAGCTCCAGAGGGAACAAGTAAAAACATCATGATAGAACAGAAAATCTGCTTTTCCACACATGGAGATACCATGGGGAAAAAAACCCAAATCAAAACAAAACAAATGAAAAAAAAAGAAATACCAAACTAGAGTAAAGTTTAGGCAGAAAATAGTTATGTCCTTAGGAAGAGCACTCCTGAAACAAATGACTCCTTCATGACATATGGATTAGTGAGAACTTCCCGATAAAGAACATGGAACTGGAAGGGACTACTTGAGTCAACCCATTCAGCCCATTCCTCTTAGAAACGGCCAAGGCATAAACATTTGAAACAGATGGGACCATAATCCATCCTCTCCACATACAGAGACTTTGTTACTGTCGACATCTGATAACACATTTAAGATAAATGCCAAGAACCAGACAATGCCAGAGAAGGTTGATTTGTTACTGTTGTATTTTGTATGTCCTAAGACAGCATACTATCTTTCTATACCAGTGAACTTGGAAGCTTTCTGAATACTGTTTCTGAAGCCATGTCAATATTTAATAGTTATATTTATCTGCATTATGTGGAATGGCACTACTGGAGCCACCACTGGAGCTAATAAATGAGTAAGATGCTCAGTTACAAAATACCATTACAATGATGGTCTAGAGCAAGCATGTCCAGATGCCACCTTTTTGGCTGGATTTATCAAAAATGATGAATCCAGAGGATTTCTGGCTCTCAAATTATTTGAAGGACTCCTAATAACCTTAACAACATCCACTTAGTTTCTCAAACTGTGCTTCATTTATGATTCATTTGATTCACTGTCTTTGCATGCTGGTCAAGACATGGATTTGAAACATGCCAAAGCTTAAGAGTTAAAAGCATCTGTGGTTCTGCTTTGAGCTATTTGAAATGTGAAAGATTCATTGTAAATTGTGGAGTTGAGTTGAGTTCCAGGTCTCCCAAACATGCTGGATTCAGGACTTTGTGTCAGACTTACTAATTACTGTCAGGAAGTATAAGAAGTAGGAAGCGCAAGAAGAGAGCATTTCATGTTAAGCTGGTTCATTGCATAGCATGATACAAAGCATCGACAAACTGTGATGATTAAATACCCTCCTGAACTTAAAATATAAAGAGATATTGGTCTTGCTAGAGACCAATCTGTTCACTAACTCACAGTGCATCTCTCTCAGCTGAAATACAAGCTTGTGTAGAGAGAGCAACCACGTGTAGCTGTGGTTTTCAAGCCTAAGAACATGCTTTTTTATGCATAAATTTCTTCTGTTGATGACCTGGGATGTACACAGTAGCTTTATAAAAGAAAACACTCTTTCTTCTCTGTATACATAAGAATGCAGGTAGTATAACCTGGTATTTCATTGCCAGGTGCCATTAAAGGTAATGGCTGGATCCTAATTGGCACAGCCCAGCATGTGTCAGAGTTCCTGATAAACTAAAGCAAAGTCCTGATGGAGTTCACTAATCCACACTTGCAAATGCTGCTTGATTTTCTCAACTGCCTTCAGAAATGAAGATACAGTGAAGAGGAATATAGCTGAATGGGTCTGAGAAGTTAATGTAAGAAAAGAGAAAGAAAGGAGGGGAATCAGGGACTTTCATGATTTTTCGCTATGGGGAATTGTGAAATTCCTGAACTTCAGACCTTCTCCACATCTCTCCCTGACACTCTTGGCCTCCACAGAAACCAATGGTAAAGCACCTATTGATTCAAGGCGGGATTTCACACAGTTGGATACCACCCTGCTTGCCCCCTTCCTCCTTCTTTCTCTGGTCCCCATCCCTCTCTTGTGCTCTAGCTCCTGTAACACATCAGCCAGTCTGTTCAGCTCAGTCAGCTGACAGAAAAATCAACACAGCAGAAAGATGCAGGTTAGAGCCCAGATAACAGCCTTGTTTTTTTTCCCCAGGAAATAGTTTGCATTTTTTCTATATTGATGGCTATGGAGAGTTTTTAAAATTATTTGGACATGAATTACTGAGGGATTTTGGGGGACTCAGCCTATTGGCCTTCTTAAAGACTATTTTAAAAATACCCTCAATAATTTTTCAGAAGAGAGACTATCTTTCATTATCTTGTCTAGTGCAGTAAAACCCCTCTGTAGTGTTTGAAAAGATAATTTTCTATTATCTGCCAGAAGCCTTTTAATAAAGGAGAAAGAGTGCTGCACAGTTGTTTTATTGGCTGAGGTTCATCCTGCAAACACTGAAAAGTACCACCTAGGGCTCTGACAAACAGGCATCTTTGAAACACTGTGGTATTGAAGCAGTCCCCCTGGTAACTCCGTATCCACTTCTGATCATTTTTATTTTACATTATGCTTCAGAAGGAGATACAAGAAGTTTCTCCCCTTCTCTTTCTCTATTTCTTGTTGGGAATAAGGATGGGATCAGATCACTTGGGTGTGCTGCTGTAATGAAACATTCAAAATGTTATCTGCATTCAGTCCTGCCTCGCCTCCTTCCTTTCTTTCTGGAAAGGAATTAAGTTATTACTGTACAGTGGGTGCCTCCAAATATCACAGCTAACACTTCCAGATGTAGATCAGCAGGGTGTGTAAGTATAAAGGTCAGCAAGGAGGAAGGAAGGGAAGATAGTATTCTGCCAATAGAGGCCAAGGTTTTAAGTGGTAAAAATACTTGAAAATTCACTCTATTCAAAAATCTAACATGCATTTTAGAGCAAAGCTTGAGGGACACGTCCTTGCTGAAACTCCCATTAGCTTCAGGAGGGCTGAGATTTCCTCTGTACTGTTTTGATGTATCTGGCCCTATCAGTAGCCTGTCAAAGCCGCTGCAGTCCTGCCCCAATAAGCGTCTGGAAACAGGCAGGCTGCACTTCGGAAGCCTTCTTGTAATGGCTGTATCTCTAATAAAGTTTTTAACTTTTGCATGTTCAGTCTATGGACCTATGGACCCCTGCACTAAGAGGAGACAGTATTCAGAATATATGTAGGTCTGCTACCAGTAAGCTTGCTTTTCTTAATCTTCCGTGGACCCTTAGAAATAACCCGTGGTTTGCAGGTTAAACACACTAGAATATGGTAACAGAACACAATAATTTCTGTATCTGCAGCCCAGCCCTTCACGTACCCTGCCTGCACTTCTCTGGGGATGCCAGATGGCTCCTGATCAAAACTTCCTAGACAGAAAGAGTATTTGATGGTCTCTGGTGCTCCCCCCTGTATTAGACACTTCATAGCACTAATGCTTAGACTGGGTATTGGCCAGACCTCTCAGTGCCCCAGGAGGCTTCACCACTGTAAGTGCAGCAAGCTGGCTGGGAACAGGTTCCTGCTCTCATTTGGTCCTGGAGCTGCAATTGTGAAGGCAGGAAAGTGGCTTCACCTTGCACACTCTTTGCTTTCAAGTCCCACACTGTCTCAAAGACTTGATTTCAAGTTCTCTCTCCTCTTTTTTTGTTTTTTTGTTTTGGAGGATAGAGGCAAGACTGACTTCCTGGCTAAGGTTTGCTCAGTGACTCCTTTTTGTACAATTTTTTCCTTCCTTTCTCTTCCCCTTTCCATGATTCTTGTGCTTGGGAAGCAAGTACAGATTTCCCTGGTGGATTTTTTCAACATTACTGTAATAATCGCCTACGCTGCTAACTGTACCAAAAGCGGTATTATAGAGGTCATTTATTAATTTTTTATGCATGCTAACTGTATAAATAATGATTTGTAAAATTAGGCAGAAGTTCTATTAAATTGAGCAGTGGTTAAATCTTGACATTGTTTATATTTCACTTCTAAAATAATTAAATGTCCCTTTCATTTAGAAGGCCATGTCCAGACAGTTGTAATATGTTTAATATTTTTGTAGCAAGTAATTTAACTCAGAATTTCACTAAATTAATTGCAAAGTGTAAAGTTTATTTAAGATTCTCCAAGAGACCATATAGTTATATGGTAGCAAAGATACTGTGTATCTTTGGAAGGGCATTACCTTGAAATTGTCAGCCAATTTCTCATAATATTCAATGGTGAATCATTATTTAAATGTTAGGTCATACTCCAACACACTTGTTCACATGCCAGGAGTTGAAAGACTGTGAATCACCTTCATGTCACATAATCTGTGATGGATGGCTGTCTTTGGCTTCCAGAGCCAGCAGCACTCAGCAATGAGAATGAAAGGGACAAAAGGAAGGAGAAAGGTGTGAAAGTGAATATTGTGAAGGGAGATTTTCAGACACATAGAACTGACCCTGAATCCATCCTTATTCTCAAAAAGAAATAAAGAGAAAGGGAGAAACTTGTTGTATCTCTTGTATATTCTTTCACAATGTTATTTGATAAATTTGAGACAATATTCTAGCCCCACAACTGGCTGCATTGCCTGGTGACTTGAAATCATCTTTACTTGTAAGTCTCAGTGCCTGAAAGTTCCCTGGATACAGAAGTGCTCTCTGAAAGCAGATGTTATTCAGTAGAAGACCTTCGTGCTGTTTGAGTTTCCTTTGACCTTTGTATTTTCTCAGTCTCTCACAGAGCTGAGAGGCTCTATGGTTTTTCTCTGGAAGTCTGGACATGCTCAAAACAGGGAAGGCTTTTCTGCTTGTATGCCTTTAAAAGCAGAGAACAATAAAAATGTCAAGTTACTGAAGAAAACCAAGTCTATTTATCAGTATATTTCCCACAGCAAAAGGATGATGACTCAATGACCTGGAGCTAAGCCACAAGAACTCCATGCACAGGAGTGCATCCACTGATTAAAAGCCTATATGAAAATTTAATGAGAACACACCCAAAAACTTTGATGACCAATAATGTTTATGATCTCATTTAACATTCAAGGTGACATCAAACATTTTAAAATTCATTAGACTCTTCCTGTAAAATCAGATGCTATTTGAAAGGCAAATGACTGCCTAGCATACCCCTTTATTTGTGAGGAAACATAATTTCAACCTTAAAATAATTTGGTCAGAGTGTTTGGCACTTTTTTATTCACCTTCAATTCTCGAATAAAATGCTTGTGGCCATGCAGAAAGATCTGTTGAATAAAATACTCAGTACATAATATGTACTGAAATTCCCTCTTCCCAAGGTTGAGCTGCTGCAATTGGTTGATGACAAACTTCAAATGGGGAGCAAACATGTCTCCTTCCCCACGTTTTGGCATTGCACACAAGATTCCTTCTTTTCCTCGAGGTTAGCATGGAGGGAACAGCATAATAATTCAAAACAGGTGCAAGCAGCGGTTTAGCAAATTCCTCCCATTTTCAAGTCTCGACAATTGACCCAGTTTCATATGTGCTTAAACTCTCAAATTGTGGGTTTATCAGATACTGACATTGGTTATATTTATATACCTGAATACTCAAGAACATCTGCTGTATTGAAATTCATCATTCAAAAGACTTAATTAAAATAATGCTGAATTGGAGACTCAGCATGCATTACCAAAGTGTGTATTTGTTTTGCTACAATCAATTAAGACTGTATTCATGAAAACAACCCTTGCAACAAAATCTGTGTGCTTAATCCTTATGCTAATCTCAGAATTTGTTGTACTGTTTCAGAGGCAGTCAATTGAAGACTTTATTTTCTTTAATAAAACTGCATAACATGTTTCCATTAACTCAACAAGAGGTAAATCAGGATTGATGTCTAGTATAAACACTGAGAGACAAATCTAGATTGAGGCATTTTAGTAACAAATAGTAACCTATACTTC
This sequence comes from Baryphthengus martii, assembly GCA_013396935.1. Classification (NCBI taxonomy): domain Eukaryota; kingdom Metazoa; phylum Chordata; class Aves; order Coraciiformes; family Momotidae; genus Baryphthengus; species Baryphthengus martii. The sequence goes on along the minus strand of VWZK01004727.1, from coordinate 189,253 downwards.
AAGCTGTCTGAGTGTCTCTCTAGTTAAGATACTACTGAGTATTAAAAAATGCTCATTAAAAACTAAGTATTAAAAGATGCTTTGCCCTCCAAGCATCTTGTGTGCACTGTTATCTACTATTCTTTCATTGATTTAAGAGATTAAGAAACCTAAGCACAATCAATAACCTACTCACACATAATCTGATTTGTCTCCATCACCAATGGGGTGTCATTTATAACGTTACAGCCTACCACAGCCACTTGTATTACATGCTGTGTTTGAATTAGAATAGCAACAGTGCACAGCATTTAGGAGTTGATCACTACCTTTTTCTTTCTTTAACGAGAAAATGTGTATACACATTTGTCTGAAATAATCTATTTGCACACAGGACCCTGGCCATATCCCGCTCATATCACCTCAAATGTACAACCTCATTCCTCATTTCCAAAGTGCTCCTGCAAATGACTGCTGACCTCCATACAGCCATTCTTCTGGGACCAAAAGTCACGGCAAAAATGCCACTAGATGATAAGATTGCTTGCTTTGGGTAGTTTGGGTGACTCTTCCTGAAGCACAGGCATGTGTTTTTCTGCTAGTTTCTGTTGTTACAGATTAAAGCCTCACCCAGGACAGACAGCAAAGCTTATGTCTAACAATGATCAATGGTGCAGGCAGCTCCTTCCTGACATCACTGAATGAGAATCAAAAGGAACAAGCCCTCTAGAATTGAGCCTCAAGCAAGATGAAACTTCTGCTATCCTTTATATGATCTCTATGGATTCAGGTTTTGGCAGCATCCTTTCTGCCAGGAAGGTGTCCAGCTGCATATTCTAAAGCTGGACTCATTGACACTTAGCACTCTGGGAAGGCACCTGAGGCCATGTATGCACACATCCAGATGTAAGTATGAGCAGGAGGAAGAGGCAGAAGAGCTTGAGTGACCTGAGAAATACAGGGGAAGACCCCTGGGAGCAAAAAGGAGCTGCAGGGGGAAGCGCGGCTTGCCGGTACAGAAAGCCTCTCATTTTAGCAAATGTTTTTCCTGGATCTGCCTTAGCTGGGGGTCATGTCTGAGGTTTTTCTTCACAGCAGTGGAGATCTGCTTCACAGACCAGAGAGAAGAATTACTCTCAGTGGGAAGTGGCTGAGAACCACTGGGAAGATGGAAATAGGAATGACAAAGTTTAATTGCTAACATTGCAGGAAAGGAGAAGTAATGGCTGTCTCTCAGTAGTGGAAATGAATTTAATGAACAACTCATAAAAGACTGCACTTGCCAGCAGTTGTCCAGGGAACAATTGCCTGCACAGCTTCCATGGGATGCTTATGCCTGTCAGTAAAGTCATCAAATGAAGAACTTAGAAGAGGGCTATTCACTGGCCTTCACCTTTGAGACTCTAGGGGCCAACAGGATTTGGTTCAAGGACTGTATCACTTCGTGCCTACCCTCCATAAATCATCTGTTCAGGGCCAGTGACTTGCAGGCAAAATTTTGCCCCTTGACAAACAGAATTTGATTTATTTTCATTCTTTTCTACAGTTTTGCGCTCAAACTGAGGAACTCTTTGCCTTTTGTGACTATTGGAAGACTGATATATGACAGGCTGTTTTGTAATGATTTACTATGTGCAAGAAGGTTAGTACTGGCAAGCCTGTGGGTAGAGGATGGCAGTCTCCCAGTAAGGGGAGAAAGAGAGAGCATGAGTGGGTAGATCAAAGAAGATGAGAACACTAAATGAAAAGAGGTCTGAACTGTGAGTTTTTGCCTGTACTTCATGTTTTGGAGAATAAGTCAGGAGACTAATCAACTTTCACAAACTGTTTTGTTCTATTTAAGTTGTCAGGGATTTGTTCAATTCTAAGTATCCCATAGAAAGCCAAAAGCTTTATTTTCTAAGGGGAGGGTCTAAATAGCAGCTTCTAATTCTGAACCAGACACTGCTGCTCTGAATGATACAGAGCTAATAGCTTAATCACCTTCTGGTCACAGAAAGTCTCCTAGTACCTCAGAGCTTATGATTCCCACAGGGAAAGAGCCAACAGTGCGACATCTAAGAAGGCTTTTCCCTGGAAATTTCTGTCTAGGTAAAATGTATTGAAGAGTATTCAGGCTTTCCCAGAAGGTCTGGCAGGTCTCAGGGCTTTGGTGTGGAAATGTACCTGTTTGCATTAAAGCCACTCTCGACTGTCCTGATGTGATTAAAAAGCTGCCAGAGAAGGTCAAGTGGTATGTCCTGGGTTCAGTCTAAACAGTGGGGGAAAAACACCCTCCAGGATGCAGTGAAATTAGTTGTGATAAATGAGGGATTCTAATTATAAAGAGCTTTCTTAGTTGATTTGAATAACATTTTCAGACCTCACCTTAATAAATGGAAAATCTGTAAGCATAGAAATATAGAAGAACAATAAGAATTTTTTTTCACCTTTGAAAATGCTTTAAAAATGGTCATAGAAAAAAAGCCTCTCTGCAACTACTCAGTATCTATGGTTGGACCTTGGCTCTAGTCTTAACAACGTATGGTTTATGTCAATTCTAACAAATGAAGTATTTTCTTTGAGTTCTGTCAGATTCCTTTGCGGGAGAAACTCAGTTCATGTTTCTGATTACTACATTCTTGTAATTCCAGGTTAATGAATATAGGTAGAGATTATTTGCTAATCTGCATCAGACTAGGAATTTATTAATTATTTCTGGTAGCTACCAACAATCATGAGGAAAGTAAGATCCTAAATGGTGGAACAGGAGGGGAACAATACAATTATTGCTGTATCTGCATCACAGACACCACTCCTATTCTGGAGAAACACATCCACTTACTGGTATTATCATACATGTTAGCAGTTATTTACAGTTATTCAGTATTTCACCTGAAGCTCTTTCACAGTGTATTCCACAGGCAAAACTATCCACATGAAAAGCTATTTGTGGATGTTGCAGATTTATGTACCTTTCACTTCCTTGTTCTTTTACTAACCAGAAGGTATAAAGACTTAAAAAAAAAAAAGATGTTGATAATAAAATCAATGGAAATAGATCTTGTTTCAAAATGGACATTTTATAATTGGTGTGGCAAGAAAATGGCTGGATAAATGAGAACATGTTCCAAGCTGCTGAAGTGGCAAGACACATATTATTCCTGGGGATAAGTGTTTATTCTAGTTAATCTGTTACTTTTAACTTCAGTGCTAGATTGGAGTCCCTGATAACTCATATTCCACCAAAGTAAGTAGTCTGAAGTTAATAATTTTTCTTTCTGCTAATCTTTCTATTTAAAAGAATACAGACACTTGTCATTTTCCATCACAACTTGCAATATCAGATTGGAAAAGGATTAAGTCTGCACAATGATACTATGAAAACAGAGTAGAGACAATCTGGAGCAGAAATTAAATAAAAATGTCTTGGGAAATATAAAAATAGATTTCAGCAAGATAAACAATAATAGTATTTTGGAGGATGAGTGGTTTCCTGAGTGAAGCATTAACCTTTCACCTTCAAGATATCAATAAACAGTGGGATCCTATGACAAGGATTGATTTAAACAACTTTGCTCCTTCTCCTTCTAGCCAAAATGGTGGTGATGTTGCAGATGCCTGAAACAAGGGAGCTCCTCAGATGTAGTACCCTGGAAATGCAACATCTCCTTCTGGCAAAAAAAATAACGGGCACTTCAGAACAGTGTTGAAGGTGAATCATATTATTATTATTGGCTTTAATTAGCACTTCCACAAGCTGTAGAGTTCTTTACCTGCAGCTGGATTGCACCTAGAAAGTTGTGAAAGTCCTATTGCCTTTGTAAACATCAAAGAGATTCATTTCTAATCTGATCTTTTTAACCAAGCTCTCCTGCTGATCAGAAAAAGTGAGGGCAAACACCTCTGAAGAAAAAAAAATGAAGTGACTCTGGAATATGAGATTTATTATTTATTATTCTAGATTGGTATGTATTTATTATTTAGTTTGTTAGTTCTCTGGGACTTGTGCCTATCCTCTTGCACCTAGCTCACAGTTGGTGCTATATAAATAAGTCATTATTGTTAATATTTGATAAGGGTAGCTGAAAGATCACTGTGAGCAATGATCAATGAGACTTCTTGATTCCTGGTTCTGCTTTGACTTTCACCTCTTTTACACCACTGGAATTCCACGTGCTGCTTTGGGATCACTCCTGCTTTGCAGTAGAGAAGCAAGGCGAAGATCAAGACATTTCTCTCTAAATGGTCTGGCAAGCAATTAATCAACACAGGCTTTGTAAACTACTATGCATGTTGTACGATACGAAAACATAACTGATTAAGAATTCCATCCACAGCAAGTGAAAATGGAAATAATTACTTTGGTGTCAGCAGGGCAAATGCTGGTTTACACCAGCTGAAGATCTTTCTAGAGGTTGTTGATGGATTCGGCTCTATAACAACTACCTCGTGGCACACTCCTTTTCCAAGATCCTTTGTGCAGTCTGTTGTGCAAACAGAAAAGAACAGGCTGGCTGACCAGTGTAATGAGCACCAGAAGTCTTTATTGTCCAAAACCCCTGTACAGTAAGCAGTTTTAAGGCTGGAGCCAGCTAGGAGCTCCCCAGGCATTTGCAGAGCACTGGAGGGCAGAAGCCTGGCTGAGGTCTGTCCGGCACACAGCCATGCCATGCTGTCTGCTGGCTGATACAAGCACTCATTCGGGAAATCAAGGGGGAAATTTAAAAGGCGTTCTCGGCTCAGACAAGCCTCTCTGGCTTACAGTAGCGTGCCAGAGCCACTCACAGATGAAGCTTAAACAGATCCAACACCTTTTTGACAGTTCTCCCTGCCACATCCTTCCATCTACACTTAACCCTCCATCATCCTATCCAGGTAGCAGATCCTTTTGCCTAGACAGAAGATACATGTGATTCAGTTTGTCCTTTCTCTTGTGACAGTCATCCTATACAAAAGGATTCACTATTTGGGATAAAAAGCCACATAAATTTCTGTCAACATACTTTTATGTATGAATTGGAGGGAGTCTCTGGCATTTCCTTTAAGACAAAGAGTAGGGAGGCATCTGAGATTTGTCTCGATCCCAGCTGAGCAGTCCATGACAAAATTGTGTTGTGTCTTAATCCTTTTGTGCCTTAGTGGCCTTCAGCATCATCTGCTTTTTATTCTGAACAAAGCCCATATTTCTCATTTGTCTTCTCTGTTTCAGGAGACATGCTCAGGGCTTTTCCGATTTGTAGCTTGGCCAGAGAGACTGGAGAGTTTCCCTGAAGAGAAGATCCTCTCTGCTTTCTTTTACTGCCCTTAGCATGGTCTGTATTTAATTAGAGATTAAGAAATTGTGAAAGCGTCTAACACAATATGGGTAAAGGCCAAAAGCACAGCTAGCAACAGAAGCTTTTCTGAATTGTTCCTCTCAAGATACATAGTGAAAAGCAAACGTGCTTGGCCTTGGAGGTCCAGTAGGACCCTTCTTTGGCAATTTTTGGAGGCTTTTCATCAAAATTGTTTTGAGCTCTGAGTGTAAGGTGACCAGTAAAACAGTGGCCAAGAGAATGAGAGAAGCTCTGATTCCTGGTAGATCTGCTCTCTCTAACTGAAGGCATTTCATCAAGCTTTCATTAAGTTGTTCACTTTGAGGAGTTGTGATGGTTTTGGCTGAGGTAGGGTTAATTTTCTTCACAGTAGCTAGTATGGGGCTATGTTTTGGAATTGTGCTAGAAACGGTGTTGATAATTCATGGATGTTTTCATTATGCTGAGCAGTGCCTACACAGAGTCAAGGCCTTTTCTGCTCCTCACACCACCCCACCAGCGATTAGGCTAGGGGTGCACAAAAAGTTGGGAGGGGACACAGCTGGGACAGCTGACTCCAAACGACCCAAGGGACATTCCATACCATATGATGTCATGATTAGCATATAAAGCTGAAGGAAGAAAGAGGAAGGGACGGACATGACACACAGACATGGACATTTGGAGCGATGACGTTTTTCTGCCCCAGTAACCACAACATATGACCGAGTCCTGCTTTCCTGGAAGTGCCTGAACACCTGCCCACCAATGGGAACTGGTGAATGAACTCTTTGTTTTGTTTTGCTTGCATGTGCAGCTTTTGATTTACCTATTAAACTGTCTTTATATCAACCCATGAGTTTTCTCATATTTCCAATTCTCTCTCCCACCACACCAGAAGGACTGAGCAAGGGCTGTGTGGGTCTTGGTTGCCAGATGGGTTTAAATCATGACAGAAGTATTAGTTTTGTCATCAAATAAAGAATCCCGAAAATGCAGAGGTCATGCCTTCATGATACACTCCAGAACCACATGGCATAGAGAAAAAACAACTATTCCCCACTCCAGTGGATTTACTCAGTCTCCCTGTCATGTAAGCTCCACCTTGTCATCCACTTTCACCGTCTCATTTAGGAAGTTGTCTATCTAACACTGACGCATATTGCTTATATTAACTCTTCTGGGCTGTTGTGAGCACTGTGCAGAAAAAGGGAAGATGGAGTTGTCAGTTGTTTGGTAAAGTCCTTTGCACTCAAAGAAGAAAATACGCTTTTGGGAGCTTAATTCTCTGAGCTGTTCACTCAGTTTGCCTGAAGCAATTCCCCAGGGTTAGCAGAAAATGATTTTCCCTTTCCTACTCTTTCCTACCCTTTTGTAAATACACTGAGCCTAGGAATCCCCTGGGGTTTGTTCTCCTACACACATACAAAATGCACCAGTTGCCAAGTATCACTCTTTACTAAGCTATCAAGGATTTAAGCTGGGAAGAGTCTTTGTGTCTATAGAAACTAGATTTTTCAGGTTGGTTTTTCTTTTTTTTTTTTCCTTTCCTCTTTTCTCTTCTCTCTTTTCTTTTCTCCTTATTTTTCCTACTTCCCCTCTCCCCAGTTTCCAATGATCCTTGCACTTCACTGAATTCCCAGGACGGAAACCTTGACCTTACTGAATTCTCCTGGAGGAATTTCTTTCTTCTTTGACATAACATGTTTCATACACACGATTAATTAATCAAAGAAAGAATACAGCAAATATGTTTCAGTGCCTGGCTCGTTCAGGACATACCCTATCATCATTTCCTTGAATGTAATTTCATGGAAGTCAATAGGAGTTTTTGAACGGATGCAATTCACTGTTGAATGAGTAAATACCAGCTATTTGTTCATAAACTGTTGGATGTGAGAGAGGAAAGACTCACTTTAGGGGAAAACAATGATGTGACATATCCTGCTTTTGCTAGCTAGGCCATGGTATGCATTTTACATGATAAGGAGACACCTTGTAAACCATCAGGTCAAGGAAAGATGCCCTCTGTTTCCTCAACATATAATAACACCATTCAAAGTGAAAGAACAGTGATGGGTGTTTTTGCATTTAAAACTCACTTTCAGAGAGATCCATTATGCTCTATAAACCACATTACATTAAACAGTGCATGCAAACACTAAGCAGGTGTTTGCAGAACGCCTCAGCAAGTAATGTGCACCACAAGCCTTCATCTCCTTTGTCAGAGCTGACAGCTATGGCTCAAGGAGTGGTGCCTATGGTGCTGCCCATAGCTGCACTCCTTCGGGTTATGGAATCAGGGAGCATTAGAACGTGAACCCAAACTGCAGAAGCAGTAGGATATAGTGACTGATAACGCCAAAGAGGGTCCATATGGCAGGATGGCTGTACTTATAAATATTTCAAATGTCAATTCACAAGGCTACAATCATCCCAAGCTGTTTGTGTTATTCTGAATAATTGCAAGCAAACTATAACAAAATATTTGTCATACTAGAATAGCACATATAAATTTAACTGCTATATACACCAAACTTTTCTCCAGATTATATATTTTATTAGCTTAATAAAAACAACAGAGGCAGCATGGTTGCAGGGAATTTGTCAATAATTACCTATGAAAAACCCTGCATGCATAGCTTTCCTGCTGAAGAGATCGTGGAACTTCTTGTCTTTTCCCCAACGAGGACAGGCTAGCGTGACAGCAAGCCAAGATCAAGGTAATCAGGGCCTGATAAAGCATTATTTAGTTTTATTTTCCTCCATTACCATTTGCACATGTGCTTATTTGATTTTATTAGCTGTCACCAGTAATTACTAATGCACAGCCGTGCGGACGCAGTGACAGAATGCAGGGAATATGGTGCTTTCCACGTTGATGTCTTTGAAGCATGTTGGATGTTTTATGCAGTTCTAAGCCCTGGGATGAGCAAATTCCACAGTGGTACTAGAGGGGGTAAGCAGAATCAACTGGAGGTCCCCAAAAGGGTTTACTGCTCTGTTGCTGATAATGGGCTTATTTTGTCCTCTCCAGTTATGGTGAGATTGTGGAAAGGTTAAGCAATTTATGGTTGATTTGCATAATTTCATACCCTCTCCTCTTAGTTTGGAAATGAAAATAGAGGATGATTTTTGGAGTTATATGTCATTCATGACATTTTGAAACAGACTTTAATCAATTCTTACCTTTCAGTTGCTTATTATGACCTCTAAACTGCTGACACTATTATACAAATTTCAGTACTATTCCAGGAAGAGAAGTGACAGAATTGCACATACAGCCAGCAAAATTAAGACCCATTCATATGATAATCCTTCTTGCACAATCCTGTATATAATCCTAGTAATTCTGGACAAAGAAGAAGGTATTTATATCTTGTCAAACTTCCAAGGCTATTTCCCTGTCTTTTGACAACTAAAGGGTTCAATAATCATTGACTTACAGATGTGGAACAACATCTTACAGCAAGATCCAATGTTCCTCACTGTGCTAAAGATAAAAAGGCCAGCTAAAGGCTAATCTGTCTACAAGGCTGCATGTGGTTTAATATCTATCTGGTCATGACTTGCAAAGTTTTTCATACCAAGTGTGGGGCCTGCTCTTATCTTCCCATCTTCTCAATTCCCTCCAGTTGTCCTCATATGTCCCAGCATGGCTTACCCCTAGATTCCTGAGTGGGCCTGAACCCTAGCTCAATGGAGAAGTAGGGGCACCATGCAGCAACATAGCCTTTCTCCACCCAAAACCTTAAAACATATTCATCAGACTTCTGTTATGTAGCCCAGCGCCTCACGTGTGAGAACTGCAGGACTGTGTGAGGTCAAAGGTACACTCTTGCCAGGAAAGATTCATGCAGAGCAAAAAGTAAGCAGCTGAGCAAGTGCAGCCTCAGGGCAAGGTAAAACTACCATCTTAAGAAAAAGAGATCAGGCATAGGACAGTGCAAAGGAACCTGGTATGGCATGTTTAGCAACTGGCAGTGTGGAAGTAATCCCAGCCTGTTAGTTTTTCTAGTTCTTCAAGGCTCCTTTGTGCAGTCTTTGGAAGAGACCAGAGACTTTGCTAACAGTACGGTGATACTCTCCCCGTGATGCATTGGAGAGTTCACAGAAAGAACTGTATACGTTCAGCTTCATCAACGTAGAGCAAAAGAGCATTCAGAGCCCCCAGAATATTTCAGAATGAAAGTTTTGGGGTGAACTTCTCAACCCTGGCCCACATCCTAATTGAGAGACAAATATTAGAAGAAACTGTCCCCTGTGAAATGTCTGGTAGATAATATCATGCTTTCAGTGGCAAGGACAGTGAAGCACACAACAGATTGTCTGGCAAGATTTTGCAGTCTCCAGCATTGAATGTCTTTAAGGATAGATGACACAAACAGCTATCAGGAATGACTGAAGTGTAATTTTCTCTGCCTTGAGGTAGAGGGATGCACAGGGTGTGCTTTTCCAGCCCTACTTTTCTCTGTGTCTATAATAAGAATTTGCAGAACTGGGGTCTAAGCCCAGAGTTGTTGCTTTCATCAGCCAGTGAGAGAATCAGCCAGGATTTCAATGTTATACAAAATACTGCCAGACTGTTCTCACCACCCCAATATAATCACTAGCATGTGACTGCTCATCACACCCTCCCACATCCTGGCATGTCACTGTGGCAACAGGACAGAATACTAAACAGAAAATGTCTACAGGGTACAGACACTATGCCAATGTCACAAATACGCTGACGATGACAACAGCATGAAAACATTACACAAAGAGCAGCCTACAAAAGATGTCTTCACAATCCCAAAAAGGCTCTATCAATGAAAGCTGAATGATCACCCACACCAGCACTGTTAAAAGTCATGAATCTTCTCACTCTACTTCCTTTCTCTTTTATTTGGATTAGGTTTTGCATCTCTTGAGTTGTTAAAATCTCACATATTCATTTAGGATGAAGTACCATTTAATCACTTAAGATGTAATGATGAACTTTTTCTCTCTGAGTGTGAAAAGACCTTTCAGATATACTCAGCAAATTGCACCATAGCGCCTATCCTGTTCTTGTCCAGAGACACTGCAGAAAGAGAACCATGGTGCTGAAGTGGCTGAAAGCCACTTCAAAGCAAGTATCACTTCTTCCTGAGGGATCTTTTCTAGTCAAAAGTCTTTGAAAACCTTCCAAGGTGTAAGGCAATTTTTTTTACAACCACTATAAATGTCTACCCTCTAAGGTTGGGTCCAAGAAGCCAGGCAAGACCCAGACAGAATTGGAAGCACAAGGGCCAGGAAGTGCAAATATGCCAGAAAAGCCACAGTAGTACAGCATGACAGGAGTACAGAGGTATATATATACTCCTTATGGGATCTGAAAATGCCTCTGTACTGCAGGAGATATCAGTTTGCCACATGGGCACAGGTTCTGCTGCTTGTATTTGGAGTCACAGGTCTGCTAATACAGAACTGAGCTTGTATCAGTCAGATAGGTGTAGAGAGGAGAGCAAGGACTGCCCCACTACCTGCTTCTTGCAGGGCACACGGCAGCATCTATTGCTGCATTTGAAGGCATTGTTGTTCCCACCCCAACAGGCAACCTGCCCCTCACATGTAGGTCTGCTAATGAAGGCAGTCAAAGTCACTTTCTCATTGACTTCACTGACTTTTTTGACTGGGCCACAATTTTAACTTTTGATGTGGAAACTATTATTTCTGAAGGGATATTTACTTGAGTCTGAGATTGTGGGGACTGGAGAATGTTTTGACCATATTAGAGGAAAGAAATGGGTATACTTAAAGCAGTGTAAGCGTAGGAACAAGTTTCTTACTGGTGGATTTTTTGATTGACACTGTATGTGCAGATGCTGGGTAATTGTAAGTCAAACATCAGTTTCTCTTCAAATAGGTCAAGAAATTCAAACCTCTTCCTTAACATGTAATTTAAAGGGGTTGGAATGTCAACAAATGGTATGCCTTATTGTAATAAACCATATGGTGTTTCTATCAGGAGTTTATCTTTTCTGCTTTCAAATTGAGAAATTTAAAATCTGCAGCCACTTACTAAGTGCAGTAAATGTTCATTCTCAGAGGCTAATGTATTATTAATACCATCAAAAAGACATATTAGTGTATTTATAGAGATATTCTGTACATTTTTGCTAGAACATATGGGAAAGAATACAAATATCATCCAGATCCTTAATCAATACTAATGATCACTACAGCCCTAAACAACAGACCAACCCTTATTGCCAATGAATTCCAGTTTTTAATCTATCCTGCTGAAGTATTCATAAATCTGCTTCAGCCCTTAAATGCAGTGAAAAACTGAAGTCACAACCTGCAAGACATCTGTGATTTATTCTTTTGGGCTTCCAACAATGAGATCAGAGTCATTACAATCCAAAGCAAGGTGGGTGGCTAATAAATCTGTTACTGATTTACACATAGATCACAGTGTTGCATTGCTAATTTGCAAAGAAAATAACCTGTAATTGTGTGCAAAATGGCATGCTGTGGTTGCACATGGAATATGAGCTTTCATAAGATTTAATTCTTGACAGTATGTGTATTGTTAAAGATAAAAACTTGTGCCACACTGCCAGAAGCCAGGTAAACACAGAAGAGCCAGGTAGGATGTTCAGACCACTTGTAGGAAAGGAATAAGTGGGAAGCTGTAAACAAGAGTGGGACTTACCTACAGGGTTGTAGGCCCCAGCTCGTCTAGGAAAACAAGGTATACCAATATACCTTGTTGATAAGATAAGAAGGCTATTATCTGTGAGAAAGACAGACAGAGAGCTCCCAATTCAGAGAAAAGGAGGAAGAGGAAAAAAGGCTCTATACCAGATAAAGAAGGAATGTGGCAGGTAACCTCATGACGTAATAGTTATTTTAAGGAACAAAACAACAAGGAATTGCAAGCTTTCAGGAGTAACAAATGTCATTGTGCACCTGAGGAAGTAACAGGAAGAGTAAAGTGAGTTCCTCTCTTTATCAGCTTCTAGATTGAGTTAAGCAAGATGGGGTCTTAAACCTCACTATGGCTGGACAAATCATAGATAGGTGATTGATGCCTGTAGTTCTAGAGCTATGTGTATGTCTAGCTTGCACAGAAAGGTTTACCACCGAGAGTGATTTTATGGAACATGACTGAAATAACTGTGCCTTTGCTACAACCGTCAGACAACTTCACCCCACCTGCACCACAGCAATAGTGAAAGAACTGGCACCCATCGCTTTCACTTGGTCCTTTCTCAGAGAGGATCCCTTAAGACAGCAATCATGTAATCAAGGCAGATTTCCAAGGGTCAAAAAGGCCAGAATCACAGAACTCCTCACAGACCACTCACAACCTTCAGAGCCAGGTCTTTAGGAACGTGGAGGCAATTGGGGAAAAAAAAAAAAAATGACCACCAGCATTTCACCTGGTAAAATAATCCATTTACCCAAAATAATAATTACGTGGGATCCAGATTGTTAGACTTGTTAGGAACACTACCATTCATGTCTGCTTGCAGTGCATTGCTTCATGCACACCAGTTTTGTGCCAGGAGCCTATGTAGGAGAAAAAAAGCTGCCTACATGTGCCAATGTATAGGAACATGAGTGTTGAGGCATCTAGAGTCACTGGTAACCATCTTTGGGCTGTCCTAGCACTTTTATTCCAAGCTGGATGTGAAATAGCCTTTTAAAAGATATGGACACACAAAGGAGCTGTACATATCAAAGATGTATTTCCTCAGCTGTAAGCTCTCATAACAGACGTTGAATCAGTTTAGAGCCACACTGTACACCAGATTCCCTGAAACTGCAGCTGCAGCAATTTTAGGTATGCATTTCTATGGAACTGCTGATGTAAGGAGAAACGTTTATTTTGCAATAGCATACACCTTTCTGGCTTTAAATGGGTCTAATGAACATTTTCAGACTGAAGGGTTTCTAGGGGGGTCTGCAGAATGAGAAGGAGGGTCTCAATGTCTTTCCCTGGGGGTCTGCCACAGCCTTGTGTAGTGTAATACTTGTCTAGTGTTCTACTTGCCTTGAGTCACAATAACCACAACATTAAAGCACCACATTTGGGAAAGGTGAAAAGGTTATGGTTAAAATAAGAATAGTTGAACACAACCCTGCTTTGAAAGTGTCTGTAAGATTATCCAACTCGAAATGAAATTAGGATTTTCAGACCCACTCCCAGCCAGACGATCATCTGTACCACACACCCTACAGTACTGGCTGGCACTGTTTGGAGATGTCTCTTCAAAGAGGAGAGCTTTGAGCCTGAAATTATCAGGATTGGAGTGTGTAACATTCACAGTCTTCACACGCACAAAACATCAGAAAGGCACAAACCCTCAACCCACAACATGTAAATCTGTTCAGCAGAAAGGTCATCTGCTAGTGGATGTCTCATAGGTACAGCTTCCCAGCAATGTGCACGGAGCTGCTCAGGCAAGACAGGAGCTTCCTCAGGCAACTGCACTCCACTCCACACTCTTGCATTGTGGAGGTCCCTCCTCTCCTCAAGCAAGGTCAGGTAATCCACAGAGCTCCTGAATTCTCAGAGCTGGCACAGCTTGCAACCTGGACATACTACTATGGAAGTGCAATGGCAGGAGGATAACTTTGGAATTAATTTCTTAAATAAACAAGAAGTTTTTAGGTTGCCAACCTCAAGCATTTACTCACCATTACTCATCTTCTGGCCTTTCTCCAAACTGTGAAATGGGCTTAAACACAACATTGAAATATACACACTGGTGGATTTTCTTTTATTTGCTCATTTCTACCTTTTATTTGGGTGATTATAGAGCTTTTCTGGTTTGTGCACTGAGGCCTTGCCTTGACTGAACCTCCCTTACTGGCCATACACAAGTAAAACAGTGGCTTTGGGTTGCAACTTAAAATGAGGGAGCATTTTCAGTACTACTTGAGAGGCAAGAATCCAATTTGTCACATTCCCTTTCATTCCCTTCACTACCAAACTCTCTAGCTCCTACCACCTTGCCCAGAAACGGCCTTCCTTTGACCTCCCTCTTTGCAGGAAAGAGTTCTTGCATTGCAGAAAACCCAAGCTATCCCCTACTAGAGATTATAGAAATCTGAGGTAGGATTGATGGTTTATTGCCAGGCACATCATAGAGGTGGCAGTTTCAAGGATTACAGAAGATTGTTCAAAGACATAGAAGAAATCCATGGCAGAACTGAGAATAAAGAGTGATGGCTCTCCTCAGGCCTATTGCCTACTCACCCAGTCACTCTTCCATTACTTTGCAGTAATGTTGCTGTAAGTAACTAGAAATGAAGTCTTACTTTGACTTCAGCACAGCCTCAGTAGATCTCAGTGATACGGGACTTCCTACAATGTGCTTATCACACTCAAATGAATCCAGCAAACATAGCATCATATTTTGCCCTGTATTTAAAGTTCATGAGGCAATTTTCTGAACTGCTCCCTGTATTACACAGTGAGGAGAAAGCTGATGAGCTAAACATTCAATCAACAAGCAGTTTCTAATCATCTCTTCTGGAAGATAAAACAAATGGAGGCAAATAGACAAATCCTATCTCCAGCAAACAGCTATAATAGCTGATTTATACGCTGAGACATTCCTTAGGAGCATGGATATACTGAGAAGTACTCTCCTTCCTTTAAGGCACAGAAGCACTAAGAAATGTACAGGCACAGAAACAGCCAAAACATCTGAAATGTCTGAACCTCTCCTCAGCCCCATACTTTTTCCTATAATTTCTGAGACCAATCTATACTATTTCAGGCTGTGTTGCATTTCGTCATATTCACTCCAGACCACATGTTTAAGAGTTATTCTACTGCCCTGAAATGCAATTCCCTACATGTCAACCACCACAGAAGACCTCGTTTTGGGGTGCACAAGGGTTTTTGCTCCCTGGAATAGCTGCACCAGAGCAGGCTGGCACCTGACAGTAAGTGAGTGTGCCCTGCTTTGTCCTTCTCTAAAGCAGATGTATGAGTTGCGCTGAGGGTGTCTATCATGTAAAACTGTGCCAATATAACAAGAGTAATTCCAAGAATTTCAAACTTTACAAAAAATCCCAGAGCAAGGTTTTATCCTGGTAGTGTCTCTAGTGTTGATTAGAAAAACCCGAACAACCAACCAACCAACAACTCCAAACCCCAGAAATCACAACAAAAACACTTATGTAAATGCATATGCAGATTAGGAGTAGCCCCCAGGCTCTTGGCAAGTTGCCAGAGCAGGCCTCAGTACTCTGAAGTTTGGGTCCCTCAGTTCAAAAGCCATGCAAAACACTCATTCCTTCCCCCAGGCAGCCCTTCCAGGGAGCAGAGGCTTTCTCTCAGTCCTGACTCTCATCCCAGTGTGTCAGTTCAGAGCAGCTCCTGCCTATCCTCTGGGCCAAGTCCAGCTGGAGCCACAGTCCCCTCCCTCCTCATGAGTGAATACCCCAGCATTTCAACATACTTCTGTATTTTTCATCACCAGCTTTTCTCTTTGATTTTAAAAAAATCGTCTCACTGTGATTTGAGTAGCAAGGGCTGACTGAGGGAAGGACAACCTTATAAAGAAGCATCTGGCTTGAGATGCAGCCCTGGATGCTGTTCCCAGCTGCATTGCTGGCTTCAAGTCTTCTCCTACTCTTTGTCAAAGTCTTTCCAATGATCCTTAACTCCAAGTTAGCTAAGCACTTAAAGGTAGGCTTAGCAAATGCTGATGTCCGTGGAATTAATCATATTTCTCAAGTGTCATTTAGCTGGCCTGACATTTATGTTGCTTGTCTAGGCTGCGCCCTCTGTAGCTATCTGCCTGTCTGTCCAGCATGTATCAGAGAGGGCACCTGAAGTAGAAAATATTAAATTTCATAGGAAGTACATACTTTGATCTTGCCTGCAGGATTGATATAAAAAAGTGCCCATAATTCAAACTTGATCATGTCATTTAACAGCTACATATTGTTACTCTCGTTTTGTTAGCGGTCTGCCTTGCTCTAAACATAGAGGAGTTTTCTATCACTTTGTTTTATTTTTTCTCATTGCAGTAAATGTATACTGTAAACAATTAACAATTCCCATTAGTGGGGCTTTTTTGGTAATTCTGGCAGCTGCCTTTTCACAGGTTTTCTCAGGCTGCTTCAGGGGCCAATCAGATTATATAAATGTGCATATTAACAAAGGTTCATTAAGCAACTGTCTTTCTAATCCTCTGGAAAAGAAGCAAAGCAGAGATGAGCCTTAGAAGTAAGCGCAGTGTGTTCTTCACTAAATTTGACATCATACTAAAATCAGCAGCTTTTTAATAATCTACATTTAAGTTGCAAATGATGGGCCTATTTTATAGGAAAGCATAGTGTATGAATAAAGATTCCAAATTGGTTTATTATTTCTTGATAGCTGTTGGCAAGGGAGGAATTACAATGCTAACAGCCTCGTTCAAGGAAAGCCACATGCCTGAAATGGAGACAACGCTGAAGTTACAAAATTTAGTGAGATTAAGTTACATGGAGAAAGGTTCATTTAAAGCAGCGACTAATTAATTACCTCAGAGGTAACCCTACCAGCGACCACACTGGTTAGAGAAGTGAATCCTATTAACAGCCTCCTAAGTGCAGTTTCTGATTACCAATCTTTTCAGCAGCTTTATGGTGTAAGAGAAATGACTTCAGGCTCCTGTTCCCATCACAGGCTCCTCTCGTTTCACTTTCATTCTGTGCTACAGAATGATAGTCTTATGGGCAGCCTCTGACAGTCGAGAGGCTATTTTAATATTGCCAGAGCTCAACAAGACTTTTACATTTGAAATACAATAAATGTAGAGTGGCAGTTCAGCTCTCTTCCTTCTATCATACCGGTTGCTAAAATTGTAGACTAATTGCTCTTACCCATGGATTAACCAGGGAGTAAATGGCCTCAGACTGTCCTGGACCTGATGTAAAGTAAGCAAGGTTGTGGGAACGGACCAGATCTCATATTAAAGTAACAGACAGTGCTGGGAAAAGGGGCAAGATGTTAGGCACATTAGTCTTTGGGAATGATTAAAGAGCCTGAGTGTTTGCAGAGTTTTTCAAGCTATATAAAGATACATAAACATACTCTCTTTCTTTAGGAAATTCACCTCTTTACACCACTGTGGTTGCTGTTGCACTGTTCCGTGACTCTGCTCTAATGGAGTGAAGCTGCAAGCGGGCAGAGAGGCAGAGAGAAATGGGCTCTAGCCATGTGGCTGCTTCCTTGGTAATCTGAGGCTGTGCCTTGTCTCACTAATTAGTGTGTAATAGCTGTGTAGACTGGCTCACTTTGGGATGCCTTATCAATGATGGAGAAAGAACTGGTTTAATTTAGCTATACAGAGGGACTGCATCTGTTTTCTCAGCCACTGAAGGATTATAATTGTTTCTAGATGACAGCAGGTCATATGCATGTGGGCTTTTTAATTATAACTGAAACTTCTTTTCAACCTAGGGAAATAATTTAATTTCAACAGTACTATTATTATTTTTTTGCTTCATTCTAACTCCCCTAACTCTTTTTGGTCTCTTACCAGCAACATAAATCTTTCCCGTTTCCACATATTTGACAGATTTTCTTTGTTCATACCTGCCACTGTTTTTTTCTTTTGATTCATGCAACAATTACATAGATCAGGTTTAAAGGTTATGAAAACTGTGTTTTGGCATTCAACCAGTCTCATTTCTGGAAACAGTCAAATACTCTTGTTTACAATTCTCTCTATAGAACTAAACATCGCTACTTAGGTCTCTGCCTGTATTTCATTTTTTTCTCTGCCTGTATTTCATTTTTTCTATCTCAATGCTTATCTGATCAGATCTTGCTTTGCACAATCCAAAATGCTCAGATCTGATGATAATGTGGGTTTCAGAGTTTATGCCATGACTTGAGATGTCCTTCTCTCCTAGATGTCAGTCATAAATTATCTGTTCACTAAAAACTTGTTTGCATGTCTTTGCACACTATAAGATGTCAAAATAAAAGTGACCCATTGAAAAGAAGGTGATATTGAGAAGTAGCACAAGATAGAGAGTCAGAAAAAGTCATAGGACGAGGCTTGGGAAAATGAATGTTCTCTATGCCCCGGTGCCTGGGCACCAGGATAGTCAGATGTGAGGCTGATGGTTATTCATATCACTTGTTGACATCTCAGTTGTACAACAGAAAGTCTTCTCCACCACCCGCAAGAGCGAGGAGTGGGCCAGCCAGCACAAAGTGAAACCTGGACTGCCCTGGGTGAAGAAATAGAGAGTAAGGAGAATATTCCTACGAATCTAACAACTTTTTGAAACAAACAAATGAAAGCAAATAATTTTGAAAAACATAGAAGTGTATATATATGCAAAATCTCATATGTCATAAAGGTCTGTAAAACCTTCAAAGGCAGGTGGAAAAACACTACTATAATTTTGTTGTCCAAGTTAGGCTTAAAAGAAAGGCCAGTGGAGACAACTGATTTGAGACTCTAATATTGGCCAGGAAGGCTATTGAGGATGTGCAAGAGATTAAAAGGAAGGCATTCTGCTATCTTTTTAATGGATCCTCAGTGCTAATCAAAGCTGATTATCCCAGAGCTGGTCAAAAGAAAGATTCCAGAAAGCACTGAGGAAAGCTGTCCCACCCTGATTCCCAGCCAACAGGCCCTGAACAAGTGAGAGATATTGGCAAGATGATGTCAGTCATGACTGGAAGATGGTCTCGTGGCTGTCCTTATGGTAATTCACTGTCAGATGGACTAAAACTTGCTCAACATATCAGGGTAAATCTGTTGACCAAGTGTCTCCTTTTACTCAGTTGGACAGCTGATCTGCAAACTGAGGCCTGAATGGGATGGTTTATATCACAGGAACAAAATCACATGACTGGCATTCGAAGACTAACTCTAACCCTGGTAAGTAACTCTTGAGTTGCGATAAGCACTAACTTCAGTACAGCATTGTCTGCTTGCAGATTCAATGGTCTGGAAATGCAAGCCAAGAAGTGATGTGGTTTTCACATCAAGAACTTTTTAACACATTTAACAACTGCAAAAGCTGAAAACTATGCATAAAAGCGTAAACATACCTCAGATGAGCCAGAGAATTAGTTAGGCATGTGGATGAATCAGTGGATGGGACTTTGAAACCAGACCTTACTTCTGAGCTAAGCTCTTGGCTGGAGGGTATAAGGTGGGTGCTTAAACCTGTAAATACAGAATGCATTCCATGTGCCAGAGGTCACATAAGTACTAGACCACCCTCATCTCCGCGGATGACGGTAATTGAAAGGCAGCCAAGGAACAGATCTATCATCCAGTGCATGAAACAGTCTTACATACTCATGAATAAAGATCACAGGCCTAGGACTGATAGTACTTGACAACTTTTTTTCCCCTCTCTGGAGGTGATGCCCCAGAGAGCTTGCTAACCTCAGGGACAGGATGATCCCATAGGTTCCTCATTCCACTTTCCAATGCGAAGCATGGGAAACTGTGTCTGGAACTAGAGGAAAGGAAAAGGAGAGGTGTTGCCAATACTGCTGTCCCATCTTGGCTCCCATAGTGCTTCAGCCATAAGGAGTTGACAAAAATGCTCTCAAAAAGCAGAAATGTTATATTCAAAAGTGGATAATCTGAGCAACTGAAGGAAAAATAAATTTCATCAAAGGGCAAAAACTACAGAATCAGGATTGTCAGGGAGAGCACTTCACAGACAGCTCAGTCAGCAGCGACCAGATCAAGGAACTGAGGTACAACCTTTTGTGATACTGAAGATATAAGTAGCTACATATATCCTCTCCAGTGTGTTGTTGGGTTGGAGCCAAGAGAATAAAGAGCAGAACTAAATGCATTAAACACTCAAAAGACTGACAACCACAGCCCTGGGATCCTCCCAAAAGTACAGTGTACACCATGGGGGAGGATAGAGGATGCAGCAGTGGATGATGCATAATATTGAAATGCACTTCTGAGCAACGAGACATTTTGTTAAATATGGTTGATGTGACATTCTGTTACAGGTAAAAAATATCTGCACTTATTAGAGTGACCTTAGGGAAAGATAAATCCAAGACTCAACTGCACAAATTGAAGACCAAATACCAATTTAACTATCATGTATTTTAAATTTCCCTGTCAAGGCAAGAGGAGAGGGTTACATTGCATAAAGTCCTGCCGACATTTGGTAGCCAGACAATAACAGTGAGTGACCTGTCTCCAATGCCCAATCTGCAAAGGCCAAGGTGGAAAGTGACCATCAGAATCCTGGTCTAGCTTTATAGGAGAATGTAATTAGTGAGTGAAGGGCCTAATCCTTTGTTGTGTCTGCTCAGCTTAATTAGCGTTTTCTGGCCTTCATGATGCACAGCAACCGGCAAAAGCATGAGAGATGGTGGCACACACAAGTTAGTTTTTCCAATAAGTTTCTTGAAGTTGGGATGAGTGAATAGAGTGTCATTAAGAAGAAGGAAAAAGAAGCAAGGAGGCTGAGGCAGGGATTTACAGTGAGTAGCAAGTGACAGCATTTTCTAAGTCTGTAGCTGGTTGGCTACATAAGGCAAGCTAAGGGAAAGCTGGATGAGGGCTTTGAAATTTAAAGCGGTGCTCTTTGGATGTACATCTAGCCTGTAGCAGCTGGCTGAAACACAGCCATGTAGTTTGGGAAACTGCCTAGTTGGATTCAGGGAGTTGCATATGAATGTCTACAGTGATAGGTTGAGATGGGCATTTGTAAGTGTAGATACGGATCTTAAAACACTGGTAAAAGCAAAAAGAGAAAAAAGGTCTTGTTATTCCATTAGGTGTTACACTCCATGGAAAGTGCTTATTTAGCTTTTGGATATGAGGCTGGGATAAACTGGAACATATCCTCCTAGTCTCACCACTGACGATACTTAGCATAAGCTGCTGTTCTAAATACATAGAAAATAACAAGAAGCAACTGAGAACTAGTCCATAAACCATTTCCTCTGAGTTCATCACATTTTTGCCATCAGTAAAGGAAAAAAACAAGTTTTGGAAACTTAGATAGGTAGCACGGATCAAGTAATGTAAACAGTGTGTGTGAGCACATATCTCGCTGGCTGATGTACCCATGTCATGTGGAGAAGTGCATGCCCAAAATAACAGAAATCTGCCAATTATTCTATCTTAGCAATTCTGTGTGGGAGAGCCTATTAATCAGACAGCAGTTAATGTGCATTGGCTCTGGTATTATCTCAAAACAATAGACTTGAACATTTCCATCATCAGCCTGTTTTACTCTCTTAACATGAACGAGCTGCATCTGCTTGTGTAAAATCATCTTTTACAATGCATTCTGTGCTGATTGTGTAATGAAATGTTTATTTGTGAATATGGAACTGAAAGAAAAAATGTCAACACCCATAATGAATTTTACTACACCATTTGCAAAGCAGGTCAAAGAATAGGAAGAAAAATAATCAAATCCTTCTGCAAGACAAAAATGAGAGCTTCCATTGAGCATTGTTTTCAAAGATGGATGTTATGTTGGCTTGAGCAGGAGAAAATACAGTAGTACATTATCTCTTTAGGAAAAAAGAGCAGACTGGAAGCATTGTCTGGGATTGTAAATGAAAGTAAAAGGAAAGGAAAATGGCCAAGTCCTGGGGACAGATAGATCTACCAGCACCAGTAATATCCCCCTGGCAAATAAGAAAAACCTACTGAAGAGATTCAGTTATCTCTGGATTTTCTTTTGTGTTTTATTGATCTCCAATAAATCAGAATTTTCCTTTGTATCCCTGATTCTTAACACTTTGGGATCCAAGTGATCCTGCATCACAGATAAATAGCAGTAATTCGTAAAATCTCAGTAAGATAGCTGTTCTAAAGTAGTTGATGTCCATTGTGTAACTGATGAACCATTCCAATGAAAATACTGAGCATCTCAGAATAGCCAGCAAGCGCAAACAATAAGAGGAAAGTTAAATTACAGGATGCTACAATTTCTATTTGAAGTAACACCGCAGATATTTCTGTGAATAGTTGATCATGAGCAGCTATTTGTTTCTATTCAGTACTCAAAACTAAATATATGTGAAGTTTTTCTTAGGTATTGTTAGCATTTGATTTTTTGTTTGAAGTTTTCTACTTATTTATATGTTGATGAAGGATTAAACACTAGAGTAGGTCAGTAGACAGAGACACAGATTAACATTCCAAGCAATTGATCAAACAACCGTTAACATTGCAATCGACTATTGGAATGGAACATGCCTTTGTGATCCTACTCTATCCTGTTGTGCATCAGGAAGAGCTGTATCAGTTTTACAAGTCCTGTCCTTGTCTCGTATCAGCTTTTCTTTTTTTTGGCTTTTATCCCTCCTTGTTCTTTCCCATAGAATTCCCTGTAAAATGTCCTTACTTACTCACCCCGGATTTTCCTTCTTTTTCTGTACTTGCATGAGCATCACCAGTAGCAAAGAATACAGAACTTTTTTCTCTGAATTTCTAAGCTTTCTCCCACAGTAGTCTCCTGCTGCAAGCTGAAACAAATTGTAGGGAAATTCCCTCAGCCGTTACAGCCATGATAACAATGCTCAGTTACTCTGAAGATACCTGTACCATTTTTCTAGCAAATAAAAGAAGATAGTATGCTCAGGGCAAATAGGCTCTGCAAACACTTTAGCTTTCAAACTCTAACAAGGCTTTCATGAGCATATATTGGTTGAATTAAAAAAAATCAATAATCACCAGGTAAATAAAAGATATTCTCTTGACACTGGAGGATCCAACCAAATTTTCAAGTCCCTCTTCCCCCCTGTAGTGGTGTAACAGTTTGCCGGTGAAACAGATGTAAATATTTTACTCACAGGCAACATTAAAGTATTTTTTTGTCTTCCCCTTTGTTCTCAGCAATGTAATAACTATTTTTAGATAAATCTTTCTCAAAACAAAGAATAAAAATCAGCCTAAGGGCACTTCTGGCAAAAGAAGTTTGCTCTGAAAGCTAAAGAAAAAAAAAATTAATCGAATTTGTTAGACAGCGTTAAGTATAGGCAATGATAACCCAAGCACACAGCAAGCACCTGAAGTTCATTTTCTTCAGTTGTCATCTAATACACACTTAACATGAACTGTTTTGGTGTCCTGTGCCCTGGCAAAGTAACTGCTTAAGTGTTCAAGCATAATTGATCCAGGAATTAAATCACAGAGCTAGATCTGAGTTCAATTCTACCTACAAAAGTAGCTTCCCACCTCACCTCTATTCATTTTACATTCATTTTATAAAGTCACTTAATGCAAAGATTAGTGGTCCCTTAGGAACCAATGTAAAAACATCATTCCTTTCCTCCTTGTTGTTACCTCTTCAGAGTGTAAAGTCTCTGGGAAAAAAATTGCCATATGCTGTTTCCTTGTGATGCAAAGAATAGTGGAGTCCTGTTGAAGGACTGTGGATAAACAAAACCACCTTAACTGGGTTCAAAAATGAAGAATTCACTGGTTTTACAAGCAGTAACATTTACCAAGCTCGGCTGCTAACCTTGAATTATAAATAGATTCTAACTGTTGCCTTCAAACATCGTTACCACTGTTACAACAGAACACAAAAATAAGACATATTGTATTACTATTTCTTTTTGATTGGAAAAGAGGCATATATTTGCTGACTGCAGGGGCACTGTTACTAGTATAAATGAAATAAATGTATTCGGCAGTGACTCCATGTACCCACAAAACCAGAAGTATCCCAGGGGAACTGTGCAGTATATGCAACTATGCAAACTTTTAATAAGCCACCATTAATTCCAATGCTGTTCTCCCTTACCTGGATGAGATGGGATGCAACTAAAAGCAGTGGCGATATCTCCACCATAGTTCCTGTCATCCCAATGTAACAGCAGGGGCAGGACAACAGAGATCTTACCTGGTAGTTACTTCTGAGTTACCTTTCAGGCCAGAGTCAACACGTAGAGAACCGACAGCACTTGTAAATTGATGGTCATTTAGAGAGGTGGGTAGGAAAGGAAACCTGGTGGCTGTTTGGCTAGAGTCCATATATCTAGAAGCAATTATAGAGAAGAAGGAAGTTTAAAACTGCTCTTTAAGAAAGGTAAAAACTTGAAACTGTCTCCTAGGCAAAATTTTATTTAATATATAATCCTGCTGTAGATTCTCTAAAGTTCGATTAAAAATGGCACCCTCAGAAGCAAACTTAAACAACAGAGAATCATTACAGACAGAGAAAACTCTTCTTTCCTATTTGTGGTTTTTGTAAATTAAGGTTCTGCTATCCAATGGGATATGCTTCACTTCAATATTTGTTCTTGCCTTGGTCAAAAAAACCCCATAAAGTAAAATATAATATCTGCAAAGATGAAATGCAGGATTCCTGCACTTATTTTCATCTACTTTATTATCTTCCTATTTTCTATTTGGATGATGCTATCATAGAATCACAGAATCTCTTTGTTTGGAAGAGACTTTCAAGATCATCCAGTCCAACCCTCGACCCAACACTGCAAGCTCACCACTAAATCATGTTCCTAAGCACCAGGTCCACATGCCATTTAAATACCTTCAGGGATGGTGACTCCACCACTGCCCTGGGCAGATTATTCCAATGTTTGACAATCCTTTCAGTGAAAAAATGTTTCCTAATACCCAGCCTAAATGTTCCCTGGTGCAGCTTGCACTTCAGCTGGGCTAATGCTCCCCATACCTTTTTGTGGGTGGAAGCCATAATTCCTGCCTGACCATTCTCAGGTGTTACTATGGCTTCTGGCCCATCAATAACCCCCAGGTCTTTGCTGCCTCATTTATCTCCAGCCCCTGCCTTCATTGAGGCAATAGAAGGAGGGTAATGTCCTACAAACCCTGACATACTCCTCCCAGACTTATCTCTAGCAAGCTCAGTTATGTCCCCTTCCACCTTCCAATCTAGTTTAAAGCTGTTTCAATGAGCCCTGCTAATTCTTGTCCCATGATCCTTTTACCTCTTTGAGTCAGGTGTTGCCAGTAGGTCTGGTGTTGTGTAAACCAACCCATGATCAAAAAAAACAAAACCATGCCAGTAACACCAGTCTCAGAACCAGGAATTGACCTGCTGACTCCTTCTATTAACTCTCTCATCCATCCCTGCAATCAGAGGGTTGGAGGAGAACACGACTTGTGCTCCCAATCCCTTAACCAGATGTCCCAAGTCCCTGAAATCTCTCTTAATTGATTTTGGGCTCCTTGTGGCCGCATCATCACTTCCCACTTGAAAAACCAAGAGTGGGTAATAGTCTGAAGGCCTAAACAGGGTTAGCAGTTTTCTTATCACATCCTTTACCTAGGCCCAAGGAAAGCAGCAGACTTCCCTGTGAAGCAGATCAGGTGTGCATACCAGGCCCTTTATATCCTGCAGGAGGAAATCACTCAAAACAACCCATCTGGTTTTCTTTATAAAATCAGTTTTGATCTGTAGTCTGGGGCAACTTGGCCTTGGTGAACCATCCTTCTTGTTGTTAACCAGTTCCTCCCCATGCTGGTTTTGCAGGGGGACCTGGTAGGGTGAGGGGGCTACTGGGGAGACACATCTGCCACATCAGGCAGGAACTTGACACCATTGTCCCCTGTTCCCTAAATTGCCACGCTCAGCCACACAGATAGAGGAGGGGGAATCCTCCATATCTGCAGCTCTAACTGCCTGGTGAGTTTGTTCAGGGAATGTAGGGTGCAACTCCACTCATCTCTCTCTCGCACTCCCTGATGGTTCTTTAATCTGCGTATGTCCTTCTGGAGCTCTGTCACTATGTGGAGAAGCTCCTCTCTCTGAGTACACCTCCCACAAGCGCGCTCACCACTACCTTCTGACACCATTGTAAGAGTAGGACTCACCCTGCAGCCCAGCACCTGGGTGGCAGCGTGCACCCAGAAATGCTCCCACTGGGAAGCTGCATCCGAGCTGGCAGGTGCAGAGCCCAGGTACGTCAGGGTTTATCTGTCGGGTGCTTACCATGGTGAGTTAGCAGGATTTTAGCACCTAGCCCACCAACCACCATGTCCTGTGCCTGGTGCACAGCGAGCCTTCTGGGTTTTTTAACAGCCTCCCTGGATCGCGGGCTGAGAGTCACTTCCAGTTTCGCCGCATTTAAATCTCCCGCGGTTTTCCCAGCGACGCCTCCAGCCCCGGCACCCTCTCGGCATCACTCGTGAGAGATGCTGACTTCTTTCTTCCCTCGGGTTTCCCTGGCTCTGGGAGACTGCTGCACACCTCAAAAACCTCAAAAGAAACTAGTGCTCGGCCGCAGAGAGAATCGGTGCTGGTGCCGCTGCCTCGCTGTTGGCGGTCATCTATGCTACACAGCTCTATCTGAATGGAAACAAAGAAGAGATTTGTGCTGATAAATGGAATGTTTCAGTCTATCAAAATGCATTTACTACTTGATAAAGAAATTTTGCTTGGCTCTTCCACAAGAAGCTATTTTCAAAAGCCACACATATTCTGCTGCTAAAGCAGACCCTCAGAGTATTTTTTACTGGCATTATTTTTTATCTAAATATATATATGGATAATTAACGTGAAAGAAAAAATTCTAAGTTCAACAACTACGGCTTTTCTGCACATTTAAAAAATATCTTTTATCAAAGCAGAATTAAGCTAGTTAGGTTACCCCCCACTTGAGGATTAAATGCTGTGGATTACTTCTGAACGGCTTTTGCATGTTTTGCCTATATTACTTCCTTCTTCTTTTTAGTTAACTTCTTCAGAATAAAGTTTTGTCTAGAGAAGGAAGTCTTGTCTAAACAAAGCAGTGCTGATATATTTGGAAGAGAAAGTGATATGGAAGTAAGCCCTGTAGGAGGAAATATTTGTGTATTAGTGGTGTGTTATAGACGATGTGGCAAGCTGAAATGGAAAATCATTGGTATCATTACGAGTTAAGATGGAACTCCCCTCTGCCTGGAGAGAGAGCATTGTGGAGTCCCCAGGAGAAGTTCACTCTGGAGGTTAAAGATGACATGTTGGGGTTCACCTCTTTGATCTGCCACAGCCTGAATACATGGATCAGAAAAGATTCTGCAGAGGTTTCATTTTTCTTCTAAATGAGCAATAGGTGTTTACGTGCTATAAAAATCCATCTGTCCTATATTTCTTTCCTGTCTCACTTCTCCTATAAAATAGGGAAAGCACTTCCTCACATCCCAGTACTTGCTTACCTCCCAGGGATGTTGTAACGGGAACTACACTAAAGATTACAAGGTACAGTATGAATGGAGCTATAGTAGTACATTAAGAGATAGACAGAAGGATGAATATCATCCCTGAGGAGCAAAACCACCTGCCATTCCTGTGACAGCTACAGAAACTACTGCAATATATTTAGTAGCTTACATAATAGCAAAAGAAAGCTATTAATGTAATGAAAGCTGGCCAAGAGATAAGCCCAAAGAATCTCTGTTTAAATGCAGGGTTTTATTTGGAATTTTTCCTGGTTTGACATTTTCACATTATGGATTTTTTAACTTTATGAAACACAATTGTTCTCTTTGTTATATGAATTCTAGACTTAATGCTGTTTGGCCTTCAAACATACCATTCACTCAGAGAAATGGGAACTTAGACGCACAGTACTAGCAGAAAGCCCAGCTCAGAGTCATCAGCGGCACATAGGTCTTATGGCCACCACTTTGGCTATACCTGTCAGATAAACTGGGACTGGTGGTAAAGCTGGTGGGGAGGCAGGCAGGTCAGCTGCTGGGTACCCCACAATTCCTAGCTAAGCAGAGTCAGCCACAAAAACTATGTCAGGTACCAGGAAACTCATTACTAAAGTCAAGGTACTTCTACTCATTTGCAGGTAGAAGACTGACCTCTGTGGATAGGATTTGCAGTGGATTGAATATGGCCTATAAATCAACTGGAAGTGTCCTAGAACACAATACATGCACTGACCAGTGGTGACATTTGCAAAGGGAAAGCTTTTGAAGAGTCCAGGGTACACAAAGGTTGTATTTGACCCATGTGCTACACAAAGCAGCTGAAACAGCCAAGGCAGTGAACTCCTCCTGACTGAACAAGGATTATTCTCAGACGTTATTTTGTGTCTAATGGAATGAAAACATTTGAGAGAAAATTCTTGGTGGTGAATGTATTCATCCTTTTCTAGAAAGGAAATTAGAGCAATTTTTTCCCTGGTTCAGTAGTTCCTTAGTGATAACTGCAGGTTTTTGACATCTGTACTCACTCTTTTTCTCCACATCCCTTAGAAGAACAGAGCTGATGTCAGAATTATTTACAAGTGTATACAAGTGTATTTTAGCATCTGGGAGAGAGACTGGAAGAAGTGCAGAGCTCAGTGATTCACCGATCCTGTCTCTAGAGTCTGTCACATCTATTCTGAACAGATATTCTATATAACAAGTAGAGTATCTGATCATAAAATGTATTTCTTTTATATCACAGCTCTGATGCATTGCTTTATGCTTTTATTACAGTGTTTCACATAGAGGAAACTAGAATGATACTCAATTCCAATAACAGGAGTACGATTCAAGCTCCTAGCAATATTTAGAGACCATTTTAGGGAATAGTAGGTAATTTAGACAAATGACATTTTATGCTTGCAAACACCACATTGTGAAGAGTAGTGATGTTAATACGTACTGTGCCATATCTATCAGGAAGATATACAGCCCCATGTATGAACATCAAAAACATATAAGCAAAACACTTCAAGTTATCACAATTTCTCAGCCTGCAATAACAAACACCTACCTAGCTATTGACTCCAATTGCAAGTAAAATTGGTAAGGCACATTTTACACTTGATCTCAAAGACTGATATTTGTACGATGTAAGGAATAGATGGACTTCTTTTATCTTTTTTTACTGCAGAACATAATTTAAATTGCATACTAAAAGCAGATTAGAAAAAAAATAAATCAGTGATTCTCCAAACCATACTTTCTTCCTTTTCATGATGAAAATATGAACCGTGATGTCTGCTGTCAAATAACTATGTCCAATTCTAACTGAATGGGAAGATCCATCTGTTCCTCTTGTCTCATCCTTGGACTGGAGATGAAAGGGTAGTAGACTTTGGTGCCTCTACATTAGCACTTTAGCTCCGATCAGGAGAGCGCTTTTGAATAGTCTCATCTTCTCCACTTATGTGTACTCCAGTTTACACTGCAGAGCAGCCTTGGAGCATGCAAATCAAACTCCCATCAGAGAAAACTAAAGCAGAAGAGTAATTCCAGGGTCTACCTAGTGTATCCCCAGTGTTAATAGGTCTTCTGGTGTTGCTAGTCAGTCTTTCATTATTCAGCCACTTTACCTGTTGAAGACTAGTCTTTTAATTTTCCTTGAGAATACCTATTCCCAAGGAGCTGAGGCTGCTGGGGGCTACTGAGGGTATATTTGGAATCTCTGTGCTCTGAATGAGACTGGGGACAAATGCTCACTGTGGCACTTAGGTCTTTTAGAGGCTATCTCCCAGCTAAGTCCCAGGATCCTAGCATAGCTATGTTAATGTAAATGAATTTTGCATGCTGCATTTTAAGTGTGACTTTTGCATGAAGGTGACCTCAGCTTTCAGAGTCAGCTCTGCTTGTATCTGTCTGCCCTGATTATGGGGACAAGAAAAGCATTAGAATGTGTCAAAGTGGCTGTAGGTTTACAAAAAGCTAAAAGCAATCTAAATAGTAAGCAGTGGAAAAGGAAAACAACAATCACTGTGAGCTGCTACTCTCCTTCTGTGCTCAAATGTGCTCCTTCTGTGCTCCAATTTCTAGAATGTGATTTGCATCCATAAGCCCACATAGTGCTCAGACCTCTGGTATCATGAAGGTAATAACATAAAAGTCAGATCTGTTTCTAACACAAATGCTTTTGCATCTCCCCAGCTACTATGTGGAGGAGCAAAAGCCTCTAACTTTGTACCTAGAAGCCTGAGTTCCAACTTTACTCTAGACTCTGGTCAAAACCTACCTTGATGGAAAACATTGAGAGGTAAAGCTTACCAGTGTAATGCTAACCAAACACATCCCTATTAATCAGAGAACTGGTGTACAGTTTGGGGATCCCCAGTACGAGAAAGACATTGAAATGTTTGGTTGAGTCCAGAAGGCCATTAAAATGACAAGGCACATAACACATCACATGTTATGTTAGGAGAGATGGTATAAATTAGGTTTGTTCAGCCTTAAGAAGAGAAGGTTAAGAGGGGTTCTTATTTCTGACTTTATCTCCCTAGTAGGAAGTTATAGAAGAGAGTTGATTCTTCTCAGAAGAGCACAGCTAAGGGATAACACACAACAGACACCATTTGTTACAAGGAAAACAATGATTAAGTATTAGAATTTTTTTTTACATTGAATGTGGTTAACCACTGAAATAGGAGTCCAGAGAGGATGTGAAATCTCCATGATTGAAAATGCTCAAAAATTGTCAGAGAAAAGCCCAACATAACCTGATCTCCATGACAGTTTACCTTCAAACTTGGACTTACTTTGAGCAGAAGATTGGATCAGAAGACCACCAGAGGTCCTATCCAAATAGATATGGGTTGAAAACGGAAGCACTACTGTACCAGTATGCACCATAAAATACAGCTTCTACAGTCATTTCAAAGTCTCCAAGACAACAGTAAAGCAATTACTGGAAGAACAACACATTGCCCAAAATCATTAACGTGGTCGCTGTGTCTCCCGCCTGTACTAATCCAGCACAAGGTAAGAATTTTTGGAGAATGGGTTTACTGGTTCTGCTGTTGGTTGCTTAATGTTATGGTTTGGCATCTATCCCTGGTTTGCTAAGAGGGCTCAAGCTGTTGTTTTCCAGCTCACAAGTAGACCAAGTGAAACCAGACAAGAACTTCTGATCTGTTTTGTAACTCTATGCACTACTGTGACTGCAGCAAATAGAACATATGTCCCCAAGGACTGAGGGGTAGCTGTCATTTGTAAACCCCACATCAGATCAAGTCCACACCACCTAAAGCAAAAGGGCACAGTCACAGCACAGACATCCATGACACTCATCACTGGGCAGAGAGGTATTCGCCTCTGTCTTCTGCCTTCATTTGTAGCAAAACCACAGCCTGTCCCTACACCTGTAAAAAAGAGGTCTAGCTGCCTTTCGCTAAAAAGCACTTTGTATCAGTCTTGAAGGGTAATTCCTGCTTCTGGATCTGTACTTTTCTACAGTCACTGCTGAGGTGACCAAGAGTGTCCTTTTCAAGGGGAATGACTGTTGGTTGTTGTATTGAGCATCTCTTTAACATAGGCTGTATGAAACAGCAAGGGCAACTGAATATATTATTTTCTCATACATTGTAAACACTAGGAGATAGCTAGGAGATTCTCAGCACTTGTAGTTCTTTGAAATTACTCTTAATTAAAATATCCTAGTAAATCTTGGTAGCTTATGAGTTGATCTGTCACAAGACAGAGTCAGGAAATTATTTCTGGTCTCCTTCCCTTTCATTCTGACTTGTAGTGCTCTTTAGAACACACTTTAATTTAGCTTTACACTAACTGATTCCAAATCCTCAATTAAGCTTATTCTTTTTTCTTAATTTTAAAATATGCAGGATTTTGAAGTATAACCAATTATTAAGAAATCAATTCAAGTGATTAATGAATTATTAATCCAGGCTAATAGCAAAAATGTAGCAATGATTATAGATACCAGAACATGCTGTGGGACCACTGCAAAAGCACATTCTATTAGCTCATTGAAGCAAAACATTCAAGAAATAAAGACATCTCAGCATCATCTGTAGTCCTAAACCCATATCCTAGAACTAGACTAAAGTGACATTATTACGGAAATACACCCTTAGTGTCTTCCGTTCATAATTCTAACATTACTGAACAGGTTACTTGGCAAACAGTGAGCAGTGCAGGCTTTTTCATGATGAACAAAGATGTTTTGTTTGGCCTGAACTGATGGTACTGCTGAATCACCCTGCCATGAGAAGGTAAAGACGCTGCTTCTCAAGCTTACAGTAGCTTGACAGAAAACACATCAACACACTGTCAGCTCAGGATTCTATTTATTTATTTGAAAGAATCTGAGACACATATGTCCAGTCTTCCACTTGGATATCTGTCCATTTTTCTGTGCATTTTTTGGCACAGGATCTAGGTGCTTCACACTCACTCATGTGTTTATTTTCCTTGTCTCTTCATGATACACTAAAATATTATATCTGTTTGGGGAAAACTGAGACACACGTGGGATATTTGTGGAAAAGAGGGACTGATCAATTCCTTCCACTCCACCTACACAGCTGACATGTCATCTTATTCTTCCACCTGGAAAGGTACTTAAACTTTATTCCTAAAGAGTGAAGAATCACTGTAAATTTATTTATCTTAAAATCTCTCTTCCCATCCACCAACTAGCTTACCTCCAAAATATTTCACATTTGATATGTTGGTTTCCATTCTACAGCTACAGATTAGAGGAAAAACCCACCACTTGCGTATCTTTAAGCACACATTACAGAGTGTTTCAACATCCTGATTGTTCAAGGTGATGAATCGTATTAAATCTGATGTTTGCTAGGCTGCATTTCACTTATTTGATATGACATCCAACACCTGGGATGTGGCAATCTGATGCAACACATCACTGCTCATTGACACATCACCAGAAGCACAGAGATATCTGAGATAATGTGGTTACATTTGGATCACTTTTTAAAAGGAGTTTGAAGCTTTAATGTATTTTCTGTTAGTACTTTGCCATTGATTCCAGGAGGCTGAACCACTCCATGACTGTGTCCACCTGCCTCATTTCCTCTGCAAAGTGGTCCTGAATTTGACCATTGCCATAGTCTTCCTATGCAATCTTAGTTTTGTGTTTTTACACCTATTAGATAAAAATCAGTGACCAATCCTGCCTATTTAAGTATAAGAGAGAAAATGGAACTCCATCCTGCCATTAGGCAGCCCAAAGAATATGGATTGAAAATAGCAGCTAAAGAAGACCTGGGATTTGAACACACCAATAAAAGCAACTGAACTGCAGATACGTGATGGGTTTCCACATATCATCTGAGCAGTTTCTCATGTATTTCCTTCACATATCATTGAAAGAGATTCATGGTGTATTTTCCCTTCTGATTGAGGCAGGTTAGAAGGATGTACATCAAGACTTGTGGAAGATTTTTGGTAATCTCCTACATTTGCTAACTAGATCACATTGGGATGGACGGTCTTTTAACTGACTTCATTAGGATTTGGATGCATCCTGAACTGTTGACAATGTGTTTGAATGCTCCTCAAACAAGGACATTAGTGGTCCAGTTCTTTGGTTGCATCAAATACATAGAAATACATGCAAATTTGACAGGATCCTTTCAGATTTGGGGTTTTTTTTTGTTTTTTTTGTTTGGTTGATTGGTTGATTGGTTGGTTTTTTTGTTTGGTTTTTTTGTGGGTTTTTTTTTAGATTTATTTTTAAGGCTTTCATTTCCCTGTAAAAACAGTTAACAACAGCATTTTTCCTGCATTAACTTTCCTAAAACTGCAAAGTTACCCTTGCGCTGAAGGAATGTTCAAAGTTTAGAACGTCTGCAATTGGCTTCTTAAAAAAGCACCTCTATGAATAGTAACAGATCACCTTCAGGAGGAACCCTTGAAAAATAGTGGCAATTTAAATGTTGTCATCAAACTTCTTCAGCCCATTAAGTTGTGCAATTTTGCATATAATCTCCAGTATACTTAACAGAGGAGGGGAGCACCTGG
Source organism: Baryphthengus martii (assembly GCA_013396935.1). Classification (NCBI taxonomy): domain Eukaryota; kingdom Metazoa; phylum Chordata; class Aves; order Coraciiformes; family Momotidae; genus Baryphthengus; species Baryphthengus martii. The sequence goes on along the minus strand of VWZK01004727.1, from coordinate 155,325 downwards.
ACAAGGAATGGTAAATATAAATCAACAGATAATGATATTCCTCTTTCAGTTACTCTTATTATGAAGACCACCAGAGTCTTTATGCTTATCCATTTAGAATAATATCTGCCTGAACAGATATGGCTGGCAGTAATTACAGGATACAAACTGACGGATTTGGAGTTGAAGTATTTTCCTTATTTAAAAATGCTAAAAGCAGAGACATAGGAGCATGTTTTCCTCTTTATTTATTTGTCTGATTTTTTGTTTGCTTGCCTGTATTGCCTGCTCTCTTCTGATTTTCACTCATTTGTGACAGCGCTTTTCTTCTGCTACTGTCTGGCCTAATGAGGCTGTTTGCACTTTTGTAGAGGTAATGTAGCACTTTTTTCCACCTTCTCTTTGATATGCAGAAATCTGAACAATGCAATAAAAGAGAATCAGAACTGATAGGCAAAGATATGGAGACTCTCCAAATCTCTATTTGCAGTCTTTAGTAACGGCCTTGTCTGTGGAGGGCAAAAGTCTCTAAAGGATCATGTATGCTACTGAACGAGTCAGTGTTCCTTATTATAAACACAGTAGGCTGATTCTTTCTACAAATGTTCCTAGTCATTATTACTGTTTTCTTTTTCTGAAAAAATATAAAATTCTCATTGCTCCTGCCTACAGAATGAGACATGAGCTAATGATGCTTTGCAAAGTTCAGTCTCACTGACACGGGAGTGATCCAAACTTAACAATATGTCACATTCAAAGTTATCTTTACTGACATTTCGAGAATTGCTGCTGGCAATGTAATTCTGGATGTGGATTCACTCATAGTTCTTCAAAATGCTGTTTAAAATCAAGATACTGGGTTAAAAAGGAAATCCAAAGAGAAGATTCTTTCTACTTTTGAACACATCCTTAAATGACACTAACGGAGTTGCAACTCTCAAGAGTTGACCAGAATAGGGCCCTAAGCATTTTAACAGCTACCTACCAAGTCAAGGCTTGATCCTTTATGCTCTGTGCATCCAAACCTCCCACACAGCTGCCTCTTTCATCAAAGCATAATCGTAAGGGCAAAGGGACAGCCCAAGTGCTCAGTGTTACAGCAGTATAAGGCAATAGCAAACCCTAAACAAGAATTTACTTCAGTTAGTTACCAAATCCATCATTTCTATAAATCATCTGAATTCTGGGCTCTCCTCATTGTTTGCTATCACATATCTATGTTGCATCTTATGATACAGGCAAATTACCAAAGGAATTGGTGTGAAGCAGAATTTATTTGGATTTGAGTTTGAATCTACGACAGTTACAGACATTAACCACATAATTCCCTCTAACCCAAATGAATGTACAGCTTCCAAGACTACCTTAAGTTCATTTCTATTTACTGGAAATGGATTTATATGACGCAAGAAACAATCCTGGATATTATATATGTCACACAGCAGGTTACAATCAATACTTAAAACTGGAATTGAGAGATAATACTAAAGGCTTCATTGAAATTCAGAATGAGATAAGTGAGTGGAAATTACGTTTTTTCAGAGAATAACGAAGGCTTCAGGGCTCATTCTGAGCTCACTGTAGCCATATCCTGCTGCAATGCCATTGACATTGGAGAAGCTGTTCTGGATATACAATGTTGTAACTGATATCCAAATTGGTTCTTCGATATTAATTAAAGTGTATGACAATGTGAAAGGACATGATTATGACAATTTGAGGCTTTATCACGCCTGTTTCTTAAAGGAGGAGAAGACATGAGAACTAATGAAGGAAAGGAACTAGATTTTCTGATTCACTTTCAATTTTGCTGCTTTAATTCCCTCTCTGCCCCTCTCATACATAAAGGATCCAAGCCACAAAACCCCACACAAAATATGAAACTTTGCAGGAAAACATAATAAATATATTTTAAAAAACATTTAACTACTTTTCATTTCAACTTTTTTCCCTCCCCAGTGTAAATATTAATAACATGCTGATTTTGGTGTTTTTCCACAGTAGATGGTACTTCATGCATACCTTTCCCTGTGGCATTAAGCTGCATATGTTGAAACAGCTGCTGAAACTTGTTTTACCACAGCACATTAAGTGTTCTTTACAATTTCAGCAACCAGCATGAGCAGGGTAGGAAGGCACATGGAGAGCTTATCTGAGGCACATGTGGGGATTGCAAACATGACTTTTGATCCACTGTAGGTTGGGTTTTTTGTATATGGAGGGGTTGGGATGTGTAAATGATTTGCACCCAGGGAGGAGAGGAAGGATCCTGCCCAGCAGAGATAGTCACCTCCCACACTCCGTGCCTTTGACATGTGGTAGCAAATACTCTCCTTCTTCAGCTCTTTAGGTAGCATTCAGCTTCTTTAGGAAGCATTTCTTTACTGAGAGGGTGATCAAACACTGGAACAGGCTTCCTAGAGAGGTGATCCATGCCCTAAGCCTGTCAGTGTTTAAGAGGAATTTGGACAACACCCTTGATAATATGCTTTAACTTGGTCAGCCCTGAACTGATCAGGCAGTTGGACTAGATGACTGTTGTAGGTCCCTTCTAATGGAAATAGTCTATTCTATTCCATTGTCTGCCCTTCTCCACAGTACTGCTATAGCTGAAACAAACTGGCATTTCACCTTTGGGTGCAACATGTTGAGAAGCCTTGGACCAGCTCCAGTTCCCATCCATGGTAGGCTGAGCTGTGTGACTTCTGCAGGAAAGGAGCAGTTCTGCGCTACCTCATTGCAGCTAGTTTGTCACCATCACCAGTACCAGGCATTTTGGATGCAATCCATCTTGCTGAAATCTGGGTCACTCCAGTGAAGGCATCTGACTCAAGCTCATCATTCTGAGGTCTCATTGCAGCCAAGTAAGTCTCAGTCAATATATTCAGGAGAGCTAAGGTGTGATTCATGGGACGAAGTGCATGTGCCTTTTTTGGGGTGAACTGAATCACTAGCTGTCCTCTTTAATTTAATTGACTAGATGGAACCTCAGAAAACCATCTGTAATGTAGACAGCTGCATTATAGGCACCCACAAACAGATGAGCTGAATCTTGTCCTTTTTACAACTGCAGTCACTAGGAAGTGTAGCAGACTGAGCTCTTCATGGGAGTCCAAAGCACAGTAGTGCCCTCTGTCTTGTTTTCATTTGGAAATCACTGCTTTTTGGCTCAGGAGTTTTCAACTTTAAAATTGGTAAGAAAAAAGCAACTTGTTCAGAAGGATTTACATTATCTTATGGTAAAAATCAACAATGAAGAACCTTATTAAATACAAACCTTCCTCCTTAGGGGCATAATTCAGTTTAAGCAATTTCCCCTTTTCTCATTGCTAAACCCCTCTATTCAGCTACCCACAGAGAGAAGTCACTCTACCAGTTCTTCACTGTAGGACTCTCCTCCTTGTTACTCCGTGAAATTGCATACATCTGCCTACAATAAGGAATATTTTGCCCTTATAGAGACACCATGAGTCTCTTACTTGCTCAATGTTTCCCTTGCAGCCAACATGAACAATAGTGCAATTTTATTTTGTCACTAGAGTGCTAAAAAAATACTTCCATTCAACTACAGTAATTTTCTCAACCTCTGCTAAATCCTGGCACTGATAGCAATATTTTCTATTGGATTGAGGAATAAATTAGTTGCCTCTGAATGAAGGATGCCTCTGACCGATCTCCACTAAAACAAGATTTACCTGGAGATTTATTGCAGCTTTGCCTTTTTGTTTCCCCATGGGAAGGTTCACAAATGATGCAGCAATCTTCTTCCAGTAATACTGTGCTTAAACACACTTCATGGATTATTTGGTATTCAGGATGTTCTTCCTGCATGAAGAGAAAAAACAGCCAGTTGGTAAAACCAGACTGAGATTTTCAAATAGTATGACAGTGAACATTTAATAAACAAATCTTGCTTGCATCTCATTCAGACAATAACCACCAAGAAAGTACCTGCACTGAAATAAATTCCTTAATGTAAGGATTGAAAAGCAATAGAAAAGGATAAGTGGAATCTCATTGCATTCCCATGAGGAACAGTTATTTGCATTTTATTGGTGTGTAATTTGAATCATGCTAGTTCAGCGAGCTACTCCGAGCCATCACGAAATCATAATTAAGTGCAAGAATCCTAATTCCTGGTTCTCTGCTTCAGTAGGTTGTTTTTTGTATTTCTGGCCCCTCTGGGAAGATGAAATTGAGGCCATACCTACAGCACCTGGCAGTAGGAGCATGGCAGACAGACTCAGTCCGTGGTTTGTCCAAACACTGCTGTTGCCACTGCATCAGGAGCAGCTGAGCTGTGCCAGTGTGATCCTGTGCACCAGTGAGTGAGCTCTCAGTAAGGCTTATGGGCTTGGTACCAGCCTGGGGACTTCACTTGACACTAACACTATATTTGCCAATGTCCTGGTTACTTTGGAGGCATCCGGTTTGCACTATGGGCTTAACTTCAGAGGAGTTTTCAAGTTCCAGAACTGCTACCCAGACTGAGTTGGTCTCCACATCAGTGTTAAAAAGTATGTGAAGACTGATCACTTTTTGTGGTCCACAGCACATTCAGTTCCCAAACAGCCCCACCGATTCCAGATTTTGCTGATGGTATTTGCTATAATGTGATTAGGCAAGGGTGTGGTTTTAAAATCTGACTACAACTGGAGCCAGCGGAGATACTTTTGAATGCTAAATCTTCAACAATTGAAATATTTGGCTTGAAAGACCAAAGTCTTTCAGCTCAAAGTGCTATAACTCCTGGGGGTGAACAACAAACCAAATGCCCTCTTCCTGTCTACTCCACCTTCAGAGTCAGTGGGCCAAACAAATCTAATCTACTGGCTGTCGTTTCCTGAAACCTTCCAGCTAAAACTGACGGTTTGTGCATGGCTTTAATCCTGCTACTTGCCAGCTCCCAGTTTCTGTTTCATTTATTAGTCACTTTTCTGTATTGTAAGTGGCTTTAAGCTGCAATATTGCTTGTGGAGAATGAAAATAAAAGACTCAGTCCACAGAGAATAGTCCTCACATACAGCTTTTGTTGGGATGACATGGGGGCATTAGGTTTTTTAACAATAAAATGTTGATGCCTTTAGAAAGAGTGGAACCGTTGCTCTCTGCGAAATACGAAGGGCCTGATCCCAATTTTATTTATAATAAAGTAAATTAATAGTGACTGACAGGAACTGAGGAATTGCTGCACCATTTCAAGCCAGGAATCCAGCTCTTGCAGCACTGTCTATATCCCTGGTCAGCAGCAGCTGCATTAAAGGACGTGACAAGAAAGGCTTTAGAAACAATTACAGCATGACCTGACTATAGAGAAGACTCCTTCCTAACCTCCAGTTCAGAGGCTGGTTTGTGCCTTGAAATACAAGCATCTGTGTCTGTCTCTAAAGGTTCAGATACGTTACTTTTAGTCATTGTCATTTTAACTTCATTTTCTTACGTACAGATACTTCAATTCCAGTGAAATCAAGGTATTACATCATTATAGCAGCCATAAAGTCCTGTACTAATCTCATGAGCCTGACAGAAACTATGTATGACCTGACACATGAGATTTGAATGGAAAAGCAAACAAAAGACTTCCAGGAAAGCAAGCGTGCCCTTATTCACTCCCTAGGTTAGATGGGCTTTGTTTTACATGTGCATGGGGACACACTTGTTGTGTACATAGCAAGATTGATCATATAGTGAACATCTGGAATTCATGCAAATTCCTTCTCAATCAAACACTAAAACCCCTGTTTTATAGCAGCCTGCCAGCTGTGTTAAAACACATCTGACATCATATCTGCACTCCAGCTGCCCTTGTGCCCATAGGTCTCTCCTTCCCCAGAGAGACACACTGTCTCTTTACTGAGGCAATCTGGAGGAAGAAAAGGGAGAGGAACCTCCTCAAGCACAAAGGAAAACCAAGCTGATCATAAAACTTGTTCCCTTACAAGCAGCTGGGAAAAGTCACATACTAATCATGGCGATTTGCTTTTGTAGGGATTTGTGTGAACGTTTCCTTAAGCTTAAAGTCACATGGATTTCAACTGTGTTTAGCTCTGTAACTGGCTTTGAATGATTGCCAATACTGAGAGAGTACCTGGGGAGAACCTTCTCCTTTTCATATGGTATCATAACTGGCATGCCAAATGACAAGTGACGCTGCCTGAGTACATCTGGGGGGCATTGGTCTCCCACTTCTGCTGTCCTCCCCAGTCCAAGTCCCGCCTCCACATCTCTTTCAGCCTCTCTCCACTCTGTTCGCAGTGATCTTCTACCTCTGCTCTCTTGTTAAGTTACACAAGGTACATGCCCTAGTGGGGGAACTGCTCACCCGGTTCTGGAGGATGGAGGGAAAACAGTGGGGAACTGAACTGATCATATCCTGGACAGGGGACCTGAAAAAAGGTCTGAGAACCCCAGTACTTTAAAGTGACAACTGTTTTCCAATGTTTGTGCAATTCATAGCACAGTGTAGGCACTCTACTAAAAGAACCCCGAAGAGTCTATTAGTTGGGAAACAAATACATGTCTTAATTTTTTTTTTTCTTTTTTTTTTTACGACAGATGAAAATGTTGAGGATTTACTAGAAAATAATGGAAATTAGAAGGTGCGGATTGTGGAAAACTGATTAGAGGAGGAAAAGAACAAATACATTGCCTGCTGAATTAAGGTTAATAAGAACAAAAGAACAAAGGAAGTACTCAATGACAGAAAGGATAATCTTATCCAATGAGGAAGCAAGTATTTTCTGTCAATTAGTAAAAAAGGCATTAAATTAAATTTGAATACTGTATCTGGATTACTTGCATGCAAAACGCTTAAAAGAGCTGTCTGAGGAGCTTGTTATATTGTTGATTGAGAAGATCCAGAAGGATGAAGGAAACTAATGCTGGTCTGATATTTGGAATAGAGTATGTGGTATGACCCTGACATTCTTCTCAAGCAAAATAATGGCTGGCTAGTATTGGTTTCAATTAACTTAGAAATAAAGGAGGCTAAAATAACAAGGCTGAGTTAGTGGGAAAGGAGTCTTGTCAAACTGACTACAAGCTTAGGACTCTATAAACTTGATTGATAAGAGTCACAATGTTGATATAACATACCATGTCTAGATGCTCAAAGGACTGTAGTTTGATTGTAGATCTCCCCGTAACACAGCCAAAGACACTACACAGTAGATGCAACAAAACTCCAGTCGCCCCTTCCCTAACATGGCTGCACCAGGGCTTAGTTATGTACCAGGTATTCAGGCTTGATAAGGCATTTGACTTGAGATGCATATTATTTGATAAGTGAAAGGAATGATTAAAATCCACCTGACACACCTAAAATGAATATAAATGGCTATCTACATATGATTACAGGTAAGAAATCATTAGAAAGTACATGAATTTCTGGTGAGAGGCTGCTGAGAGCTGTTCATCTTTCTAAACTCTTGAACAATGTTGATGATCTGAAAGAAAACTTGAAATCATTGCTGATAGAATTTGCAGATGACACACAGAATGGGGACGAGATGAACAGCAAAGAAGATAAATTGCTGATAGAGAGTGATCTGTATAGCATGATAAGTGGATTACCACCAAAAAAAAAAAAAGAAAAATGTTCTGATACAGAAAACAAACAAACCAGACACTCAGCAATGAAGAATGAAGGTTCTGCTTCCATCCTGGGAAGAAGTCTTTAAAAATTGCTCCATGATTATGACAAATAACCATCTGACAACAGGAGGAGGAATGGAAGAGGGACAGAGTAGACCCTGTCTGGGTACATACAGTAACTGGAAATTACTGAAAGATGTGGGCCCCTCCAAATGCTACCCCATGTCACTGAGATACAGTAACTGCATCTTAAGTTAACGATGGCTTATGATGTAAAGAAAATCTTCAGCTGAATTACAGGTCAGCACATGCTTCAATATTTTCTGTGAAAATGCATTTAAGATTTTATATCATTTTCTTACACCACTGAAGTGTAAATTTCATGAATAAATTCTATTATCTCTGGAACTTCACTGATTAAAAAAAGGAGCATGTATACGGTTTCAAAATAGTTAAATTCATTCCTCACACATCAAGGAGCTGCATGAACAATCCATAGCAAATAATTGTCTCAGTAAATTTATAGTTTTAAGGTGACTTTTAAAAATAGCCACCTAAGATATTTGCCACCACCAAATGAATCCTTTGTAGGGACATATTTGCACATATAGCTGATACAAACCCCATTTTCTCTGAGTCTTTATGCAAGCATTCAATATTGACGCTGTGGGTCTGATCACATTGCTGATTTTCTTTGGTCTCAGTATTTTTACAGTGAACACTCCTACCTATTTCTCAGCTGTTGTTTTGGTACATTAAATTTGCTTTTCTCTAAGACGGGCTAAAACATGTCATTTTAGCAATTGCTCTAAATATCTAGTTCAGATTAATTTTCTCTCTTGACCACCAGTCATAAATTTTATTCCAGACAAAATCTTAGCATTTCTTTGTAAAGTAGCAACACTCCACAGTCTTGAGTACCCTGCCTGAGACATAGCAAATGCGTTGCATTTATTTCTTCACAGCTGCATGACATTGAAGGCCTGTATGGTTATTAATGACATGTTTAAGAGAGATAATAGATGGGTGCAGTTCCATGTTTTAATTGATCTTACGAAAGAGTTGGTTTAAGAGATTCTTACCATCTCAGACATTTCATTTTCTGATTTTTTTTTTTTTTTAGAGACTTTGACACAGACTTCTTGCTTCATGCTTACTGTTTCTGTTGCAGACCATGAAAAGTATTTGGTGCCCAACAGTTGCCATTTTTAACAACTCTCCAACAGTGCTTTTTCCTATGAATTGTTCCTTCTGTTACATCCTTGATTCATCTAAGCCTTTTCAGCACTTCTGCAGTTTCTAGATAAGGAGCTCCCAGATCAGGGCAGAATTTCTTCTAATTTGCCCTTCAAGCACAGGCATTTGCACTTCATATTTTTGCATTTTGTCATATTCCCTGATGGATTTGAGGATATTCTGAAGACCACACAAATTTCCCATCTGGTATTAAGAGTCACTCCAACATCAGCAAATACCAGAATAAGCTGGAATTCTATGTCAATGGTTTCAAAGAAAACATCGAGTTACATCTCTCCCAAAATGTGGGGATTTTTTTTAGGAATTTCACTGGGAAGCTTTCTTCAGGACAGTAGGTCCTGTCTCAGCAAAAATGGTGCTATCTCCCTTTAGCCTCTTCCTTATCATTTCCTTCAGTTTCATGTGGCAGTATAGAAATGCTCTTAGAATGTCAAACCACATACACAAATTTTCTCAGAAATTGAGCAACTGAAGAGAAATACAGTCAGAGATCCCTCTGAGCAATATTTACTGGAATGACATTATCTTTAGGTGGTCCAGGACACATTTATGGAAACTCTCAGGTCTTTATTACTTGGCTTGACCAACTAAGTAAGTTTGATAGAACTCTTCCCACACAACCAATGATGTTTTCTGTTTTCAAGTGATTCTTGATATTTGTGCCTGGAGCTAGACCCAGTGATTCCTCTGTGCACTTAGTGGCTGCCTGATATTACAAGATACCTAATACGAGCAGAGCTGTGACTGAGGTGAAAATGAGCTTCTTTCCTTACTAGCAAATTGCTAAATTATACACATGAAATTTGGGGAAAATAACATTCATAAGATAGCTATAAGTTTAAAGAGCAGCAATGCCCTTTCCCTAGGGCTCTGAATGCACTCTTAAGTTTTCTTGGTCTTCATTTCCCTTTGGGCATACACTTAGCCATGGGGCCAAGGGTTTCCTTCTAATCTCTTGAATTGTCTCTCAGAGTTTTACAGCTATTCATTAACCTATAGTTTAAATCCTCCATCTTTAATACATTTTCCAGATGATAGAATAGTGCATCTGCACAGTGGTGTATCCTAGTTAGCAAACATGCCTGGAGATAGAGTGAACATAAAGACATCCGAGCAATATGTGGACAAGTGGGTAAACATTTGACTGTATGATTGTCAAAGCTCATTACATGTTTTATCAGGAAAGAATCTGTCTCAGCAGCTGACAGGAACTGTCAAAAATATGCTGTATTTTGCTTATGATAGCTTGATAATGATCACAGCCTGTTGTTGCTAAGAAGTATTTACACTAACTCAAAGACTTTTCAGCTTCTCACACTACCCCACCAGTAGGTAGGCTGGGTGGGTACACAAAGCTGGGAAGAGACACAGCCAGGACACCTGACCCCAATTTACCAAAGGGATATTCCATATTATATGATGTCATGCTCAGTATAAACTCATTCTGTCATGCTCATATAAATTAGGTGAAAAGCTGTCTGAGTCTGCTGCTTGGGAGCTGTCTAGGCATCAGTCGGTGGGTGGTGAGCAATTGTATTGTGCATCACTTGTTTTGTACATTCCAATTCTATCATTATTATTATTATTATTTTCCCTTCCTTTTCTGTCTTGTTAAACTGTCTTTATCTCAACCCACAAATTTTACTTTTTTTTTTCCTGATCTCTCCCCCATCCCACTGGGAGTGGGGAGTGAGCAAACAGCTGTGTGATGTTTAGCTGCCCACCAGGTTAAATAATGCAACAGTATTTAGGTTATGAGTTTGGTGGGAACATACCCGTGTGTTGCCAAAGCACCAGGTTGTTATTGTAATGCTTGGTTGCATGACGACGGCTGAAGAAGAGCGGAAGAGATTGTACAAGAGTCTTTACTACCTCCTAGGCTAATTTAGGATAACCTCTGCACTCAGCTGTTTTTATTCTTGTTTAAGTTCACTGAATGCATGTCAGTATTTCTTGCTCTCCTTTGAAGCAGATAAGGCTGCAGGAGACCTCATGTGGCATCACTCCCAAGCTGCACTGCCATGGGCTGCCACTCCACGGGCTCAGCAAACCACTCTTCCAACTCAGGCTTCAGAAGCACCAAGTCAGAGTAGATGCAGGAACGTTATACCTTGATGTACTCAGCTGTCTCCCACTGGGGAAGTGTCACTGGGGACCCCCTCACACTGGCAATGGTGATATTCCTTTCTGAGGTGACAACCTCACACATGCAGCAGTCAGACATTAGGCATATTCTCTCAGGGAGTGCAATGAACACCCTGATGACATTTCCCCAGTGTAACATGCTGGACAACATACCACCCAGCTATGTAAAATTCACATCTGAAGGAGTAAATTAATGTCTTAAGGTGCCAAAGTCCCTTTTGGAGACCTGACTGCTTGAAAATCCAGTTTCTGTGTCCACCTTGAAAATGAAACTTGCTGTTGGTCTAAGGCAGAAATCAGGTGTTTCCCTTTTATTGAAATTCCTGTTTTTCAAAGACTGAGAATTTGAAATAGTTGAATGTAGCTAGATGTAGATGAATGGTCTTTTATAAACATTCACTCTTCTTTTTTTATCCCCAAGCAACTTTTCACAGATGCACAACCATAATATCTTGCCTTCACAGTAATCAAGTTTCCATATTTTTTGTGCTTATGTGTTCATTTGGATTTTAGGGTAGGTATTTTCTGTGCAATAATATCCATTGATCATACTGAATTGCAAAAATATATCTCAGTACTGTTGTTTGATTGCTTGACTTTTGACTGTTTAGTTGAATTATGGACTGGAGAGGCCTGCAGCCTGACCCTTCCCCAAGAGTATTTGGCTACCTCTTCAATAACCCTTTCTTTCCATGACTTTTCAAAAAAAAACAAACAATGAAATCAGTTCAAGCACTAATTCAGATTTTATTTTATTTTTTCTGAGAAAAACATAAGCAAAAAGAATACTTAATCAGGCATAACAGACAAAAAAAGTTATTTATTTTTCTGAATGATTTACAGTCCAGTTTCTTCTTTTGTTGTTGCAGAAAAGAAGGAGGAATTAAAGTAGACATTCATTACTCAAAATGGCAAGAGTCCCATTAGGGAGGGACAGTAGACAGAAAACATAGCCATAATTTTACTTGTTTTACGAGAGATGAGCTCTTCCATACTTCTCTGAGCAAATGATGCTAAGTTCAACATAAAGAAATACAACACCAGTACAATAAATAAGAAAGAGAAGGATTACTGATACTGTCTCAGGAGCATCATACAGAAATAAATTAATTTTCTGTTACATCCTGATATGTTATTCACACATCCTGAAGTAGCACACCTGGAAGGGCATATGGTGAAGAAACTGGAGTTAGAAAGAATGCTTCAGCAACTCTCACTTTTGCAACAGGATTTTTTTGGGGTCTACCCAGTCTTCAAGGCAAAGAGCAGGCTTAGGCATGCTGAGCCCAAACTTTTCAAGCCATGCTTTTGGCTTCAGCTAGGCAGTAATATTCCTGAAATATATAATATCCATCCCATAAGTTATAGAACTGTGTTGTCAGTGCAAAGGGTTTCCCTTAGCTGCTTTCTGGCTTTCTGTAGTGTTTTCACACCAGCACAAGCCTTATGGGAATGAGTACACACTCATATATACATCTTTGCAAAATTATTTTTGTGGCCACGTTGTTCAGAATGACTCAAGTCACATTGAAACTGCCTAAATAACAGGTTTGATATTCAAAGGAGTATATTCGAAGGACACCAAGACTTTTTCAAAGTTTTATCTGATGGTGCATAAATGGTCCTATTAAGTACTTACAGATACTGAACACTTGCAACACGTAACCTAAGTGCCTTTTGAAAATTAGTCCCAGTGCAGAGGTGCCTAATACAGGACAGCAGCTTTGCTTGGGCTTCCTTTGTTTGTAGCTACTCACCACTTGCAATGTGAGCTACAGTAGCCATAGACTGCCAGCTCTTTAACAAATTTCCATAATTTCATTAAGCACAATGATAATTATGTGAAGTGTTAAAAAATACTTTGGCTTGTCTGAAAGCTGCTGTAATGGGGGAAAGAATGGCATAAATAAGATGCTTTGTTTTCATTTTCAGTCTGTTTGCTAATTGTAAAGACGCAAAAAGGTCTAACCCCCCCTCCTTAATTGATCCTGTCATTGTCTGACAACAAGGGAGATGTCCTTGAGAGGAGCAGTCAATTTGTGTATAAAGACAAAGCAGAAAAAAATTGCAGCTCTGATAAATTACTGAAAATAATTATGAAAATTGAAAAATGGGAAAAAAAAACCATGATTATGATCCAACCAGAGAGTAAATGTTTCCATGTTTTATTACCAACATAGGGAGTATGCAGTATGCAGTCCACTCTGAAGCTGGCAAGACTGCGTGATTCCTTGGTATAATTTGGATGAAGTTGGATAACCAGTGATTTACTAAACTCTCTCCAGTTAGCAAATTTGTTCAGGGTTTCCCACCATATCAGCATGGTCATACCAGTGTGTGTCAGCTGCAGATTATCCTCTCGCTCTTCTCTGAGCTGTGAGGATAGGTCTTTGCACAGCTGTGGATGTAAATCAACCTCTGGCCTGTCAGGTAATGCACACATGAAATCAGTCCCAAGCTGCCTGAACTTATTTTATATTGACTGAAGGAAAGAAATGATCATTCTGTTTATTAGTACTTATTTTTTACTAGAAACAGGTCGTATTAGCAATACAGAGAAAGCAACAGTTTTAGTGCTGGATGCTGCTATACTACTAAAGTTGTTTAACATAAATTGAGAGCTGTTTTGTTTCTTTTTAACTAGTTCTGTTGGCTTATCAAGAAAAAAACAAACAAACAAAAAAACCTAAAATAACAAAAAAACAACAAAACAAAAAAACAAACCAAACCAACCAAAAAACAAACCAAAAAATAAAAATTAAAACAAACAAACAAACAAACAAAAAACCCCACCCCAAAAACTTCACCCATGTTCAGAAAAAGCAAGGTTGGAATCAGGGAGAAAGACACAAGAACTGAATCTATCCCTCTCGAGACTGAGGCCTTGCCTCTTCAATACCAGGACATCTTTCTCTGGAAACAGTGAATTAAGAAATTATAGAACATGAAAAGGAAATAACTGTTTATTACATTTGCATGGTTCTTAATCACTGCTCTTGACACAGCTGATAACTCCTCAGCTGAGGTTAAGGAAATGTACTTGCTTTTCAGCCTGCAATGAAGAATTTGTGAGGTCATATATTCATTTGCATGGTGAAAAACTGTGATGTTGCTATTGAGAATTATAATTTTGTTATATGATCAAACAACTAAGTGGATCCCTAAAGCAGGGCTAGAACATCTTTAAAGGTTCTGAACCATTCTATGATTCTATGAAAAATCTGGGGCTGAGTACTTTATTTTGGTGTCTCTAAACTCTTCTAGCAAAAATACCCTACCTGCTTAAGTAGAAATATGTGCCTCTAAATTAACAACAGTGGACCCTTTTGACTGATGAATGCTCTGAATCTTGTGAAACAGGTAACTGATATCTGGTAAGGATCTATGCATGAATTACTTTGCTAAGTAAATTCATTACAAATCCATCACATTACTTGAAGGAGGCTTAATTGTTTGGTCATATGTTATAAGCAACGGTAAACAATCACCCTCCTCTTCTAATACAGTAATAGGATGCTAGGGAGGGAAGGTAACATTCCCTTGAGGTTGTTCTTAGAAGATAAACTGTCGTGTCTGGCCCAAAGGATAATAAAATATATATGTTTACCCTTCAGGTATATGTTGTCTCAAATTGGTTGCTATAGGTTAGTTATGTTAAATGATGGGATTTCTTCTACTCCTCCATTACTTTCTCTTGTTCATTTATATTAAAAGGTATTAATACTTCCTAGAATTTTTGTCATTCTCCCAGCAAGAAAATGAGGATGTTACAGCTAGATAAAGTTTCTTTGATGCAAACACATGTAGAGAGGGAAGACGCAAGATATGAAACAACAGGGGGACCGAGAGAGCCTTTCTCACACTTCTAGCCTCCTCCTGCTCTTGCTTGTGGAGTTTGGCCATTGGCTTCTGGAGAAGCCTGACAGACGCCGCCGGCATACACAAACTTGCATGGCACTCTTCCATGGCTCCATGTGAATCCCTGAAGGATAAACTAAGTTTCATTTCCATGGTTTCTTTTCAGTGCGCCCTTAAAAACCTGGCAACCAAGTTTATCTTTAAAAGCTATATCTATGCACATTTCATTTATTTCCCAGTGACTGGTTATTTTCAGTGAGAGTGTCATCTTCAATATTTATCTGTGCTTAAAGCTCCTTCCCTGCAAATACCATAAATGATCTTAGATGACATGGTGAATTTGTGATGATTTATCTTCCACAATAGTAGTACTTAATCTGTTCAGACGCTGGCCAAATAGTATCCGATAAAATGCACAGGGGTAGAACTGAGTCATCTTCATCATGACATGGGAGTACTTCATTACCCAAGTGCCAACTGGCCTTTTGACTTCAGCAGAACTTCTTGTTGGGTAAAATGCTGTTACTTATATGAGCAAGTGTAATCAAATCATCCCCATCATTATTAAACACATTATATCCTATAAACACATAGATTCTTATCTTGCCAAGCCAATTTTAATGGGGCGAAAAGTTCAGTTTTAAGGACGATAAAAGAAAACAAATGCTGAAAGGATCAAATACGGATGTGAATGCACTCCATGAACACCACTGGGCCTTCAGGGTACTGGAAGACTCTGAGCTTGGACCATTATACATTTTGACATTTAGATTAAGACGCAAAGTAAATTTTGATACTTATTTGGCATTTATTTTCTGTCGGATCTGCCTTGTCAAGTGACTGGCAACACCAATTAGTTTTTTTTTCCTCTGGAAAATGCTGGTAAGACAAATATTTCACATGAACGTAACAATTTCCCAAAAAGCTTCATGGATATTATTGCCATAATTTTTTCATTCTGTTTTTCATGTTAATGCTGTTGGGTGACATCACATGCAAACCTTAGAAATTTTTAAACTTTGACCTCAGTTTGGGATGATGTTTAATTTTGAAATCTCAGTGTATCATAGACGAAGTACATTCTCTCTGTTTGGCCACATTTAACACAGAAAATCTATGTGTGTATTGAATTGGTTAATTTGCATCTTTATTCAGTTCTTAGTTTGGTATTTACTGGGACATTTCCATAAGGAAAGATTCCAGTTTGGATGTGGCCATTAGGTCATGCCTTAAGTGTTTTAAGAAGGAAAGCATGGCATACAGGTAAAAATAACTATAAACCAGCATGTGATCTCTCTCACCAAACAAAGCACCAAGTCTCCTTAAATATTCAATGCAATTTCCACTGCTGGCCAACACATAATTCCAAATGTTTCTGACTAATGACTAATGGTAGTTTATGATACCATTTATGGAACAATTACTGCCATTCGTTTTATACAGAGAGGATTATCAGCTTTTGGATTTAGAATAACAAAAACTAATTTCATGGAAACTGGGGAGGTGTAGAAATGTTATCTCCTTGTCTATGTTTATTCAGTGATAGCATTGTTTAAAGCCCATGATCCTGTCTGCATCTGCCACTGCAGCTGGCCTAGCCAGCTCACCAGTCTTTATTTAGCTGGATATTACAGCAGTAACATTTCATTACAGTTGTGCTTGGAAGAAGTCATAGTCCATTGGTTTTATTGAAGCTTACTTCTAGTTTACTTCCATTTCAGGGGAAAGGACAGCTGTTTTAATATGTACTTGGTGGAACACCTAAAGGGTTTTAGTGTTAATTAAGTTGGGAGGAACTGTTTTTAACAAGCACCTTTCTGCAAATGTCAAGCAGCTCAATCATGTTTCATTGTTATTATTCAAGTCAGAAATTAGCCAGTGCAAGCATCTGTAGGCTCAGAGCACCACACTGTACTTTGGTGTGTGACTTCTTTGGACACCAAAGAGGTGGTTAAAACTGTGGGGCTTCAGAGAGAGGGGGGAGTGTTTGGCTGAGAACACATTCCCATCTCCCTGCTCCCTTGTGTGAGGACTGAGCTTGTGGAAAAGGGTTTGATACAAAAAGATTAGTTCCCATTTTTAACATTAATTTTAATAGACAGAGTACATTCAGCTTAAAGTTCAGCATGAAATATAGCATATAATGGGCTAATGCCATCCTCTGTCGTTCACGCAGCAGCTATAGCTGAGGAAGTGAGCAGGCAGACAACACCATTGAACATGCATCCTTATTTTTTAGCATGATTATCTAAAGGCTCAAGCTTTAGTACTTCATCTTACGCATTGTGTAGCTGCACTATGCCGAGCTACTTGCCGATTTAAGCCATAAATATGTCAAAAAGGTAAAGAGGCCCAAAACTTCATTGAATACCTTCAAGCCAGAGGAGTGTGGTTTGTCTCAGCAGAGATTTTCCTGTAAGGCTCCAGCTCAAGGGCCAGACTGACCTAACACTCTAAGTTGTTACACTGAATCCTCACGGATTTGGGGATGCAAAAAAGGAGCAGCTACAGTTTTCAGGCATTCAAATGATTACATAAATCATTGCTTTTTTTTGCTCCATTGCTTAGCCGCCTGATGGTGCTATTTAAGAACATGTGAGGACAGATTAAGTGCGTGAAAGAAGGTTTGCTGTCCACATTGAGTAAAAACTACAGATGTCAATGGGAGTTTTGCCTGAGTAGGAATGCAGTTTTAACCCTAGGATTTGGTGCATGACCATGTGTTTTTATTGCTTCTACATAAATGCAGAAAAATGGCCACCTTGTCTACTCAATCACGCAAAGCACTTAAGTCTGTCATCTCCTCCTGCATATTTGGTGGAAAAAGAAAGTTCACATTCACCCACGACTGCATGATACTACTCTGCAAAGCAGCCGTATAGACTTGCTTTGTTGCTACTCACATTGGAATATTTTTATCACTTAAATTCCTGTTTTACAACTGAGACCTTCAAATCTGTTCTCATCTTCATACTGGAAGAGATGAAATACAGTATGTGTGTTGCATCAAGTCACCTGAACACAACTTTGTCTCTAATTGCTGATTCCAGCTGTACTTCCATAGCACTAAGTGGTCAAGCTTTGCCGTTGCAAAGTGGTGTAGTCACAGAGCTCTACCTTTTCCAGCTGCTTAGAGTCCGGCTCTAGCGACAGCGATGAAAAGGATAGTGCAAGTCTTGTTCACTATACTTGTGATACTGTATCATCTGTTTGACAATTTAGTTACTTAGTGGGTGAAATAGTATTTATTTGTAATATAGTCTCAATTTAGCATTGCCAAAATGAGACAACTCTAGACCTTAAAAATGATGAACAACAGGATGCGTTTTGGCAGAATTGGAGATAATTAGTTTCCTACTCTAATTTCATCATTTCATCCTCTATGTATTTATAAGCTACATCTCCAAACCCAGCTACTTTGAGTGAATCACACACATGTGTAAACATCTGTTTATCTTCATGGTCCAATGGCTTCTACTTACTGGGCCAGGAAACCTCTGTTCAGGTCTCAGCTGTGTAATATTCATATGCCAGGATTGCAGGGTAGAATTAAGTAGACGGGTGACTATGTGAAAGTGTAAGTGACTCTTTGTGCTTGAGTGTTCCATAGGCAAGCAGGAATAGGGGCACTGTTAAATAATTTTCTTGCCCTGCCTCAGAGCTGCAGCTGGATACGCTCCTCCTTCAGCTCATTCCAGACAAGCCTGTATTACAGCCTTTCATGCACCAATAGATACTTACTGGAAATATTTTATTTAACACGTATTTTCCTGCTCTGCACAAAAAAAAAAAAAAAAAAAGAAAAAAGAAAAAAAGAGTGATATATTCATTTCCAATACTGAGCAGAACAGCTTCTCAATATGATTACTCTTTTGCATTGACAGAGGATTTCTGAACATAACAAACCATGCTGTTCTCTTTTGCCTGCAGAATCTACTTTATTTCTGGAGCTTTCAAGGGGTTTCAATGCATTGAGTAAGACAGATAAATAAGAATATGAATGATAATATATACAAGTAACCACAACATCACTTCAGTTGAACATAGATCTAGGACAGGCCCTGCACTTCTGAAAATCCCAAATTGATGTAGATATGTAAGACAGGATTTTCTTGAGTTAACTGGAAGTAAATGTAACCATGTATTCCTAAAAAAAAATCTATTTTCAGGTAGGTAGCTGAACTGCAAATGTATTAGGAGTGTATATGGAGTAGAGAAACGTTACAGCATAAACTATAAAGCTGAACAAGCATCCTTTGTCAGTGCATCACACGGTGCTATTGTTCATGTGTTATGATATGACCTTGGTCTTACACCATAATTTTTTATTATCATACAGAGTGATATAAAGCTTACCCAGCTTTTTGAACACAGTCCATCAAATAACTGCCTATATTTTCTCTTCACATTAAAATCTACAGTGATTAATTTCACTTGTAATGAAGTTTTATAAGAAACTTAAAAGCAGAAGTGGTTTATCACTGGGGTTATCAAATATTTGTTAGTGCCACTGGAAGAGTTTCAGAATATAAATCTCTGAGAAACATATAAAACAAACAAATCATAATAATCTAAGATAAAGCAGAGAACCATGGCCTAGGACAAATAAAGTCATCTTGTAGATAAATACAGAAAACTATAATAAATATCACTTAGTTTGATTGAAAAGCTATTATCAGGGATTGACAATTCTATTTTACATTGAAATAAATAGTGACCTAAAACTTCAAGCAAAGCAATACTAGTCTTTGTTGCTGTCCTAATAAATAAACTAAAAACAAGTTAGCAGGTGTCCTGTCCTCCCAGCTTCTGAGAAAAAGAAGTAAGATAAAATTCCAATGAAACAATTAACTATCAATTGAGTAAGTCTTGGGGATCTAAGTGGGAAATAGCTTTTCTGTCCTCTAGAATCTGTTATTTTCACTTCTTAATCTAATAAAATTATCAGAACAATTTATATCTGGACCAATCTGCTGCCTTGAAGCAAAAGGACTGCATGATTTTGACAGAGATCAGGCCTCAGAGTAGCTCAGGGTTAAATCTGGAATATTCACCCCGACTTCTTGCATAATAATTTTCTGTTGGACTTCACGGAAATAGGAACAACCCTGCACCCTGCTGTTTCCTGTGCTGCATCATGTCCTCCCTCCCGCTCTGCTGAGTTGGCACCATGTAAACCATGTGATCTTCAGATTGATGAGCAAATGAGAGAAGTTTTACACTTATTTTCTTCTTCTTATGCCTTCCCAAAACATTGGTATTATCACTAAAAGAGGCAATAGATTGGGCTAGATGAGGATTTGATATGACCCATATATCCTTTTTGAAATGCTAGCCCATGTTCAGTTTTCTTGTTTTGCACTTGGACAATACTCAGCACATCGACTATGAAACAGCAAGTTGTCTGTCTTTGCCAGCCTTACATCTGGATCTTGGTCCCTAAACCTCAACAGTGTTGAATGAGGGAAAAACTCACAGAATTGTTGAGGTTGGAAGGGATGTCTGGATGTCATCTGGTCAAACTGCTCTGCTCAAGCAGACTAGACTGCTCAGGACTGTTTTCAGACAGCATTTGAACATCTCCAAGGATGGAGACCCCACAACTTCTCTGGGCAACCTCTACCAGTGCTCAGTCACTCTCACGGTAAAAAACTAAACAGTCCCAGCTCTCGCAGCCTCTAAGGAGTCTCTTAAAATTAAGCAACCTCTGCAGCAGGCAAAGGAACTGAAAGGTTTATAAAGCCATTATCAAAGGGGTATATTTACTGGAATCTAGTAGTTACACTGACTTCTCCAAATCAGGTGAGAGAAAGAGCTGCACTGCAGGAATTTTGCAATCTGACTCCCTAGATTTGGATGCTGAGGCTTTGGGGAAGTATCTACAAATATTCCGTACAACTATTGTGAAATAACTGCATCACGGATGGGGCACAGTAGCATCCTAAAGGATCCTGGAGTGTCCATCCTGAGTCTTCAAGTCCTCTCTTTATCCCCAGCAGAAACAGAGATCTATAATGGAGTAGAAGTAGACAGGGAAAAGCTACACTGAAGCAAGTACTTGGCAAAATTTTGGTTCAATGTTTCCCACTTTGAGATATATAAGTTCTCTATGACAAGTCTTTAGCAACGACTTTAGCACCCAAACTGAATATCCTAAACAGAATTTGTATTCATACTAATGCTTTAAAAGCATTTAAACTGCAGGTATTTCAGTCTCAACCTTTATTTTTTAAAAAAAAGGTTTTAATAAGCACATTCAGTTTTCAGCTAGCTGCACACGAGACATTTGAATAATAAGAAAACGATCTTGTCTAGGACCATGGAGAATGTGAACATAGAACCAGAAAATAATAAAATGACACCTAAATTTTAAAACTTAATCATGTCTTAGTTACAGGCTTCTCTCTCAGATTTATGGCTAGTGATTTACAAGAGCAGCTGTGTACTGAAAAATGAAGAAAAAAGGGGAAAACTTGCTAATTTATTGCCAGAGACTAGTCAGTGGGAAGTAAATAAACTCTTTTCTTTCTGTATTAGCAGTGGATAAGTTGCATTTGTGTTCATCTTTGACTATACCTATAGCTGATACATTTTTCAAAAGGGGAGCTTTTCCCCATCCCCTTGCAGTTCAGCTCCCAGCCTGGCTCATTCTATGTGCACAGCACAGCAAAGGACAGAGAGCATCTGAATACCTCAGCCACCTCCAGCTGCCAGGGGAATTCGAGGTAAGCCGAATGCAATTTGCACACTGGAAGTTGGCCAGCGCACCAGGACTATTATCTCCACTTTTGAAAAAAGGACTGTGGGAATGTTAATTAACACAAGTGCCCAAGACCTTGGTTTTATGTGTCTTCTAGAGGAAGGACACAGGGCTGGAGAGAGGCACAGAATGTCTAATGAACGCAGAGGGTAGTTAAGTTGTTGGCTTTCAGCTGGGGTGGTCATGATGTGCTCAGAGGCATATGGCATGTTTCAGTGATAGGAAGAGAAGGGAGAAATGACTCAGAGTCATGACCGCTTCATTTTATAGCTCATTAGCTAGATGATGACTTACCTGCAACTCTAAAAACAAGTAGCTTGCATGGGAGTCATTTAGACAAGTATCTGAGCATAACCCACCACTCCAAAATATGGCACCTATGTAGGTGGTGTGTACAACAGAGAGGCAGTTTTGACTGCAAGTCTGTAAAGCTTTCCAGCACGTCTGGTGCCCAAAACCCTAAGCCATTTTGTTTGCTGAGCTGTTTTCAGTCTTCTAGAGAAAAATAAAAATATACATCACAAAGCTGTCTGACAGACTTGAATTTTGGCCTCTCCCTCACTGTTTCTGCTAACTTACCACCAAACTAATTTTAGGCTGGTAATCCACATTTTCCTCCTTATGTATATCATGATTTTCTGTATGCAAAAGGCAGAGTTTGGTTGTGCTGCAGCAGAGAACTCAGGCAGACTTTAAGCATTGTCAGGAACTAAAGAAATAGAAGATACCTCAAAAGAAAGATATGCTCATAAATGAACTGTCTTTCATACAAGTGAGTTATGTTCCTGTCCAAGACAAGCAAGTACAGTTAGTACCAATATGTAGACTTATCGTTGGAGGACAGACACTTAGATTAAGCCACTAGAGGGAGATGCAATATGCATTTGGCTGGAGTTAGAAGCTTTATACCATAAATTCCCTCACAGCAGATACAGAGAGCATAGTATCAATGTCTTTTATGTCAAATGAGTAGGGATTTTAATTTTTTTTTCCTAAGATATAAACTATATACACATATAACAAATAGAAGTGTATAATATGTAACATAGAGAGGCATAATTGACTTTATCAATCTGTTTGAGTCCATGTTCATGCCAGAATATGTTCACATACATGTATGGCATTTGCTACGTGGTTCTTGTGCTGCAAATGGCTCATGAGCACTGCCCACACCTCCCATTCTGTGTCTTTGTGGGTTACCAGTAGTGGGGCTGTGATGATGTGGTGGCTCCGGGGTAACACAAATTCCTGAATTCTGGATGAAATGTTGACATTCATGGGCTTGTGCCATGCTGCAGCTTTGTTCCATGCCCAAACGCATCCTGACAATAAGATACTGGGTTTCTTGAGAACCTGTGTGAGCCATGATTGAAGCTGACCTTCCTCTCAGCTTTCCAGGACATGTGACAGGTGTTTTATAACACACTTTGTTAAATGGTTTACAGGTTAGGAAGATTAAACCCTAGTTTGAGTCATGGTGGCAGGTCTTTAGTGGGTGAATATCAAGCACAGAGGAACTGCAATCATTTTGAGGGACAGGATTGGAATTTAAAATCTGTTTGACAAATGGGTGAAATGAGCTGAGCAAACCTGGATGTAGTTCAACGAAAACAGAGAAAAGTGAACACTTCTAAGTGGAGATAATGAACTGTACAAACACCGGATGCAAAACGTCTGCTGGGCATCAGCCCTGTGAAACAGGATCTGGAGGTTACCAAGGTTCACAGACTGAACTTGAGTAAACATTGTCACACGACGGCAAAAAAGAAAAATATTATAGTGGGCTGTGTAAACAGGAGAGTTGCACATAAAAGTCACATGAAGTAATCCTTCCATTCAGCTATGCAAAGACAGTGGCTTCTCACCTGGTATCCTTGGCATTGCACTTTAAAAAGGACATGAGCCATTGAAAGGTTATCAAATGGAGAGCGACAAAAATGTGCAACATTCTAGAAAATGTGTCCCTTTTGGAAGAATTGGGTAGTTTCAGCTACAAAGGAGAAGATAACAGATATTAAGGATGTGAAAAGTTGCTGAAAAGAGAGAAGAAATTGTACTCTTTGTCCTCTATGGCTTCAACAAAGATTAATGAGTTATTGCTTAACTTGCAGGAAAGCATATGTAGGGTAAACATCAGGAAAAAGCTGTAAGTGATAAACAGCTGGGTAACAGAAGAGATTTCAATAAAAGGTGGTGAAATGTCCATCATTTGAGATTTTCAAAAACAATGTCAACAAAAGGAGTTGAACCTGCTTTGGGGGTAGAGAAACAGACTAGACAATCTCAAACAGGACCTTCCAGACCTGCTTCTTGACATTATGACAAATCTTGAAAACAAAAGGGCTTTGGCAAATATGTGTTTGAATTAGAGCTACTCATAAAAGCAGCAGTATAAAATTAGAATTATTCTTGCTGCATATAATCAAATTCTCCTGAATATCAGATACTTAAAGATAATAAATAATATTCCAGAAAAAAATGATGGAATTAAGAATTATTCAGATTAGCCCAGAGACAAGAGTACTGAAGGAGCATATGGATCAACCTTGTTCTGGCAGGCAGATGAACCACACAAATTAATAAATCCTTTCTTATCTAAATTCTGCAACAAGGTGAACCCAGTACATTTCTTTCTCAAGTAAAAGTAATGGCTTTTTGTTGTTTTGGGTTTGTGGTTTTTTTTGTTGTTTTTTTCATTTTTGGTTTTGGTTTTTTTTGTGTGTGTGTCTGATTTGAATTTAAAGCACAAACATCCTGGCCCTGCTGCACCCTGGATCTGCCATACATTCTCCAAGAATAAAACCTCCACGCCTCCCTTGTTTACACCCTTTCCTGGCAAACTCCCAAATGCCTTGAGTCCAATCCAAAAGCACTTCAAACAGAGACCATACGGCTGTGGGGGGAATATCTTTTCTTTAACCAAACATTTCTATGGTAAAATTAAATAAACATTTTTTAAGGTTTCCTCTTAAATTTTATTAGCATCCTACCGAGTAATACAGCCAGTTGGACTGCTCCAACTAGCAAAGAAACAAACAGTATATTGAAAGAAACAGAAAATCCAGCAAGACTTATTCCGGGAAAGACTGTATATTGAAAGAGACAGAAAACCCAGCAAGACTTATTCCAGGAAAGATTGTTCTGAGTAGGGCGGGCATCATTGGTATGGCTGTAATGCTCCCAGCTGCTGGGTCCCAACATGCAAGCTCCATGCTCTGAGGCCTTTTGTGCTTCCTCTTTTAAAAATAATTATTCATTGTGTTTGTGATTAATGAATCTCTTCATTTGGGGATGTCAGTTTTTGTGGTTCTTTTATATCCTGCATAGAGAGACTTGTTTAATGAATGACAATTACATGTTATTCTATTGTCCCAAGGAATGAAAGGCAGAAAAAACCACATTGTTTGGATTTTTATTTTTTTCCCTCTTTAAGATTAGTAATGGAATCCAGAAATGTAGACCCAGACAATTTAGCTCTGGTAAAAACCAGTTTAATGTTGTTTTTACTTCCATTCAGCCCCCTGGGAAGATTAAAAGGTCATTTGTTTTATGTTACAAACAAATCTCCCCGATTTATGTATGGCTGACACGTTGGCCGCCTTGCAAGGTGGCACTTGGGGACAGATGATGGGTTTGACTACCATCCAATGGCCCTGTTGGGTCCACAGAACTTGGAGAGCCCTGCTCAACTGCTGCTTGGGTCCCCCTGTCCCATCTCTTTGCCCTGGTGGAGCTCAGGGGCCAGGTCCAACAGCATGGCTTTGAGTGAGCCTGAATCCAAAACCCCACCACTCTAGGGGACAGAGGAGTCCCCTTATGCTTCAGCTCAGTGTCCTGGAAGGGATGTTCCCCAGCAGGTTGGGCTGTCCTCTTCTGGCAGCCACAGTTGCAAATCTTACTACAGAAATTGGCTGTTCCTGGATGGGAGCATGAGTTTGTGCAAACACATAGGTGGGTATGAGGTTTGCTGTTACTTTCACAATGTTTCTTTTGTTTGGGCATCACCTCATCAAGACTGGATGTTTGCTCCTGTGTGTGGGGTTTAGGCTGACTCAGATAGATACAGTCCACTCAAAAAGTAAGGACAACTGAAGAAGAAAACAAACATAGTTATTTTCCTAAAAGCTTCTTCATTTCCTTCAGTGAGAATATTGACTAACCGGCAATCGAAATGAAAAAAAAAACAAAGAACGCAGATTTTAATAAAATAATTCTTTTCTTTTAGAAAGAAAGGTTTCCTCCCACATCCCCCCTATTTTTTTTTGTCAGAAACACTGCCAGCCAGCTGCCAGCCGTAGAATTACACTGAGACAGGCCAACCACCATTCAGATCTTTGGAAATGAATGTTGCAGTTACTTTGTTATGCTTAGCTGATTTATCTGGGCACAAAAGGAGCGCAGGCACTCCGATGCAGATTAAACAGACACTTTGGTGGTTGAGATAATTTCAATAGTTTAGTCACGGGATTCATTACTTAGAGTTATCCATCAATTTGACGAGCTTAGAACTATGAAAAATAAACAATCCATAGTCTGAATGAATTTCTAAAAAGAAATAAAATTAAAAGAAAATAAACCAAAGCAAATCAAGAAAGGGAAGGACACAAGCACCTGCATCACATTGTGCTTTAAATTCAGCCTAAGGATTCTACTTAAGGTAATGGTTTGAAGCCCAGCGTTTCACAAAGTAATTTTCTCAGGCACTGTACTGACAGTGTCGTGGCAGAACAATCTCATCGGGGCATGAGAACAGCGAAAATATTCAGCGCTGGGCTTTCCTGAATTACAATGAGAAGCAGAGCAGGAGCCCTGCTGGAAATCACTCTCCCGTCTCAGAGAAGAGAGCAGGTCACTCTCTCAACCAAGGGACAACTGTGGCATCCCACGCAGAACCCAGGTTTTCTATCTCTAACAGTTATCTACTTCCCAGGGGCCGCCTAATTGCCATTGCCTTCAATCCTCTTGTCACTTGCAATTTCCATCAGTCTCCTAAAGGTTTTCCTACCTGAGTTTTCCCTTTGCTGCTACTTTCCCCTTGCAAACAAGCCTTGGATATCTGTCATGCCAAATGCTTAAGCGATCGTTCCAGGATGGCCAGGGAGCAGTAAACTCTTTGATTATAGATGGCCTATTGTATGTTAGATTAGGTATCTGCTCCGCTGTGAAGCTAAATGATACAATGCAGGGGCTGAATAACTGCTTTCAGTCATGGTCTGGGGTTGCTGTAATCCTTTTTATTTTTCTTAAACCGTGACTAGCCATGTGTTTTCAGTTACAAGTAAATGCAAATCAATATGTGTGATATGGATGTTAGGGAATCGTGCAATTTTCTTTAATTCATATTATATTAGCTTTCACCCACAGGATAACATGTGCACATGAAACTTGGGCCGAGGAGAAAGGCGGAGGGAGAGAAAGGCAGCAATTATGCATGCTGTAATTGCTCCCACCCAATATTAAGGCCTGCAATGCATTTGATATGACTGTAACTCCACAGTAGCATGACATTTTAAGCAAAGTCAGCATGTACTTTGCAACTGGCAGCCCCCACGTCCCTCCTCAATCTGTCTTTCCCCACAAAGAGCTCATCCATGTTACAGATGGCATTGCTTACCAGTGGCTGCAGCAGCTATATAATGAACACACCGTCCTGGGGATGGGGCAACGAGCTCTAAATTTCAGTTGACAGCTCCAACATGAGTTGATTCATGATTAGCTACCAAGCCCACATCCAGCAAGGGCTGCTATGACTCCAGGAACACTCCCCAGGAAGCCAACAGGCACAAGAACTGTAGTTCTCAGCAATGCTGAGAAACAACACTCAAACACGCCCTTCTTAAAAGAATGAATTTTTAATAATTTCATGGAACAGCTGTTGCTTAGACATTTAAGACCATCATTTCAATTGTTCTGAACTTTGTAACAAAAGAATAAAAATACAAGCTAGACACTCACAGAGGCAACGTGCTGTAGCTCCAGTGGTCTGGATGGAACTGGGCAGATTTGTTCTATCCAAGGACAAGGTCTTAGAAATGTTGTATTTTATACCCCTCTTTGGCAAAGCCTAGCACCAGGACCAACAGGCAATGCAGAATTTTAATGCAGTAGCAGGTTCATACTGTACTTTTAATTCCTTTTAGGAAGTGTGGTGTTTTATTTGAGAGTCTAAATCAATTGGTTGAAAAAGGGGAGAAAAAAGCATTCTGGACTAATAAATAATCATGGGGTAATATCTATGTCTTGCTTTGCAAGGGGAAGCACTCACACCACTTGTTACAATTAGGTCAGTATTGGGCTGAGGTGTGATAACCAGCAGTTGTGTGAACTGCATTTGGAGACCCAGGAGGTTTCCTCCCAACTAGTGTTCCTCTGCTTCTCCTGTTAACTTCAAAACAAATAACTATTTCACTCCACTATTATCCTCAAATAGGTGGACAGAGAATTTTAGGCATTAAATTCTCAACCTACCATCAAAAAGTATCTCATTTTCTGTTTTGAGATGTCTGTGACTCAGAGGATCCCTTCCTAGTACTGTCCCGACTTTGTAAGTCTCTACACATTGGAATAAGGGTGATTAGTGAAACTTACAGAGACTTAGTGGGACTTTATTCAACTTTCCATCACCACTGAATTTGGTCCAAGGATACTGCAGTTTTGCATTGTAAGCAAAAGAAACCACTAAATAAGAGTAATCAAAATACTGAGCTCATATTTATTTAATATAGTGATAAGTCTCAAAAGGATTTTATTTCCAAGAGCTGAGCTACAGAAGGTATCAACAGTTTTACTGTAGCAATTGCCTGGATTCAGGGCGTCTTCAGGCTGACAGGGGCATAAAAAGAAGGTTGAGACTTAAAGATTTAAAGATAAAGGGAGAAGAACTAGAGCATAACATGATGGGAAGATGATCTATTAAACAGAGCAGTGGACTTGTATAAAACTGTCACTTCTATAGGAGAAGGATAGTGCACATGGCTGAACAAAACCTGCAACCCTCTGAACAGTGCCTATACTCAATAAGGTCAACATTAATGAACAAATAGTGTTCCATTGATGCAGGAAATAAATATCTCAGGCTTTCATCCAAGGTGGAAGGCCTCAGCTCCTCACTATTAACCATCTCTGTAGCAGGCTGTGCTCCTTTGTTTACTTAGCTCTCTCCTGTGAATCCCAAGCACCAATTGATTCAATATTGCCCTATCCAGTGAGTAATCCAGCGTAAAGTACATACAAACAGGCTGATTTTTCAGATGGAGCCACACAATAGTTCCTTTTTAATTGCATTTGACATTACTGGTAATGTTCTGTGCAGCCCCATGCGTAACACACATTTAATTGTACCTGTGTGGTAGTGATAACACTACAGCATGGTAATTTTCTGTATTTGTAGCATGTGGGAGCCAATTCATTCTGGGTATTTCAATGCAGTTTATTAACTGGGAAGATTGGGTAACTGGAACCTCCTTTATTAAAGTTATTGGCTGCCCTGTAGCAACGGAAATAAACTGTGATAATAGCAGAACAAATTAGCTTGCGTATGAATTAGCCCTTAAATGAAAAGAGGAGGGGGAAATAACCTTCTCTTGATACATAAAATGCCTTTATTCTGGAAGTATGAGTATATTGACAAATAAAAGTAAGCTTGTCTAAGAAAATAATTTCTCTCTTTACAGGCACCTGGCAACACATCACAAGAATTTCAGGGCTGAACTCTAAACTAATGGGCAGGCAGTGTGTGGGACTAGGGGGACTTCCACTGCAGACAACCTGTACCTTAAGTGCAGAGCAGGTCAGGGCTGTGCCCTGGGGAAAGTTGACCTTCAGACTGAAAGAGCTGAGGAAAACCGTGCAAAGACAGCTCTGGAAAAGATAGAGGCATGTCAGCTAGTTACTGCACCTGAGCCAAATCACCCCAAGCCCCAAAGAGGCAACAGATTTTGGTCAGAAGAGCATCTGCTCAGCATATTGCACCTTCTGTTTCCCTCAGAAGAGACTCTCCTGTAACAATGACCCAATATTTTTTTCTTTATAGAAGCAGTTTTGATTCAGGGCATAGGCCGCCTTAACCTCATTGACACCTCCAAGCTAGATGAACCACGTTCTCATTATGGTTTGGTTCCACTTGCAGAGTCTCATACCTATCATGCAAGGGCACCTGGAAGGTGGAGGAGTCACAGAGGAGATGAGTCTGCTGCGCCAGGCAGGAACTTGCTGCCATTGCCCTCTATCTCTTGAGTCACTGTGTTCAGCAAGGCAGAGAGAGGATAGGGAATCCTCTATATTATGTGTCCCGTCTGCCTACCAGGCCTGTCTGAGGGAAGGTAGGGAGAAACTCCAGTAGTCTCTCTCTCTCTCTCACTCCCTGATACTCCTCAACCCGCTTACCTCTTTCTAGAGCTCTGTCACTAAGCAGAGGAGTTCCAATATCTGGGTGCATTTCCCACAAGAGTGATCACTGCTGCTGTCCAGTACCGGTGTAAGAGATGGGCAGACCCTGCAGCCTGACACCTGGCTGTCAGCGTGTTCCTATCGGAACTCTGTCTGGGTAGCTGTGTCAGTCGTGGTGGCTGCAGACCTTAGAGAAGCCATGGCTTTCTACCGGGTGGATACCACTGCTCCCTGGTTTAGCTGGCAGAGGTTCAATGCCTTTCCTGTATGGGCTTGGCTGCCATTGCTCCTGATCTCACCCAGGTCAGCTGCTGTCGTGTGAGCTACAGGTTCCTGGCAGCTCTCTTGGCTCAGGTAAGTGGTGTGTGATCACAGTGCTCAGCATACATAATACATCTCCTAGCAGTTCTTGGGAGCATGTGACAATAAAATAGGAAAGGACTGATAGGGTCCTTGAGGCCAGGTCTCTGCAAGCACAGAGCATATTGATTAGTTCACTGAAAATGCTGCCTGCACAAACCACGACACAATCCCCACTGCCCTCAGACGAACCTAAGATCAAAACCTACAGAAACTACACACTGTAAGAAGAGAGGAGGGTGAGCAAAACTCTCACTATTGCCTTTGCTCACACCAGCAGAAAAAACTACTCAGTGATACACAAGCTCAAAAAATGTATGAACTTGAAGACAGGGAGAGCAGGAGATAATTGAACCTGCCACTCTCACTTGAAGGTAGTGTCCTTCCTCACTCTAGATTTTACCCTTGAACACACTGCCACCACACACATACTAGGCTTTGTGGTGATTTTAGCTGTATCTCCAGGTGGGCCCACGCATCCTGTGCAGCACTGATTCTCTCTGAGGGAAGACAAAACCACCAAGGAATAGATGTTAGGGGAACTGGCAGCAACCTTACACATAGAGCTGGTTATATAATTAAGTAGAAAACATAAGCTCAAAGAAGAAAGTATTTTAAAATGCACAGAGACCAGGAAGAGTGAACTGTGTGAAGAGGTAAAGACCCTCTTGTATGTCTTTTGCCAGGAAAGGAAAGAATATGGAATGTGGAGCAGACAAATAGATGTAGAGGAGGTTTCTATGTGAATACTTCCCCCCCCCCCCAGCATGGTAATTCTGACAATAGCAGACTAAGGAGCAACGCTAAGAAACAGCACAGGGATAAGTCTGTTCTTGCTTGTTTCAGAGAAATTGGCTGGGATTAATTCCAGCACAGCCTACCATCACTGCCACAAATATTTTATTTTTTTTTTTTGTAATTACATCACGAAACAAATGTCATTGACAGGCCTGAAACTAATTTTCTATGAACAAAGAAAATGCTATGTGAATACTTAAAGCAAATGCACAAGGAATAACATGTCAAATCAAACCTAAACTAGCATTGCCTGGTTTCTCTCCAGCAATCTACACAAGCATTGGTTTTCTGAGGTCTTTTTCTAGCTGTGTTCAGCAGGGCTCCCTTTTACCTATAAAGCCCTTTAGAAATCCTCACAGGTGTAACATCATACGGCCTTTGGATTAGCAATGGCTCATTCCATTGCTTCAGGCAGGGCAGATCTCACCTCCCCACAAAATGCACTTTAGGCTTGTCATCAGGCAATTCTTTTAGTCTAGCTTTGATAGCAAAGACATCTCTATGGTGTTGTAGTTTAAGGGTTAACCGATTGAGTGCCGGGGACGGGACACACAGTTGATAGCCCCAGAACCCTGAGGCCTCAGAAGGAAACTGTTATTCCCTCCTCTTCCCTGCCACACCCAATAAAACAAGGAGACGGGGGGCGGTTCTTCCTGCCTGGGCTCTGCTGCTTCGAAGGCCCCTCAGCCCGGCTAGGCCTGACCTCACCTGCGGCTGCGCGATCCACCGCCACCCGAGAGCAGGTTAGAGAGAGAGTTGTATCTCCTTCTGCACTTAACATTCGCTTTTCCTTGTTTATCCCCTGTTATTCGTTAGTTGTGTTATAATCTTACCTTCCAATTTTGGGTGAGGCATTTTCTTCCTTATTCCTCTTTTTATCCTCCCTTGAGAGGGAAAGGGTGGGGGGTGCAAAAGGGGCTAACAGAGGAATCCTGCTCTGTGTTCCATGTGGGCTTGGCTTAAATGGAGACACATGGACGCTGTGTCTTGATAGTCCTCCTCTCAGTAATATCTCGCCACATTCAAGCAAATTTGTCATACGAACAGAGCATCCTTAAAAGCTTTGTGAAAGTTGTTTATCAGCTAGCGATCAGCAACTCCCGATTAGTGCTGTCTGGAAGGAAAGGCAGCAATCAGTTAATGGCAAGAGGTGGCAAAAAAATAAATTTGCAAATCAGGGGTGTGTCAGATGGGTAATTAGTAGAAAACGCAGACACGACTACTTACCAAATAAGTAGATATAGAAAGGGGATGGGGATTTGGAGAGAGGGAACAAAAATTAGCATCGGTGCTCTGTCCTTGGAGGAAGCAGTGTGAAATGTATGCATCCAATTTAAAATTATTCTTAATAGCAAATAAAAGTACAAAGGAGTTTATAAGTAGAATGTATTTATTCAAACATTCCAGGTATCCTAACAGGAGTTTCTGTATTGAAAAGTCAGTTGCTGTTGTATGCTGGTCTGGAATGCTGAATTTTCATGTTTAAGTAGAGTTTGCTAACTTTGTATTATTCCTGCTGAATTGTCAGGAAAAAACAAAACAAACACAGAACTCTTTAGATCAACAGTTTATTTTAATCCAAAATGTGAGTCGTTATATGAGAGTGGAAAGCAGCAGAGTGAGGTTGAACGGCTGTGGATTCTGTTGCTGGCTCTGGCGATCACCTGTTTTATGGTATCAGGAAAGTTGCTTCTCTATGCTTTATCTGTTTGGTATGTCTTGCCTTATTAGTAAAATATTCAATTTAAGGGCTGAATCTTACTATGAGTGAGCAGTACCTAAGCACAAACAGGCCTTTGATTTCAGTTAGAACAACTAGCACAAGGAACTAAAAAAAAAAATATATAGATTTTCAACATTTTAAGTGTAAAATTTTTCAGAGGAAATTACAAATTTGGAAAGGGAAGAGGTGGAGAGTCAACAACATTGGTTACACATGTGGGAGCACAACTGTAGGAGGAACTTCTAGTACTAGTCTCCGCAGATGCCTTCCATTATTGCTTGTTGAAATAGATTTTTGTGTCCCAGAATAATTTGTACAATTCAGAAAGTGTCTGTCAGTTTGTAGGGTTATTTTAATCTTCAGGTAACATGGGTAACATTTTGCAAGCAGGCTTCTATTCAGCTTGTTGAGAAGGATTTTTTTTTTTCCCCTGAACTTCTGAAAACATCCTTTGCAGGATGCAAATCTGTGATTTTTCTTGGGCCACTTTGAGAAATTCTGCCAATGACAACACAAAATAAGCTCCAAAGAATGACCCATACAAGGAATTAACTGGATTGATGAGGAGGGATCTCCAGAGCAGCCTCTAATTCTGCAGACCACCATCGTTAGGCAATATAGCCACAAGATACCAATATTTAAGTAGATAGGTGGAGGCTGATGTAAGTCTTTTATTGATACTTACAACATTATAAATGTCAAGAGACCCCCATCTGAAATCTGTTTAATACTTCCTAGCATCAGGCACAGTATCATCACGTAGCATGAGATCTTCCCTAGGGCAAACAGCTTCCTTTTAAAACCTGAAAGGCTGACGTAAGACAGAAGTGACCTGGCGAGGTGATGACCAGAACAGGGTTTGAACCACAGGCTCAAGAACCCCTGGTTTGCACAGTCAATCAAACAAGACTTTGCTACTTACCAATAACCTAGGGAGTACTGCAAATCCGGTCTCAGGTAGTGAAAGCTCCATGCAAAAAAAAAGGACAATATTGGCAGGACACTCTTATTAGCAGTCTCAGGAGGCCAAAGGGGTCAGTCTTACTGCTCTGCTTGCTACTCCCCTCAGAAGACAAAGGAGTGTTTGGTCTTTACTTATCACCTCATCCAGCAAATAGCATATCTAGTTTCAATTTCATGCATCAGTCATTTTTCTTAAAGCAAAGATAAAAATATTTCTTTTCACTTCCCCACTGCCTCTGGGAAGATTTGGGAATAATGCTTATACTGGGGCTGCTTTAATTTCAGAAACTGGTCACTTGGAGTGAATTTCAGTTTGCTCAGTCTAGGGGAAAATCCATGAAGAGGAGAAATTAGTTTTCTGAATGGCAAGAGCAAAAATGAACTCCTTTATAAAATAATGCAAATGCTCAGATTTTAATCAGAAGAACAAAACAAAAAAGGAAAGTGGTATCTGAGTGCCTTTGTGCCACTCAGGTGGATCAGAGGGACTCTGAGGATGTTCTGAGTCATTGCCTACAATTCCTTTTCAAAGCACAAATTCTCCTCAGACATAACACACTACTACTTTCTTTCATCTGTGCACTTTTTCTTCCCTTAACAGTGGAGATACTGGGGTATTTTATGGTAGGAGAGGGACTTGTGCCACTTGTCTGACATAGAAGTGGTGGAGAAAAGACATTTGTCAGGGAGAAATTTATAAACAAACTGACTTGAATCACAGCTCTAAGATCAAAAACATGTTCTTTGCCTCTGAATTCTTTTTGAGGAAGATGAGATACTGGGTCTCAGCTTTTTCACAAAATCAACACTTTCTGTGTTTCATTTCAATAAGTAAGTGCAAAAGAGTAAAAAGAGGAGAGATCAGAATATCAAATATAACTTAAGTTGGAGAACAACAATAGGAAACTTTAGAAATTGCCAGACTCCCAGTATTCCTATTCAGCAGAAATTATAGTGACTTAAATGATTAGCTGCAAAAATGAACATGTTCATTACTGAACAAGGGGAGGTAAAGGAAGTTACCCCAAAACAAGAGTAAACCCAAGGAAGCACAAACCAAACAATATTGTTACTGTAAGAATATGAAAACCGCTCTGCCTTAGACCTAAAATAGGCGGTTAAACATAACAGTGTCACCATTGTATATATTTCTGCTATATTTGCTTTCAACATCAGTAAATGAGAATGCAGCTTATAAAGGAAACATTATTTTTCAAAGAGATATTGCTGCCCAACAGTGTATACTGGAGAATGTCAGAAAGTTACTTTTTCCATCAATACATGCTGTACACCGTAATCAGTAATTTTCTTTGCATGAGATTTTATTAAAAATACATTAATTTTTAAAATAAGATATTAAAAAAGTTAATAGCATGGCACAGATAATACCATTTATTAGTAATAAGAGGAAAGGAAGGGCAGACATGCAGAGAAAATGGCTATGGGAGACACAGAAATTCGAAATGCAATAAATATGCTGGTTTAGCTGGCTTTAGGATCGTCTCATTAGCAGAGTTTCTTTCTCATTGCCATACTAGTTCTCACTTTTTTTTTCTACCACATCTGCTTCTGCTGCCTGGACTATGATGGCAGCTACAAGACAGACTTCAAAAAGAAACCTACAGACTTTGGGAACAGATCCAAGATGAGAGAATGAATATTGGCTACTTTGCTGGGCTCTGAAGTGCTCTGCTGTGCATAACTGAGCAAATATCCTCTATTAGGTTTAAAATTTTGAATATATTACTTAAAAGGCAACTTAAACCAAATTGAGTATGAGAAATCGCAATCATCTCTCAGGATTTTTCACTGTCAACTGTTAGACTTGAGTCTGTTGGAGGGCAGGAGATCGATTTGTTCCTTTATGAATTCTCAGTGTCTTCTGAGTAGAATATGAGTAACAGATCTGAAGGACAAATTACTCCCTTTAACGGGAGGAGATTGCAAAGACATCTTGTGTAACAGCGCAAGCCAGAATGAAATCGAAGCCCAAACCGGTCTTCAGTGATGTGAGCCCTTGGGCTTTCAGGGTCTGAGCCCTTAGAAGTGGCTGTTTTTCCTCCCACTGCTTTTTCTCCTTCACCCCTCCCCAGTCACTTACCTCACTCATTTCTGCTGGAGGAGCTTCCCCACTCACTCGCCACAGGGCCCCCTCCTCTTTATTACCCTCCCAAAACTCCATCTGTTCAGAGATAAACTCCAAAAGCTCTAGTGATTGCTTTAGGAAAAGAAGTCGTAAAAGCCCCACTGCCTGATAAGCGACAAGAGCGTGCGTGTAAGGAGGCAGTCAGGGACCCATCCAAATGCGCATGGTGATGGCATGTTGAGCATCTCACCACAGCTTTCCATACTTGTGACAGGCACACAAGTAAACGATCACTGTGCTAAATGTGCTCCTACGATCAGAACTCTGAGGGGCTTGGACTCTGCTCACCCTGAATTTTACTGGCTAAACTTGTGCCTGTGCTACAGCTAGTCCGTGGGGGCCTAGTTCTTTGCTGCTGCATTTATTTAATGCTGTACAGCTCTTGCTGCTACTGGCATGGCTGTGGGGAACTAGAGAGGATTAGGGAGTGCTGTGGAGGAAGAGTAATTTCCATAGGATGTGGATCTGACATCCCGTTCTGCTCCTTTCCCGTGGTAGGGTGAAAGGAGGATTAAAAGCCAAATCTAGCATTTTTAAAACAGGAAAGGAATAATCTCAATGGTGGGTGGTGTTAACTCTTTCAAAAGTCCTAGATTTGGTAGGCTGAATGTGTCAGGGGAGATTGATGAAATCTAGGTCATCTGCCAGACCCCAGCTGTGGTCAGTAAATCATTGTTATCTAGTGTCTATCACACAGCCTGTATGAAGCGAGTTGGTCTATTGTGGGCTCCCAGTGGGTAAATGTTCACCCTATGTAACTGCTGGTGTAATTGGTGTTAATTGTCAGTGTCAACAGAGGCTGTGAGGTGCTTGCTCCATGTCAGCATGGCTGAAGCATGCAGGAGGAGAATCATTGCAAATGCTCTGTGCCCTGCAGCAGATACCAAGTGGACAAACCCGAGCTATCAGCCCACAGACTGTCAATGCTACAATAAATCAGTAAATAAATAAAAATAAAAATGAAAAGTCCCAGGCTGCATGTGAGCTGTAGACAGTCCTGTAGTGGCTGAAGTGTTACACTAGCCATTGTCTCATTCCTGAGTGTGCTGGAGATGCTGTTGAGTTAAACAGCACCAGGATTTTGGAAAAGATGCATATTTAAAAGCAAGCTCAGAATGGCTTCCTGCAAGCAGAAGTATTTTTTTCCCATTACTTCTTCCCATCAGTTTTGGAAAACAGGGTAATACTGTAAGAAGCTTGACCTGCTAAGGCTGGAAGGATGCTTATTATGAGTGACATGAAATAAATGGAAGACAAATAGAAAACTCAACTGGGGCATAACATAAAGCAAGGACCACTGAACAGGGGTGAGCTAGCATGCTAGACACAAAACTCCTTCCTCTTCTCCTGCTGAGTGGAGGAGAGGGACAATATCTATGACAGTCTCATATGGTTATGGTGTTGATATTCACCTCCCTTTTGCCCCTGGTCAGACATCAGCTGCTGTGCCAGTAGGGCCCCAAACCCAACATAAGCAGTATCCCAGGGAAGTTAGTGATTCCCTTTGCTGATAGAGCCAAGTCTGCCTTGCTGTGGGGATATCAAGTGTTGTTTGCCAAACTCCGATCCCATTCAGCCCCTGCATGAACACCGAGGTCTCTCAGGGGTATCAGTATGTCAAAAAGGGGATTTCTTCCATAAAGGTGTTTATCATCATTTTAGAATGAGATTAAAGTGATTATCTAGTTGCAGGTGATTATTAGCAGCATACAATAGAAGTGCATAACAGCATCCTAGGGCAAGCTAGAACTTAGCTCTCTCCAGTAAATAGTGTAATTTAATTTTATAGGTTCCCCCCTTCACTGCTTTGGCCACATGTCTTGCTGTCTGGGGCATTTTGGAGATGGCTTATATAACTGTGTGGAAATAGTTATCAAATGACAGAGGAAGCAACATGGCTTTTCCACACTGGGTGCTACATGACCATGTTGTACTGCTGGGTTAGGGACAGAGCTTCGCAGGTTTGCCTGCCTTGTGCTCTAACCCAGGCTTGCTGTTTGCCACATCTCAAATCCGTGAGAGCAGTAGGCATGTTAGCCCTAAAAGGTTACGAGATGCCAGCTGGTATTGTAAAACTGCTCCTTACCAACCTGACAGCAAAATCATATGTCTCTTATTCACATTGATTTGTGCTCTTTTTTGCTAGTGAGAACAATTTTCCATAGCAAGTGTGATCCTGATGGTGCACAAATGCTTTCTCTTTGGCCCTTCCACAGCTAATGCGCTCAATGTTCTAGTCAGAAAATAAAGCAAGGGCAGACACAGGTTTATTCCTCCTCCCCCTGCTCGCAGCTCCGTGCCCTTCACACGTAAGGGTTTGTCTTTGTAGGCTAAGCCATAAGGAGCAGAACTGATAAAATATTCAGGAGGATTTTCAGTGACCTCTGCTGTAAGACTCCCCACCACCAAGGTACCACAGGCTCAGAAGGGAAGAGTGAAAGAAAAATCAGTTGCAATGATCAGCTTTTCCGATCAGCCAAATAAACATGATTAGTTAATGCCACTTCATACAGGGAAATATTCGCATCTATACAAAACCAGCCTTTCGGTGTCCTGGACTCTCCATATACAGTCCTGAAGGAGTGAGAAAGTGCATAGGGCTTTACCATCCCTTCTTTTGCAACTGCTGAGGAGCAATTGGAAATATGGTTAAGGACCCAACACAGTGTACTGGGCTTTAAGAAGAATCAGGACACTAGGGAAAAAAAAAACAAAAACCAAACCCAAATTGTAGAAAACAGCAGGGCTTCCAGTCTGCTGGAATAAACCATTATAGCCATAGAAATGATACTGATTATGTTTGCTTGTTTATTTTGGTGGGCTTAAACTATCTTCTTCTTTAGCAAGGGAAACTTTATCTCACAACATTCAGCTGGCGAACATGCGAAACTTTAGTTATAGATGGCTGCAGTTTGTTACCTTCTGAGAAGGCTTTACTGGGAAAGTAGCTTTTGGACTTTTTTCTGTCGATGGCTGCTACAAGACACAAAACAGCTTGTACCTGTCAGCAAAACCAGTCCTTTTTCTAAACTGCCCTGCTGCTCAGTGCTCTTATTTCACAGTGTCAGGCACTGTGAGCACTTTAATCTGTTAAAAGGGCTCTTTTTTTTCCTTTTAACACTGAACCCATGTTTTATTTATCAGTCTTTGATTTAGAAATGCTTAGAAGGCATAACACGTTTTCTAAGATGGATGACTTTGTGGCTTTTGTGCTTGTGTGCACATAGGTGTTGTCGTCGTTGCTGGAAGTCCAAGGGAAAGCGTCTTTATAAAGAAATGCTCTCTGGCATGTAGTCCAGAACTGCTGCTCTCTAAAAACAGCTCTCTGAGTGTAGAGACCTGTAAAGCTGTTCTGTAAAGGGCCATATTCAGCTCTCACTGAAGACAGTGGGAGTCTTTGCCTTGGTTTTAGGGGACTTTTTTTTCCGGGTCCTGCTGAAAGAGAAACAGTGGTGAATAAAGGCAGATTTAAAAACTGCATTTTGTTTCTGGGATGCTTTAAAGTCATATGAAAGTAGTTAGATTTATCATCTCCAGCTGATAGTATAAAACTCAGTCAGGGGTTGCAGAAACTTAATTTCCTAGCTGGGAAAATAAAATTCCTCTCACCACCCTGCTGTGCTCAATGTTTGTTTGGGGCAAGTATATTCCAGTCACTGAAATCTATAATTCATATATTTATTTGTTGGGTTTTTGTGTATATATGTGTAGCTACCCCTGTCCCCTAGCCTGCTTGGCAAAGGCATGAGCTTCCCCTAGGTCTCCCACTGCCCTGTGTGGCTGTGTCAAGAGAAACCTGGAAAATCCCATCTCCCTGTATGCAGACCAGAGAGTCTAATGTCGTGCATCACAGCAAAAGACCCCACTGGCCACAGAACTTAGTGTGTGTGCTAAGGGAAGCCAAAAGCAGCTCTTTTACTTGCCAAGACACTAAGTGTGCAGTTTGCAACTCGTACAACTTGCTGTTCCAGAGAAAGAGGACCTGTAGCATCATTCTGTCATGCACATGTGTTCATAGTGGATCCAAGCCCCTTCTGTCACCTGCAGCACCTCTGTCTGATGTGCAGACCACATCGGTGCTCTATATCACAAGGGACGTGCATTCATGTATGTTGTGTCTATGCTGCATGTACCCATATCCTGGAGCAGAGCTTTCCCTGGTTTGCAACACCTTGAATATTAATGTAGTGCATAATTAGGGATGTCTTAAATACAGTTTGGGAAAGATAAAATAGATGCCACAGGGGACAACAGCTTCTCCAGAGAGAAGCTGGGAATAGGAGGTGAATTCTGCTGCTGTCTGACAGCAGCTGAGGAGGTCTCTGGGCTAGTGGCAGTTGGGCAGCATGTCCACTTTCTAACACTTTCTCCTCTTGGTGTAGCCAGCTAGAGTCCTGCATCTGCTTTTTGTTGCTTTGAGCTTTTCCAGGTAAGAGTGAGCTCCTCGCTGACCCGCTCTTAAGGAAGAGGGCTGGGAAGTCTGACATCATTTTCTGCCCACCTGTCATAGCCTGAGTTACACAGTCTGATTTATACAGGACAGAAGTCAGTTCAGGATCAGATCTCTGTGGAAGGAAAGGGGGTTAGGAAGCATCTCCTGCAGGACAGGAAATCATCAGCACTCTAACCATGTATTCTGTGGGCTCAATTCCTGAAGGAGCTCATTCCCTTTCTGTTAGCTGTTCTAACAAAACTCCCTCACTGCACTGATGTGTGAGCAAATTTCAGGATTATCTGATGAGGGACAGCAAGCCCCATTTTTTAAAAAAATCAAGGGATATTTTGTAAATACGAAACTGTACCAGCAGGAGTGAGATCCTTGTTACTGCCATGGTAAATGACCTGTGAGGAACTCTGCAAACCACTTCACTTGCCCTTCAGAAGCAAATAAGGCTGGGTCAAGCCCACCACTGTGCCCCAGTTAATAAAACCAAAGCATTTTAAATATTCAAGAGCAAATTTTTGTGATATTCACTGAGTGCTTGCATTGTGTTTTATTACTACTATCTTTATTTACAACCTTTTTTCCTGACTTATTTCTGAAAGCAGCTTTTTTAGGCCTACACTTAAATAAGACATCCCCGAGGGTGAGATGCCACCTCGCTCATTCAGTGGACGTTCTGTGCTGCCGGCCTGGCAACAGCTGCAAGGTCTGTCGGATGGTCGTGAGGATGATGAGATGTCTAGACAGCCTTGAAGTCCTGATGGCTATTTGTCTCTTACTGGCATTTTGCTAGGAAGGAGTTTTTAATATTTGGTTACTTAAACAGAAGATTCTGTTCAAAACCCTCCCTTGATTGGAGCATACTGCATGTTGGTCCCATCTCCAGTAACAAAGTGTTTTCTCCCCGAAAATATGGCTCTTGCTCTACAAAGACAGCTCCATTACGTAATCCTGTCAATCAGCTGCCAATCGCTATGGTAACTGGGTGCCAGATACAATATTAAGATAAGCGTTAAATAGCTGCCAAATGGGGCCCTCTCTGTTCTCACCATCTTAAAATCATCATCTTCCTTTTTTTCTGTCTTCTCATCTCCTCTGCCTGATACGGTTACGCCGTTTTCACTTTCATAACAAGGTCTCTGCAGTGAGTTGCTGCTCACTGTCCTACAGCTGTTGAGATATCACCGAGGCTGGAAAACAGGCTTCGCTGAAACACTTAAGTAGTTTTCAAAGAAATATAAACTGAAGAAATTATTTTTTTTGTTTTCTTTGTGTTGTTTCATTTAGAGTCTCTTGTTAAACTCTCTATTTGCGTTAGCATGCCACGATTGCTGTTCATGTTCTCTGACTAGCCCATAACGCAAGGATTAGGTCAGATCAAGGTTCCTCTAACCCATTATCCTTCCTCTGACAGAAGCAGATAGTTAAGGAAAAACTATAGGAAGCAGAGAAAATACGGAAATTGTTCCAGCAGACTGTAGTTGAGAGACTTCCTGAGCTGGAGGTAACATCTGGAATATCATAATTGCCCCGATGGACCTCCTACATCGAATTTGTTGATCCTGATTTGAATCCATGTATACTTTTGACCTCCACAATATCCTGTGTCAAAAAATTCCCCAATGTAATTAGTGCAGAGCTTGAAAAGTTCTTCATGTTTGTGCTGACCCTGCTCTTTGGACAATTCCACTGATTGCCTCCTTGAGTGTTATATGATGAAAAGTAGTTTAATTCCTCTTTCTTCTTTCATTGTCCGTGAGTTTAGTAACCTGTTGTTTCAGTTATCAAAAAATATGGAAATATTTTGTTTCCTTGTTTGTTTCCACACACAGAAGGTTCAAAACATTAAAAAGTTTCCATATTCAAAAGTTTAAGTAACCTTCTTGGAAGATTCTCCCTGTCACATTTTGAAGCCCGCCAAAGCAGAAGAGGCTTACCGCTTCAAGGGAAATTCTGCCATTTTAACTTATTTTCCAGTT
The DNA here is from genome assembly GCA_013396935.1 of Baryphthengus martii. Lineage (NCBI taxonomy): Eukaryota > Metazoa > Chordata > Aves > Coraciiformes > Momotidae > Baryphthengus > Baryphthengus martii. The sequence continues at coordinate 112,932 of VWZK01004727.1, read as the reverse complement.
TGTCAAAGAATAGGTATAGTTTTTGCAAAAATTAAACACAAAGTCACTCTGAAGAGCTCAGCATATTGCATTCCAAGTCAGCAAATGTGTCCAGTTGCCTAAAAGTTGAAAACTAAAACCTGCCTTTCAAATAGCTGTCAGCGCAAAACAGAAAAATAATTTTTAAAAAACGCCTTTATGCCAAATATTATAACTGTGAATTTTTGTATTTTGACAGCATCAGACACTTAAGGATTTTTGTCTCTGAAACGAAATTTCATTCCCTCCAAATAGAAGTTAAGCAACTTTCACAAAATATATGTATATCTATCTACGCTGGTAAAAGCTTTCTCACAGCGTGCTCCACATTGCATAGACCGATCTCAGGAAGGAGAAGAACGACCAGGATTTTATCTGTGACTCTGCCCTGTTGAAAGTGTTGATTTTTAAAGGCTGAATCTCAGCTTTGTCACAGTCTCCTTCTGCAAGGGACCCGGCACTCTCTGTGGCTGGCATTTGCAGAGACCCTACAGACAGGGGGACTGCCATGCCAGAGCATCTCCCTTGCTCAGTGCAGCCTCAGATCTGCCATCTGACACCCTAACCAGCTGTCTGGGGCTGGCAACATCTGGAAATCAAGAGGCTGGTTGCTGCCTGAAGCCAGGAGCCATGTGCACCACACCACTGGGAGAAGAAGGATGTCTTCTACAACAAAATGGCATTTAGAGGGCCACAGAGGCTGGTTTCCTCTATGCCCTAGCAGTTGGACCACAGTCATGAGCAGGCACAATGCCATCTTGACAGGTGGACTTAAATACGTAGCCAAAAGTTCACATATATGTGTGAATGATTTTTTGAAAGCAGATGCTCTGGAATAAGGAAGAAGGAATAGTCTGGAGCTCCCATGCGTAATGAATACAGCATCATCCCCACTACTGTATTAACAACAAAACTAAATATGGGGGCTGCACTAGGTGAGATCTTGATTATGGGCCAGAGTTTTAATTGATATTTTTTTATTCCCTCTTGTCTTTCTTCAAAAGAATGGGCAAATGCTAGGGGCTTCCTAGATTTGGTAGCATACTTTGAGAGTTGTGCGTGTTATTAGGGTGGGGGAAAAAAAAGCCTCATAGCCCAAATGTGCTTCACAGATTTGTATGTGGATATGAATACAGATTAATATGATATTAATGTAATGCAATTAAGAAAAAGCTGATGTTATTGTTTGAGACAGACATTATTTCCCCATAGAAGAGTAAATCAATTGCAATTATTGCACTTTCTGTAAGAATTTGCACATTTTACTCTAGGTCAGGTTTATTACTGAAATGAGGTGCTACTGTATTTTAGCTAGACTGAACAAAGGGCAGAGGCAGTGACAGGTACAACATATAACTAATCATGCTGCATGCGTAATCATTCAAGAGTTAATGAGGGACAAACTAAACCTAAACACTCTCCCGAGTCTTTACATTCTTTAAAAATAAAAGAAAATTAAAACAAGCTGGGGAGGGGGGGTGGGGGTGGGGAAAGAAGGCCAGATGCTGCTTTTCCACCAAAGTAGCAATAACACAAATTTTCTTCTGGAGCTATTTATTGCCACCAGTCTTTGACACATTCATACCATGACCCCCGCACCTGTAATGTGATACACAGGCAAAACAAAGGCATGAAGGGAAAGGGCTCAGTTTCCTCTCCTTAATTACTTCATGAAAAACAAAAGCCACCCAAAGGGTTGTTTAGAAGGGAAAACAATACCCAGCACCCTTGCAGTTGCTGTGGACAAATGGTGTGTAAATAAAATTCCCTATGTGGAGCAGAGCCAGGGGACACGGGTGTCTCAGCACCCTCCTCCTGTCCTCCATGCACAAACAGAAATGCTTTCATCCCTTTCGGGCACCCAAGGTCTCCACTTTATAGGTAACTGTTTCAATGTGAGGGGAGGGCTGGAAGCAGCTTGAGGCAGCCAAGGCCGCTGTGGAGACTTGAAGGAGCAGTGGAGAGGGTGATGCAAACCTATGCAGACCTATGTGTCTGAGCCAGATAGGGCCAAGATATGCTTGGAGATGTCTGAAAGCCAGACTGGACTAGACAAGGTGTGCCTCAGCTGTGTTTTCTTAACACCTACAACAAAAGGAGGTTTTTTGGGAGCTGTGGCACGTTTACTTCCCTCCAAATTACTGATAACCAAAAGCTGGTTACTACCAATTCTTGATTGTACAGGCCTTGAACGCCCACAGGTTTATTTTGGGGTAAATACGAAGAGCAATATCATTAAGCTTAAAACAGCAGGATTCCCTGAGCTGTGTTCTTGCTCTATGTCTGCAAACCTGAAGCCTGAATGGCAGCGCAGGGCACCCGTGGCATCCCACCAGGTGTGCATGGTGTCCCACTGGCAGTCAGCACAGGTCTCAGCTGGGAGGCAGCAGGTTTTGAACACATGGGGACAGCCATCACAGCTGCTGCAGCCCAACACCAGGACAGTCCTTTTCTGATCAGTGCAAGCCATGGGAGGACTGAAGCTGGACTTGTTGGCTTGATGCCCGAGGAGAGCTTCTTGCAGAGCACCATTCTCTGCTGAGAAGCAGTTTCCTTGTGTGCACTGCAGCATTTCGGCAGGAACCCACGAGAAAGCCTCATTTTCCCACACAGCTGCCAAACACAACCCAGAGGTGACACAGAAAGTTTCATAGCTAGAGCTCACACTCTGGACTGAAAGTAGGTCTAACAGTGTTTATCTACACTGTAAAAAAGAATATGTGCATGTGTGTGGATAAGCTTAATATAAATACCTGATATTAGGAAGTTAATTTCCAAAGAACTGTAAAAGACACTATTTCTTTTTATCTTATGTTTGAAGACTTGCTGGTGTACCGCTGTGCTGTTACAGTCTCTTCAGAACTAGGGTGTGGGTTTTTTTAAACAAGCAGTTCGAAGATCATGGTTTAAAGCTCTTTCGTTCAGTCAGAGATGGGAAAGCCCTAAATCATCCCTGTTGTGTTTTTCCACTTTAAGAGCAGCAACTAAGAACAACAGGGGCTAATCTATTCCACATTTTCATGTCCCACTAGCGACATGTTACAGGAATGGCTTTAATTGGCATTTTGCCCTACAGAAAAAGTAGTCTTTCAAAAGGCACAAAGCCATGCAGACACCAAACTCCACGAAATATTTCCTCCAAGACTTCACTTTTAGGTGAGGAATTCCTAGAATCACTACAAATACAGTAGTGACAACAAACTCCTTACTTGGTTGAACAGGGAAAGTCTCTCAACGTTATGTCCTTTTGACTCAGATGCGTAAAGGCAAGTGGCTAAAGAGAAATCCTTCTAGTTTCCCACTTCCCATTGCCTTCACGGCACACCTTGAAACTCCACCAGGACTTCAGTCTTGTCTCCAGCTAATAAAATAATACACAGCTACTGTGTTTCCCCCTTTTCAACACAAGGTTAGTATGAAGCATCTGACAGATGCATTGAGGGTGACCACTGTCTGGTACCTGCTCTGTGTCATGTACAGGGTTGTCCCACCCCTGCTGATTCCCTAACACAGAAAGCACTGCAAGAAACCCATAGCCTGCCTGTATCATTCCCCACTTCTAAGGGTTACCCAGGATGATCTGTGTGTGATACAGACACCCCCAGAAGTACATGGCTAGTTGTTTAGGTTGGGTTTTTATAGGCTATGGGCTGATGGAGGAGCTGAACTAAAGATGTCTGTTTTCTGACATTGTGCAAACAAGCTAATTGCCCTGGCCCGTGGCTGGAGAAGGAGGTGTCCTTGTCTCAGTGAAGTGCTGAGGTTCATGCTGTCCCTGACAGCCTCAGAGGAGATGAGATGCGCTGTACAAACTCTGCTGACCAAAGCAAGGTGCTCTATGATCCGATCATCCCACAACCAGGTCCTTTCCCAGTTCGCACTACATTTTCAAACCTACGCACACACAGAGCCCTGTGAATTTTTTTCTTAAGAGTCTTAATTGTGGCTGTCACGTGTCATACACCTCTGTCCATATCTGTGATCTCTGCCATATCCCTGGCCAGACCCAAATGACACTACCCCTGAGAGAGTTACAGGCCCCTACAATATGCAACCCCACTGCCAGCTCCCGTCAGAATATCATGAGTGAGATGCACAGATGTGCGCAGATGCATAGAAACAAAAGCTTGCTTTGAAATATGTTGGCCCTATCCGTGTTTTTTGTGTATCTTTTCCAAATGGTGTTTTAGCATCCGAACTCAGTATGCAGGAGCTCCAGGCTCTGCCCCTGTCAGTATAGAGAAAAAGAAGGTGTGATCTACACAGAGCTGTTTCAGACTGTCCCAGCTGAGAATCCAGACTTGAATGACTTGTAGAAGAAGCTTTTAACTTAATATGCTCTACCTCTTGACTGTATCATATTGGCCTTTATGAATATTTAATACATTTTCCCTTCTCCCCATTTCTTTCAGCATTTATTTCTTAAACAGAACTTACTAACACTGACGAAAGAAAAAGCATTTGAGGAGCATTTATTTTAAAGACTTACAGGGTGATGTAGTCAAAAACATAATTTAAAGATTTAGAAGAATCAAACATCAGAGATTAAAGCAATGAGAGAGCCAATTAACCATGTTACACAGCTACAGGACAGTCAATAAGTCATAAACCCATCAAGTTGTTTTGGTAGTGAAATACTTTTAATCAGAACGAGATAAAAGGTATTCAGAAGACGTGCACTATGTACTGAAAGTATCCTTAATACATACATTTTTTAACTCTGCTTTTCAATATAGGTCAGTTTGCAATAGTGGAAAGCCATCTTTGTGAGAAATTCACATGTATCAGTTTTTCAGTTATGTCCCAACAAAATGGAGAAAGGGTTCAGCAGTGCAGAAACTGTCAATACAAGCCAGACAGAACTCACTGTAAAGAGGTTTTCTTCTTATTTGAGCTGCACAAGCTGGTCCTACTCTATACTGTAGGGCTTTTTACTAAATATGTATTTGAATACAGCACTTTATTTCCTAGGATATGATCTTATAATGACCACAATCTGTATCAGTAACGTTATCAATAACATTAGACTGAACGTTTTTGTAGTTCTGTGTGACCAGTGAGAGACAGTACCCCATGATGAGTGAGTTTTTGCTCTTATAGCAAACTATGGTTTGCTGTAGCCAAATTATGGCTGTTCTTTTATTTGCCTGATTTACATATTCTTCTCTAAGCACTGGTGGAATTAGTCCTGAGTGAAACCGCTTTGTTGAAGTGAGAAAGGAAGCCTGGATGCAACACAGATTATGAAAGGGCCCCTAACCTGAGTTCTTCTTTCAGAAGACATTCCAGTAATGTAGAGGAAGGGAGGTGAAATGATGTATTCCGCTCATCCCCTTGCCAGAGAAGCTTTTGAGCAATGAACTTAATTTTTCCTTCCACTGCACTAAACCAAACCCCAGCTTCTCCAAAAAAAATCTATGGAGTTATACCTGCACAATGTTGATGAAATGGGTTAGAGAACTAGATTTGCTGTACTGGGCAACAATTGAGGAAGATTACAAAAGGAAGGGCAAACTTAAAAGTCTTCAGCTGTCATTAAAACTGTTCATTTCCTTAGCAAGGCAGAAAATTGGATAGCTCTCCTTCTGTTCATAGTTTAATGGTTTGTGTTCAGTCACAGCCCTACCTACCTGCTTAAAAGGAAATCATATGTGTCAGTGATACACATTCATTACCATCCTCTCTCAAGATAATTTGACAGTTCCATGGCATGGTGCCACAGTTGGTCGTTATCTCTGTCCCCAAGTATCGCACTCCCCTGCAAGGTGTTGCAGTGACAAAGAAATTGCTGGTAGCTCCATTTGGCTTCCTTCATTTGGTCAGCAGCCACTCCAAGGGGAAGTGCTCCAGGGATTTTATGGAGGGATGCAGGTATAAAGCAGTCTCACTGCTTTTGTGTTGGTTTTGTTTGTTTGTGTGCTTGTTTGTTTATTTGCTTGAGATTTTTTTTTTAAAGATAGAAATATTCATAGAAGGAGCAGTTAACTGGAAATAATGAAGTGGAAAAAAGGGCCTTTCACCCTTAAATACTGGAAAATGCCCCCACTCCTTCCCACCCACTGGCTGCTTCTTATCCACTTGTGACTTTCTCGGAGGCCTCAGGGAAGTCAGTGAGGATGATCTAGAGGGACTATTATTCAATCCTCCCTCTTCCCAATAAAAGTTTTTTGTATATTCCAGTATGCTCCACTGCCATGGCCTTTTGCACCTCAAGAGGTTAATAGTTTATCAGTCCAACAAGTTTATTATAAAATGGGTGTAAAAAAAACCCACCACAACCTCCAACTCCATCGTTTTCTGTCTTACTGTCAAATGCCCCACCATTTAGACTTGATTTGCATGATTTACTGTGCATATGTTTTTTCTCTGTTTCTAAGCCCAGAATTATCTCCTATTGAGGCTGTATCAGCTGCTGGTGCTTGCAGATTGTCTTTGTCCTTTACAACCTGCAAAATATCATCTGCAGAATCCAAATCACTGTCTGCCTGTTCTGTTATCTTCTACTTCTATTACCCATCAATAGCCAAGCTGTGCTGTTCGGTAACTACGGCATATTGTAGGAAGGAACTGATAAGTACATCAAACAGCATTCACAGACAACACAAAAATATGTGCCACTGACATTTCTTATTGCGTGTGACAAGTCACCCATCCCCACTCAGTCTTTCCAGATGCATAATGCAGATTTCAGATCTCAAGTCACTGTAGGTACTCTTTATTATAAAGAACTTATGCATATATAATCATAGCTAGAATTTGAAAACCATATGCAGACAAAAAAAAAGTACATTTCTTTCTAGTATTACAAAAAAACCCAAAAGACATGACTATGAAACTACAATAGCGGGAGAGCTAAATTAAATATCTAAATAAGGAGTGGTCAGATAATCTCCCGTAATTTAATGGAAGCAATTTCAGATTTCCTCTTGTCTCAGGTGTGGTAACTGGTCTTGTGTGACTTTCACATCTGTTGCTCTGCAAAGTAATATTCCCTTTAGGTAAAATTTGCACCACTGATCTGGCTTGTGCTCCAGGCGACAAGGAGTTTGTACACAGTTGGTTATTGAAGATTAGTTGAAGAGGGAGAACTCTTTAAATTACTTGCATTTTTTTTTGACCTGCTCTTTGTCATCTGAAACAATCTCTGTATTTTCTGTGCACCTATGAATTTCCCAGTGACTACAATTCACTTAAACAGAAGTTTACAAAGCTTAAAGCAATTTTGCATCTGTTGGATGAAAGTTAGTGCAAAATAAGTGATCATTGGACCTCTTGTTTAGAGTAAGGCTGGATTTGTGACCCCTACTTTAAATATTATTCACTGCAAGAAAGGACAAAAATTCTTGGGCTAACCTGGACTGCTCCAGAGGGAAAAAAATAACAACTTTAATTTCTAAATTCACTCATAGGATCCCCATGAGATTTGGGTAAATCACCTATCTCTGATTATTAGTTTCCCTCTGTCAAATGGCATTTGTTCTTACCCAGGTGCTATACCAAGGTTTTTTTTTTATAAATAGCTAGAGAATCCAAACCAAGACTAAACTAAAGGTCACTACTCTAATGAGCCAAGTACCTAAATCTGATCCAGTCAAATTTAGGTTTTACTGCAATATATCACCTAGATTTTCAGTTCTATAGCAATGGGTATTACATGTGTGCATTCAGTATTCCCGCAGTGGCAAGACTGGAAAAATATGATACAGGCTTTAATATTAAGTCAAGATTGTTGCAGATTAGGTTTCACATATGTTTTGACTATGGTTGTATGTTTCACTATTATTTTAGTTTGTCGTATTCCACACAAATTTAAAATGTTAGCTAATCTCTTGCAACTGTTAATCTGTAATCATTTCCCTACTACTGAACGCTAAAAAAGACCCTGCAAAACATGGAAATCATTATGGAAAGGAGGTACAGACGTCTGCTTTTTAGGTTTGAGGTGTGACTGACAAGTGGTTCTGTTGTTCATAAAGGGAAAACATCTGTAAAGATGTAAGCCATCAGGAATGATAACCTCTGAACTCTCACCCCATGCTGAGCTCCAGTAAATGAGTGCACCTATCTCTCCTGCCAAGTGTAACGCGATACAGATGTGAAGTTTGCACTACAGACTGTTTGTCTGGCTTCAAATCTTGAAATTAGATTGGGAGGATTCTTAAAACAGCAAATACAGGATCACAGCAAATTAAAATTAATAAAGTGAGAGGAGCAAGTATGTATTTTATGTCAGTTTTGAAAGATTAAAGATTTTTAGATAGTGAAACAAAATACGTGCCAATTTTTACCAGTCTTCAGGAAAGATTCCATCTGGGTCTGGCAGAACAGTAAAGGCACCAGCTTCTATGTAAGTTTAAAAAATTCAGACAAAAAACCAATAAACTAGTTTTATCTGGATAGGCAATTAATACCTGTAGGTGAACTGAACGATACAGTAATGCAGGTATTAACAGCGTACAATATTACAGAGTAACGAAATGTCAGCTCTCAGTCTCACAAATCACAGAAAGACCTGTAGTTGTGCTCACAGTCACATCACCAAACTACAGCCACAAATCCTCCTCCAGTGCTTTTCCCCCCAGGCGTAAGGTTTGACAGGAAACACATTCCACAAACCTGTTAATTTAGCTTGGTGCTTTTTAATGAGAAAGGATGTTTTTAAACAGACACGTGGCCTGGTTTTCCATCCCCTTCTAGTCCCCATCAGCCAAATAAATATTATCAAAGGATTAAATATCTTGTGCTTTTCTAGGATATTTTATCTGAGCATATCCAAAGTGCTTTACAAACTTTAATTAATCCCCCACTGAGAGAAGCACCAATAGACATGTTTCAGAGCTGAGCAAGCGAGGAGAGGTGGCAGGTACGAGTACCTCCCGTGGCTGCACAAGGAGTGAGCACAGGGCAGCTGGGGGACTCCAACCATCTCCTGCTTTCATGGCTTTTCTGCTGGATGTTCTCAGGTGTTTGCAGTTTGTGCCGGGCAGCAAAGACAAGATTTCAAACTCGTGTGGGCAAGGGATATTTCAACTCTCTCTCCCCCCTTAGTGAGAACCACAGCATCTCTTCCCTACCATGCCTAAGGTGAGAGCCGTGGTGTGCTTCAGCTGTGCACGCAGTTCCTGAAGGCTCGAACCTCTGCATCCACCTTCCCAGGACTTTGACCTTGGGTCCCAGGTGGGACAGAGATGGGTAGAGGGCTTTAACTTGCAGCAAACCAGTATGGCAAAGTGCAGGATGTCTGAAGCCTTCTGATGTCTCATTTAAGACACTCGAATTATTTCTCTAGATGTCAAAAGTTATCAGCAGAACACATGTGATCTCTCTGTACCTGAAACTACAAGGGTTCGGGCAAGTTTTTTTCTTTCCTTTCTTTCTTTACAAAAATGTGTCGAAGACATAATTTATTACAATGAAACCGTGAACATACAAAACAAAACTGACATCTCCTCACTTCAAATGCCTTTGCGCCTAGAAGACAGGAGATAAAAAGGCAATTGATATGGGCAAACAAACCCATATTTTATGTCTTTCTCCTGTCTTCCAGACTGTAATGGGCTGTGGTCTGAAGCTCGGAGGACTTCTGCCTGATTTATATGCATTTTTAAAGCAAGTCTCACTGTTTCAGATTTGTAGCAGGACCGGCAGCAACAAGAATTGTGTTAGGGGGGTCAGGTCATTGAAGCACATGACTGTGTGCCATTCCTCCTGGGAAGCCACCAAGGGAATGGTGGCTGGAGTAGGAGTTTGAAAGCATCTCAGTATGGCACTACTCACAAGGAGATTCTTGTGATTCATTGACAAGCTGATCATGGAAAGCAATGCTGGTCCCAACATATTTCTTTGGTTTGATCTATACTAGACTTGCCTCCTTTTATGTTCTTTTTTTTTGGGGAGGGGGTTGTTTGTTGTGATTTTTTTGTTTTGGTTTGAGGTTTTTTGCTTGGTGTTTCTTGTTGTTGTTGTTGTGTGTTTGTTTTTTGTTGTTTTTTTTTCTTTCTTTCTTTTTTTTTTTTTTTTTTTAATTGCCATAAGTATGTTTGCAGAGCCAGCAACAGTGGCCTCTGAAGCAACATATAAAGTTGTACATACAGCATTAGTCTTCAGGGCCAGGCTCTGGTCCAGCTGGGCTGTGGCTCTCTAGATATAATGAATGAACACAAGCCAGGTAGGATCATCCAAGTGTCATTTCAGATTTACCAAGGGACAACTGTGCAATTTATTCCCATTCCTACACAAGCTCCTGGGTTTTTTGGCAGATCGCAGACCACGGGCTGGTAGAACAAGGAACCACATGATGACAGAATTATGCACAGCACCATTTTTCCAGCTGAATCCAAAATGACAAAGGCAACAAAAGGGATATTCAGTCATCAGTTTTTCAACAGTCCTGGATAAAGGATTTCAATCCAAAATATGGGCATTAAACTGACTAGAGTTTGAAAAACTAGTTGATAAAGCTGTTGGGACTCTTGGAAATGCAGAATGTGACTCCCAAAAGAGACAGCTTGTGCTTGGAAATGGTTACATAAATACATGTGCATGTGACTGATTTGTCCTGCCAGGCTGGTGGATGGTGGCTGTATGAGCTGTATAAGCCTCGGCATAGACCTCTGTGAAATAAGGGTACGACCTCATCCTTGACTTAAGCATTTTGATAAACCTGGCATTGTATCTGAACTGTGAATCATGGCACAGAGTAGACTGCAGCTGTACCCTGAAAACTGGGTCTGGATTTTGATCATAAGTAACATATTAGTGTTACTGCAGTATCACAGCTCTACATGTACTTAATATCCAATGATGCTGGGGTGGTATCTGGAATATTAGTCTCGTACTGAGCTCTAGAGAGCCAGGGTCAGCCATGCTGGTGTCTGAATCTGTTGCCCTCACTTTGAGTGGGTTTGATGTCAGTAGGAGGTCAGAAGGTCTCATGTGCATTCTCAGTCGTGCATGCTACATGGCTGCACCAAACTTGTGCATCTTTTTTTGGATGTGAACAGTAACATCATAGTACTGGATACTTGGGGGAGGAAGGAAACGCTGATATTTCTATGCTGACAAATAGATGAAAAGAAAAGTTGGCAGCTTTTTTCCTCCTCTGTAATTGCAAAATGATTGTCCTTGCTGACAAGGTGAGTGACATTTGAACTTCTGTAATTCATGGCAAATGTAGCAGAAAGAAGAAAGGGTTGAGTCAAAACACACATGTAACACTGTTCTACACCTTCTCAAGTTCAGCTGGCCAGTAACCTTCTCAGGAAATAAAAGCAATAGTCTAGGGAGCAGCAGAATGCAGAGTAACACTAGCATCGTGCAGGTGAAGTGAGACATCCAAAGCAGGATATGTAGATTTATTTATAAAGCGGATTTTATAATCTTTTGTGTATGTTTAGCAATGGCTTTGTTGAATGCTATTTAATGTTACAAGGAATGTAAGTATCTTGGGATTCTTTCTTAAAATTCAAAATTCAGGCCAGATTCACTGAGAACTTGTGAGTTTATGTTCAATTCCAAGGACCATTTTTGAGTTTTAGATGGAAAACTATAAATCCTTCTATCTGGACTGAATTCTGAGAACTGCAGAACATCAGCCAAGATGTGGTTATGTTGTGATGACCAGGTTTCAATGGACATTTTCCAGCTCATTGAAATCTAAACTAGTCAAAAATTAAAATAAAGCAAACCAGCCACATCAACTGTCACCTAAAAATAATCCTGAAGAACATTTACCATTGAACCTGTAGAATCAGTTTAGTAGTTCCTGCTTGACCCCATTTCCTTGAGAATTACCAAGGCTCAAAACAAGAGACTTTCCTGCGGTCATAGGACAAGGCGAAATGGTTTTAAGCTGAAAGAGAATAGGTTTAGATTGGATCTTAGGAAGAAGTTCTTCAATATGAAGGTGGCAAGACTCTGGAATAGATTGCCCAGAAAAGTTGTAGATGCCCTCTCCCTGGAAATGTTCAAGGCCAGGTTGGATGAAGCCTTGAGCAACCTGGTCTAGTTGAGAGGCATGGCAGGGAGATTGGATTAGAAGATCTCTGAGGTCACTTTCAGCCTAGGACATTCTATAATTCTGTCTCTTCAACCAAACAAAATATTCTCCAGAATTTTCTTACAAGAGATTTTTTTTCTTTTAATAAAAAAAAAACACCTTTTGAAAGATATAAAAATGCAAATAGGAAAAAATATCTCCATAAAGTGCTGCATAGCTTTATTTGTCATTGTTATTTATTACAGTATTTGTATTAGTTATTCATGGAAATTCTGAATAAGCCTGAAGCCCATTGCTGAATAAGGCACTGAAATTAGCTTTTCTGCCCACACCTACCAATTCTCAAGCTCCTCTATTAACTTCATGACATGGGCAAATCACTTATTTTCTCTGTACCTCAGCATTATCCCTATTTCATGTTGGGGGAGCCATTTCCTCCTCACCTTGTCCAACCAGCATGATAGAGCTTGTAACTGCAAGACAACATGTTTCTTCCTTGTTTCTTTTGCAGAATGTGATGTCTTGGCGGAGTCATTACGTGCTGCCAAAACACAGTGATAATGAGATTTTTAAAAAAATTAAAGCAAATCAAAGGGAAAAGGTATCATACATCATACAGTAGAGTAGAAAGAAGCCTGAAGGACTGGTCATTATCCCCTGTGCTATTTGTAGTTAATGCTAGGAAAGAGATAATTCTTCTCTATCATAAAATCATTTATGACAGCATGTTTAATTGCGTCAATTCAATCTGCTCATACTATAACTCTCATTCTTTCAAATAACTCTCAAGGAGAAGCACTATAAGGAAATGCTGACAGAACCTCCCTCTACTCTCACAGGGAACTAAAACGATCTTCCTTCTACCCCGGTGCCTCCCCAGGCTTCTTGGGATAAGTACTTGCAGACATGGAAGTCATGCAGGTATCTAAAAATATGGTCAACTGAAGAAAGTGTGATTTTTTCCACTTTAAGATTAAAGGTGTTTCAAGAGTGGGAGGTTGAGTACAGCACAGAAACCATGGAGAGCAATAGTCTGAAGAGAACAGGGCTTTATCACTTCTGTAAGGACCATTTCTGAATTGGAGGCTGCACTTTTGGATTGTCATTCTTCAGCTGTGACATTCATTCCGTTCCAGGCTGTCCTGGGATTGAGCTGAATGCGTAGGACAGGAAAGCGTAAGCTTTTTTTTGTCTTGATCCCTTTTCCCTGCTTCTTCAGCTGCTACGGTTTCCTCTCTCTTTTGATAGCCATTCCTAGGTCTTTCCATTACTGGCTCAAGATCACCAGATGCTTTGCTGCCTTCATCCCTGAAGAGCATTTTCTATACCTTCTGCTCAAGCCAGACATAGACCTGGCTTGACTCTTTCTTTGTCCTAGTTAATTCTTGCTCAATATTGTTGTATTTAACCCTGCCATCTGCCTTTTACTAGTTTTCCTACCCTCTGCTCTTGTCTGTGGTGATCTGTCAAAATTCCGTAGCAAAAGATTTTAGTTATTTCCATTGCCACTTCTTGTGAATTCTGAATTCTAAGATATAATTCACAAGGACCTGCTGCCTGTCAACTTTTAATGCTTCTAATTGCCTATCTGCTCTGGTATAATCATAAAGCCTTTTAACATTTCACTTTCCCCCCAGGAAAATGTATCCTAGTCACAGAAATGTGACCTTCAGCTCCTTTTGTGAATGCTGAGGGAAAGAAATCATTCAGACTGTCAGCAACATTATCAACCCAACTGCCACTGACTTCCCAGTCATGCTCTTTAATAGCTAGATAACATCATTACCTTGCTGTTTGCTTCAGCTTTCCTGGGACGGAGAAATAAAGGTGTTTATATTTAATTCCCTTGGCATTTTTGTTTCGTGTGTTCATGTCAGCAATCCTGGTAAATCTTCTTCAGGTCTCCATTTTTTGAGCATACCTTAGGCCTTAGGGCCGAACTAACCATTTGTGCTTCCCTTGGCTTCTGCCTCCTCTCAAAGTCAAATCCTGATTAGAGTAAAATTTCAGTTTATAGCTGAGTATCACAAACAGTTTGCCTTATCCACAGGTTAAAGATATAATGAAAACAATCTCAGCAGCATGAGTTTCAACCACTGTAATAATTCAGAGCCAGATCCATGCTTCATCTCTGCTCCAAACTCAATCTGAAAATTCAGGTACCCCTTGGAGGTTGATCGAGCACTTCTGAAGAAACAAGTGTGGAACCAAGGATATCCCTTGACCCCCTCATTAAGTGTCATGGATTAAGCTCACCCAGATGGCAACAAAGCAACCATGCAGCCACTTGCTCACTCCTACCCTCCTCTGGTGGGATGGGGAAGAGAAAGTGCAACAGAAATCTTCAGGGTCGAGACAAAGGACAGGGAAGACTCACCAATTATGGTCAAAAGACAGACTGAATTTGGGAAAACAAAATCAATTTAGTTTAAACAAAACCACCACCAATTCACCAATCGAATCAGAGTAGAACAGTGATAAATAAAACCAGATCTTACATACACCTTTCTCCCACTCCTCTGTTCTTCCCAGGCACAGCTTTGCTACCCACTCTGTCCCAGTGGTGGAGAATGGCAAGTAACAGGAGTTGTGGTCAATCTGTCTGTTCAATGTTGTTTCTGCTGCTCCCTTCTCATCAGGGGCAAAACACCGCACAGTCTTCCCCTGCAACAACGTGTCATCCCTCCCATAGGAGACAGTTCTCTACGAACTTCAGCAGCTGGTGTGGGCCTCCACTCCCCCACTTCCTTCCTTACCAACCTCAGTGTCCACATGGTTGTCCTTATGACATCCCACTCCAACACAAAAGAGCTCCTCTAAGTATGAGTCTAACTGCAGACACAAAAAGGATGGTGGGATGTCAGTCTTTTTGGATTGTCATAAAAATTTGTGGACTTCTCTTCTGCCTTCAGTGATCATTGTGAGTTTCAAGCAGCACACGTAAGTTTCATCTTACATTTGAAGAAGGGGTTGTTTGCCCAGCCTCTGACAAATGAGAGTACAACCAGATGTAAAGCAAGCCATTTATCAAGTCTAGATATCACTGAGCATTCAGTGTTCATTTTAGCCCTCGTGGTTTCTGTAGTTTTTCACTTTAATGCTTTATTTCATTTGCCTTACATGGTATCCCAGTTTGCTGTTTCGAAGGTGAATGTTAGACTCCACCCTTTTGTTCCTTTCTGTAGTTTTGATTGTCATTTTAATTCCCTCTGTAGTGACCCCAGCTAATATACTGAAGCCCAAATTGTCCCCTAATACCATTTTGTCAACCTGCTCTCCAAGTTGCATTCAAACCTAGCCTTGTTTCTTTGCTTGTCAGCTGATGTCCAGATTAAATTAGAAAGCGCTCTCCTTCCAGATTTAGAAATATATTTTCTCTACTTAATGCAATCTTGTCTGTGTCTGGGTAATTAAAATAATTTATTACTATCACTCAGGTTCATGTGCATGTTTTATCTTTTAAAATTTATGCAATAATTACATAAAATACTATGCTCCAATAGTCCAGCTGGATGGAGTACAAATAGTATGGCATATCTTATTATGGAAACATACCTCCAGCTATGAGCACTGACTCCACCATTTCCAGGCTTTGCTGTGATCACAGCTAAATCATTTTCTAGAAATATATTGCTGTACGTTTGTTTGTATATCTGCCTCTTTCTTCAAGAACTGACAAAAAGTCTCTGATGGAGCGTTCCTGAAGGTAAGGACCTAAGAAAGTTCACAAGTTCTGAATGTTCTATCTACCGAGCTGTTCAAGTGCACGGTTAGAAGAATAACTACACCTGCTTCATGATATAGGAGGGTATTGTAGACAACGCAGAAAACAGATAGCTAGCACTGAAAACATTACACAGGCTTCCTCAGTTTAAGGGAAAAAACAGCTATTGCTAGTATATCTTTCTTGTTTCATAGACAACAAATTAATTCTATTGTGTTTTTCACAATTTAAATTTTATTTCCGTCTTCAGCAACTGCCTTCCTTTCTTCTTTGCTCTTCTTTTTTCCCCTTTCATTTTCCATCCTCTTTTAAAAAAGGTCACCTGCTGCTAAGCCCTTCCCACAAGCTCTTGAGCAGTTTTCAGAGCCAGTAGAGAGAAGGCAGTCCACCCTCTCCTCCTGTGATCTCAAGTGAGATGAAAGTAGAAACATTGAAAAAAGCCCCTGAAGCCCCCACATCTGGAAGACATACAAATCTGGGAGCAAGGTACCCATAGATGGCATGGGCAGCCTCCAGAAAAAAACATAATTTCTGCACAAATGTTGTTTGCTTGTATGACAAAGGTGATCCTCGTCACAATAGGACTATATTTTATTTCATTCAAAGTAATTAAATGGTATTATCATCTTCAGTGACTGCTTGCTTTTGAGACCTTCCTATTAAAAAAAGGTTGGAATGAATTTCTTTGTACACTGCTAACAGTAATTTAAGGGCTGGCTTTCTTTTGTGAAGAGATTTTTGTGAAGCTGCACTATTTCAGCAATCAACATGAAAAGATACTAGAATAATAATTTTCTTAAAGCTTCAATTTCTTGAGCATTACAGTTTTATTGTGAAATGTAATAAATTATTTCAACTTTTAATGAGGGTTCCTTGCTTTCCAGCTCTAAAATTGAAATACGTTTTTCCATACATGTAGAAAAACTGTAAGTAATTTGATTTGACAAAGCACAAAAGGTAGAAAAGTCATCTATGCAACCTTAATTATCAAGTTACTTGTGAGACAATGCACCGCATCTGAAATAACTAAAAATCATAGACTTTCCTTGAAAGTAAATCAGCTTAGAAGATTATGACAGGTACACTCAGGCTCCTTTCTAAGTCCAGCCCACTCTTATTCATTCAACATCACACACATTAAGGAAGAACAGGGAAAGATCTCTTGTATTGAACCAGTCAGCTTCTTTGTCAAAATACTGAAAGATCCCCGTGCATCACAGCACTATGGATGACTTTCAAAGCAGGATAAGTATCTGGCCTGTGAGCTTAAACCTTTTCAAGCAGCAAAATGGACTGCATGGAAAAGGGAGCCTGTGAGATGCGGAAAGTTTGTAGAGGGGAGTTGAGGTCAATTTTGTTTCTGAAGCCTGATCTATCTTAATGCAGATCCATCTGCTGGGCCCAGCAGAGGTGGAACATGGCAGCTGAAATGGCCGTATCTGTTCCATTAACGTGTGCTCATGTTTTACCAAAAGGCTGCTAGTTAAAATATGCATCTTTTTCTTCTTCAGCTCCTCTTCTTCAAAGGCACAGTTATTCATCCTCCATTCCTTTTACAAACATGTGATGAATACAGATCCAAATCTGGCTGCTTTTCTCAAGATCTGATATTCCTGACATCAAATCGCTAGGATCAAAGTAATACATTCATTAAGTCTGTCCAGCATTGGCATAATGATCTCCTTAAATGGAATACAGGATTTTAAACATCAAAAAACACTTTTCTCATAAAGTAAGGGAATGCTTATTTCACTTATTTACCTGATGGCTTGAGATGTTTGTCAGAAGTTTTACCAGACTGGGGAAATGCAAATCTTGTTTGGATATCTTAAAATATGAAAGGGCATCTTGCTTATTAAGTAGACAGCATTTTATTTCCTTACCAAGGTATGCCATCATGTTCTGGGTCCTCAGGGAGACATCTCCAGGAACCATGAAAAATGCAGTTCCTGGAACTAAGGTTTTCAATCTTTCATCTCTCAAGCGCTCAGGAAAACAACCTGTACAAGAAATGTAAGCCTGAGTGTTAAGTAGCAATTGACACTTGAATACAGCTGAATTTTTCTATCATTTTGATTAAATCTATCCAGGCCATACATATTTGTATAATGTGGTGCTGTGGAGCTGAGGAAAAGTTCAGAAACCTAAACTTAATTTTCAAATATGTAAATTATTTTATGATACCAGTAAATCTTTTTCATGGCAGAAATTATGGGAAGGGGGGAGACACGTTGAATATCATATTTTTCTCTTTTCGCAATAAACATTTCTGAAGAGAATGAAGGCTTTGTATACGCAGTCTCTGTCTATATGATAGAGGCCAGTTATAAATATGAGAAGTGACATCTTACAGCAGGATGTGGGGGAACATCCTGGGTAATCAATTTAAGCTGACACTCCGTATCACGAGACACATGATATTAGCTACAGTGACAGTATTATCTGGGCGAGGGAAGGGTCAGTTTCCATTAGGAAACCCTATTTTTCCGGAGATTTGGAACCTGACACAGTAAAGCTTGGCATTTAAAAAAGTTTTCCATTCACTAGCATAATTTCCCCGTGAAGAACTGATGACCTAAACTGGGATGGCTATTTTAGGATAGTTGAAGATGGAAAGGAGAGGGGAAACCCCCACCCATTACAGTAATATCAGGGGTTGGTTTGCTTTCAGTTAGCAAAGGGAGCTACAGACTTCGGAAAACAACTCAGAAACTGTATCAGCCAAAGCCAGCTCATGGTATAGGCTATCTAGAAAGCTACCCAGGAGAAGGGGACTGTCTCCTTTATATCTGAAGAGGAATCCCTGGATTTTTCCACCCTCCCAGGGTCTACTTCGCTGTGACTACAAAATTACTGCATTGCCAGCACATGGCTGTACTCCTTGTCCAAATGCACAACTTTCTGAGGCAGAACTTCATCTTCAGTGCTCAGACCCAATAGTCTGATGTATTTCTCAAAGCATCCTGGATCAGGGCTTGGAGGGTTGTAAAAGGAGATTAGAAAAGGGCACTACCAGAGAGAAAGTTTATCACCCAAAGAGTAAAACAAACATGACAGATGTGATGAGAGAGCAAGAGATAGGAGGGCCGCTATCCATAGTGATGGGCCTATTAATTGCATATGGGGAGATAAAGCAGGCAGCCAAAAGGTCAGGTAGGAAGAGCCTGCTCTCCTGACACTTCATCCAGTGCCACATCCACCAGATCTTCCTTCCTACTGACACATAGGAGAAGCTTTTTTTTTTTTCTGAGAAAGGACTGGGGAATCTGTGCTGATTTTGCCATGCAACCCTGTTGCTCACAAAGCCTTCCAAGCTGCCACCAAAGGAAATGTACGTTATGCTTTTAACTTAGTTTCATGATGCATCTTTTTTCATTCTTTAGTCTTATAAGGATTTTTACACAGAAGCGCTCACTTTAAGAAGTAAAGAGAATATTTGCTGCCACTGAAACCACTAAGCAGTTAAATTTTACTCATGCTGCTATTGAATATTATCAGCTGAAGGATTTAAGGTGGCCTTGATTAATGAGCAAATCTTAAAAGATAGGAACTTGTTTGGGAAAAGCATCTGCAGGTTCAGACAGTGATGTGTTTCCAAGGCTCTGAAGCCACTACAGTTGGACTGTAAAACTGACAAAAGCAGGGTCTGTTAATGAGATTTCTGGCAAATCTTCTGCTAATCCGAATCAAAATTTAGAGCAGCTTCTCATCAACACATCAGCATTTCTGGTCCTAGTCCTAAACAGATCTTGTAAATCTGAAAGGCAGTAAATACAGAAGTAATTTTCCTCAGACTTTCTAACAGCTGCTTGCAGTGCTGAAGTTGCTCTGGCTTCTAAAAATGAACAGAAGGATCCGGGATATCTTGTTGTGAATGGTTTGTTCAGCTCTGTCCTTACATTGCTGGGCTGCTGTCCTTGGCTACTGTGCTGAATCCTACTCCAGACTGGTGCAACTTTGCTCCCATTGGATACTTCAGGTGAAACTCATTCAGCTGGAATTTGGAAAGAAAGTAGGAAAAACATGGGGGGGTTTGTTTCTCTGAAATTTCTACACAAAATAGAGTCCTTTTCCTTGGAAGGAATGAAATGCAGGTATAGTCGTATCTTGGAGGGAGTGTGAAAAAAGCACCCCAAATACATTCACATGCTTTGTAATATACAAACAGTGTGATTAACTGGCTACTAAAAATAAAGCAAGAAATCATAAAGACACTGACATATGTTGAAAGGTCAGTGCTTAGCTTACCACTTGCATGTGAAATTCTGGCCAAAGTATCAAAATTCATCATCACCTTACTAATTAGAGTCTTGTTCTGCCTCTTAAGTAGACAGGGAAAAAAGCAGGAAAAAAACTGCAGCAAGACCTTACATTTTTTAAATTCCACAGAATTGTTGAGCTGCGTCACCCAAGTTTCCTTAGAATTTGCAAAGAGCAGGAAAGTTCAACTGGCAGACCGCTTCTTTTCCATGTGTTCAGCCTCCAACATGTTCTTTCCTGTCTTCAACTCAGGGAAGAGCTGTGCAAGAGAACTACCATGGTCTATAATATTCTTTTAATGTCTGAATTTTAAACAGGGAATAGTAAGCAAGATTGCCATGTAATATGATGATCTGAAACTAAGAAGACATGTCAGTGTGATGGGGAGAAGCAGTTGGGGGCAAGAAAATTTATTAATACATTCAGTGATTTTTTTATGCTGTATATTTAGTATGGAGCTAGGCTTCAGCTGGGAGATATATATACTGTGGATAACTGCTTGAGAGTGGTTAGAGGAATTCTATGAGAGGGGAAAAAACCAAACCATGAAAACAAAAGATAAGCTGTCAGAGATTGATTATGCTGTTCAATTAATGGGTTCTGGACCAGTTCTCATTTGGTTTAAAATCAGCATCACACCCTAGAATTACATCAGCTGCAGACCCAGCCTTAAATCCCTTTTCCTTGTCTTTGATGCATCAGTTCTGTTCTTAGTCTTCACAATTACAGCAGTTATTTATTTTGCTAAATCTGCTTTAATTTATCCCTGAAACTAGGAGTCTCTCAATCTCCCTTACCGTAATGGTGTCACATTAACATAGTTTTTAAAATGTAAATTGATTTGTTTTGATTGATTTTGTCTGACCTTTAAAAGTGAATAAAAATGTTTAAATGGTGTAATAAACCATCTTCAGGAAGTCTAAACACTCTAAAATACAAGAAATGGGCATGGATTAGCTTAATAGAGCAGAGAGCTAGAAAGTGGCCCTGCTAACAGACCGTCCATGCTAACAAATAGAAGCTTTGGAAGCTCCTAAGAGTTCAGATATCTGCAAGAACTCCCACAGGGGAAAAAAATACAACAGCTAAAATCAGGAAAACGGTGAAAGAAGGAAACATTGAATCTTCACTTCTAGAGTAGGTTAAAAAAGCCTACTGAAGGGGTAAGCCATTCCTGAAGCTGAAATCCTGGATTTAAGGCAAAAAAAAGTATTTTCCATAAATTCCATTACTGCCAGAATTTCATTAGAAGGGCTGATACCTAGCAAAAGTTGCACCAACCCACAGAGTAGCAGATACAGCTTGAGTTTATGACTCCCTGTTCCATTAAGAACTGGGCAGAGCTCATTGCTGCACCCACACCTGCAACTTGGCCTTAGTGTGCCTTGTAAAGTTACGTGTAGTTGTTCTGCAGTGTCTTTTAGGGGCATGGAAGCAGTACTGTGCGTGGGGCATGCTCTGCTGATAAGCAGGTCATTCCCAGTCACAGTGGATGCTTCCACAAGCAGAGGAAGACCACTGTGTTGGAGAAGCGGGCCCCTGTTGTACAATTCCTGTCGCTCTTTGTTTCCTCTATAAACCCAGGGATAGTGAAACTTCACAGAACAGAAGGGAAATACAGAAGTCATTAAAAATATCAAAATATTTTCCATGGCGGAGAGGAAGTACAATATAGGGCTTTGAGCCAAATAAATACTCTGCCTTGTCTTTTTAGTCAAGTGATACGAGAGAGTAAGCAACAAAAAGTGAACTCACTGCACGAAACAGTAGCAGCCAATGATGACTGTGTATAAAGAAGTGGAGCCAGGGGGTTTCAGATTATTAAGGAAAAAAAATATTAAATTAGAAATTCTGTGAAGGACCACCCATCTTCATTTTGATTGCTAGAAAAAAAAACTGGAACAAACTGTCCCCTGGAAGATAAAAGTGAATGAGCAGCAGACACTATAGATTTGTCATGAGCAAGCTGTGTCAAATCTATCTAACTTTCTGTTTTGACCAGATCAAGGGGCTGTGTGAATGAGGGAGAAGCAATGGGCAGATTTGACCTTAATAAGACTTTTGACACTATCTCACATGACATTCTCATTAGCAAACTAGGCAAATGCTGTCTTAATGAAACTGGTATGAGAGGAGTGAAAAAATGATTGGAAATCTATACTTACCAAGTACTTATCAATGGTTCATTATCCAACTGGAAGTGTGTATTGAGTGACATTCTGCAGGAGTCTGTCCTAAGTCTGCATTTATTCAATATTTTCATTAACAGGGGTGATGGAATAGGAAGTATGTTTATTAAATTTGTAGAGGATATGAAGCAACGAGGGACTACAAACTCATTGGAAATTCAAAATGAGCTTGTCTATTGAAGGAGCATTCTGAAAATTAGCAGGAAGATATTCAAAGTTTGTTAGGGGGGAAAAAGCAAAGTAAATAATATTCTAGCAGGAATAATCAGCTGCATTTATCTGAGCTAGGCAGCGATTTTATGGACAAAGACCTTGGGGTTATAGCAAATCAGAAGGTGGCTATGAGTCCACGATGTCATTTCTAGTTCAGGCAGGAGAGCTGTGAGAAAGCAGATCGAGTAATTCATATATTTGACTCAGCACTAAAAAGATTCTGTGAGATTTTTGCTCTGTTGGAGCACAGTACTCTGAAAAAGAGACTGTCCAAAAGGCAGCAGTAAGAGTGGTGAGAAACTAAACTAATATGACCGTTGGTATGTTCTTAGGGAACTGGGACTATTCATGTTACTGAAAAAGTTCCAGAGGGATGTGGAGAAACCCTTAAGCAGACAAAAGGTTGTTACAGGTAGGATATGTCCATGATGGCTGGAACACAAATGAATTGTAGTTTAAATAGTAGATGATGTAAGTAGTAAATTCTGTGTTAGTAAGGATAGAAAAACTCTGGAATAAATTGCCTGGCAATATTATTGAATCTTCAAAACAATTTTTATAAGCAAGGTTGGACAATTCAGAGTTAAGTATTATGTAGCTGTAGGTGATTGTGCTGGGGACACTAGGTGATGAACCTTCCCTTCCAGCTCTGTCAATGATATTTTATTAAGTGAAGATACAGACTTTCTAAAGAGATGTGGCTGAGCTAATGGAAATGACAATGTCTGGAGATGTAATTTGGTTGAACGGAGTGCTCTCCCATGCTGGAATATAAAGAACTGGAATATAAAATTTCAAGAATAAAGGCCAAAATTATAATTAGTATCTCTTTATGATTGTGAATCCCTATATGTAAAAAGAGAGAGGAAGGAAAGGGACAATCTAGCAACTAGAGGCCAAATACTCTGACCAAGTACGTCCGATGCTTTCAAACAAATTCTGAAGGGAAGGAAAGCGAAAGGAAAACATGTCAGACTACTCTCTCAGTAAGACAGCTATTTTTTATTTAGAAAGAAATGTTTTGTCAACTTAGTGGCGGGGAATTACTAGTTAAACTGAGCAAGCTGGAGAGGAAAGTAAACCATTTAATTACTGAGGAACTGATGGAAGGGAATATGGCAATGGATTAGAGGAAGTTTTGAAAGGAAGCTCCAGAAGAGTAGGTCTTGGGACCACTTTTCACTAGGTGGTCTGGCTCTAAAAGCGAGAGTATTTGTGGATGACACAGGGTTGAGAGGCATCACTATGACACTGGAAAACAAAGAATTGTAGTAGTATGAAAAATGATAGAAACAGAATGGGGTTTCATAGCCAAAGTACATGTCATCCATATGGAGACCGATGAGAGTGCTGATTAAAGCGCTCATGAGTTGGACAAAACAAAGAGGAAAAAGTTCAGGGATTTCAGAAGAAAAAATCATTCTTTAATAGGTCTTTAATGTCTTCTGGACAGAGGAAGAAGCGCAGCTGAAATAATACATGGTATCTGTTAAGACATTCCCAACATTAAGGAGGAAGCACGACTGCCATTGTGCAAGATACCAATGAGAACTCAGACTAGATTTAAGGAATGGATGCACTGAATGGATCAGATAAAGGAGAATATATATTATAAGAGGAGATTGAAAGAGGTAGACTTTATTTTGCAAAGCTGTATAAACCAGAACTACCATAAGTGAGCTTGCAATCTCTGGAAGAATATGCTGATATTAACAGCTGTGTGGACCTAGTGTTGAATTTAAAGTTTGAACTGTTTCTGAATAAGATTACTAAATGGTATTATATGATGGGATGGCAAAATGGACTCTCCCTTTGCATTCCCATTGTGTTGTCCTACAAACCTTTCCTTCTCTGACTAGAGTAAGCAAGTAGGATAACATTTTGGGATCTGCAGCTTCGAAAGAATGCTGCCATGAACAGGAGTTGAGGGCAATACAATTTGTTTCATTGCCATTTCAATCAGTATGCAGTTTCTTCCTGCCCTGATAGACACTTGAATCTGAATTCCCTAAGCACTGAAAGGAGATGGCCTTTTCCATATAGCAGTGTGCTTTGGACCTGGAGGTCTCCCGGCAGTTGTATTTAGCAAGAGAAGAGTCATCAAACAGTGTACCTTCACCTCCCTTCCTTTTCCAGTGTAAAAGATGTGTCGTGAGCAGCCTGGTGCAGCTATTCTCAAATTAGGGAGAATCTGATAATATGTTACTTAAAAGCCAAATGCCAATCAGAGCAAGTCCTGATTTCTCCTAATGTACTGTTCTACATCTCTCTTGCACAAGTATCAGTTTCTATTTCCTCTACAAACCTGTCACAAGCTATTTCCTGTTAGTTATTCAGAGCGTGTCGTTGATTACCTAAGAATAGCACTCACTGCTGCACAATTAGACAGCTCAGATTAGATACAAGAAAACAATACAAGGTAAGCACCTAGCAGAACAGCCAGCTCATGTTCTACTGCACTTATTAATATGTTTCCCTTATTAATATTTTCCACATGTGAAGGCAAACAGCATTATTGCTTAGAGAATAAATATTCCAGAGCAATAATGCTAAGCAAACAGACTTGAGGCACACACGTTCAGCAACAGCAGGTAAGAAGGAATCTGATCATGGTCAAACTGAGCAGTTGGCCAGAAATCCAGTGTGTGCTTATTTTGGAAGCTTTCTAACAGCTTTCCCGCGGGGTCCGCTTTGTGCTAAGTGTCTCTAATATGTGGCGGTGCTGGTCAAACACCAGGAATAATCTGTATGCTCTTTCCAAGAATTCCAGCCAGCTGGTCAGGGAATAAAGGAATT
This sequence comes from Baryphthengus martii, assembly GCA_013396935.1. Taxonomy (NCBI): domain Eukaryota; kingdom Metazoa; phylum Chordata; class Aves; order Coraciiformes; family Momotidae; genus Baryphthengus; species Baryphthengus martii. The sequence continues at coordinate 87,734 of VWZK01004727.1, read as the reverse complement.
TCATAATGAGAAGATTCATACTTTCCCTGTGCCTTCTTTAAGGAAATATTTTGGTAGGTTTAGTTCTTATTTAGTACTATAACATCAACAGGTATTTTTATTTTTAGTGTAAGCTAGGAACTTTTAATGTAACAATTATTAAGGCAATATTTTGCCTTTTGTGTTTAACACAGAAATATTAATGAAAAAGTCTTCAGAGTAACAGAGAGGAAGTTTTCAAAGTGTCTCTAGGGTTAAAAAATATGGGAATCCTCAGTGTCTTGTGGACTGTGAAAACTCCATATTGTGTATGCCAACAATACGACAGCATAGGAACATCCATAACAAGTAAAAATAAAAATCCACCCGGCCCAATAATATCTTCAGGATTAGATGTTAGGGCAAGAAACAGGACAATTATAAGATGGTATAATCTTTCCATATCAACATCAATCAAAATAAACTGGGAACAGAGAATGAAATAAATGAAAAAAGTAGTATGAGAAGATCAAGATCAAAACTAAAATGAGTCCTTAAATTACTCTATGCTTAAAAATCCAATAAAATATATGCTGCATTCAGCAAACTACTTTTTTTTTTTTTTTTTTTAAATAATAAAAAATCCCCAACTCCTTATGGCATTCTAGCAGTACTCCAGAGGCCTGTTAATAACCTACCCAAATACACTTCAAGGTGATACTCTGGTGACTGAAATCAGCTGTCTCATTGCTTCTGTGCAAGCCAACACACATGGATTCAATCAGAATATTATTTGCTCAGAAAGCTGGGAAAATAAGTTTATTGCTCCTGAGCCTTGTAGTAAGGCTGTTTCACCTCATAGATTCACCTAGCTTAAAGCCATAAGCACAGAACTGGTTTCGATCCCAGGTACCCCTCACATACCTCTGCTAAATCCTATGCTCAGTGAAGGCATCCAGTTTTCTCCTGAAGCAGGAAGCCACTTTATTTGCTGTAGTAGTACATCATTGCTGTATCCGTTCTGCTGGTTCTACCTGTGCCTTCTCTGATTTTCCAGTGTTATCTTTAAATCATGGATGCCAAAACCATACCTTGTCTTTCAGTATCAGACCAGTGACAGAGGCAGAGGTAAAACCACCTCCTTGCTCCTTCCTCTCTCCTCCTGTGCATACAGTCATGGTTTTTGTTAGACCTTCTTGCCACTGCCGCAGAAACACCCACAGTTTTCCCCTGTCGGGGAATTTTTAAACCCTGTCGATCATGAGATTTGGATTTATGGCACAGTTCAATGCCAGTTGGCTTCAATGGTCATTGGACAGCACTCTGGAGGATTTCTGAGACACAAACAGCAGAATCAATTGGAGTACTGGATCCCTAGAGACTGACTCTAAAGCAGTCTTATGTCTTCCCTTGGCTGCAGAGCTGCACAGTGGACGACTAATTTGCACTACTGTGGGAGTACTGTATTGCAGTAATCAGTTTTTCAGCTTAAAGGAAACAACCACTTTGGCTTCAGAAGAGTAAAAAAGTGAAATGGTGAAACATTTTCATTCAAGTCAACATAACCTGATTACGACAAACAGAAGTCTGATTTATACAAAAGCAAAAGTCGTATTTCACTCTCAGGAAAAGGAAAAAAAAAGAATCTGATCTGGAACCCACTAAGTTTTCCCAACCAACAGTGCCGAAATAGAAGATACAAACACAGAGTCTTTGCAACACTGCAAGTGTCTTGTAAGTAGTTATTGAAGGAGTGCATTTTGTGAAAAAAAACTGGAATCTGCTCATTTACAGGCTAAGTAAAAGCTTCTTCAGCTGTAGCCAACTGCAGTTTAATTTAAATTGCATTCATGTCGACAAAAAGAATAGTGGCTAAATTGCTTGCATTAATCATAACCTGCCCACATACTTTGCTTGCAGATGGTCATTAATATCATAATGATGACCTGTAACAGACAGGCTGCCCTGTGTGTAACTATTCTATTTAGATTAGCCAGTATGAATTGGGCAGTTATAATTCAGCACCAAATAACTGGGCATTTAAGAAGAACAGTAATGTGAGCTGCACTGTATGTGAGAAGACAACAGGCACATTGTTTTTCACATGCGTGTCTTCACTGGCGCATATCTTACAGCATGGGATCATATATACAAATACACGACAGAGAAAAACAGGAGAGCAGAACTAGTCCCATTTGTCCTCAAGATTACTTTTTCCCCAAGTGTTTTTTACACATTGGTTTGGCTTTCTAGGACAGCTGTGGTTACAGAATTGCCATGTCTGGCAGGTAACAAATCTTGTCACACTTTATTTTAGATGGGAATGAAGAATGTAAGTCACTTACAAAACTGGAGTCTTCAGAAACTACTCTATCCCATTCACGAGTAAGGGGAGATGTTTCTATTCTCCTGCCCTTATCCTTCTCTGGAAAATTGCTCTTACAGGCTGCTTTGGCTGTAGCTGAGATAACAGAGTGTGATCTTGTTGCATAGTTGGCTCATGTTGTTGAATTTAACTGGTGGAGTGAACTAACTATTCTAAATTCAAGACCTCAGACAACAATAAACTACCCATAAAGTTAGTATGATCGTATTTTCATGAATTCTGTTCCTACATCCTGAATTTTCTGACTTGTGTTATGTGCACAGTAGAATACCAGGAGAATTATTTGGGGTAACAGGATAATCATCCCAGAGCAAGCAGGAATGCCTGAATTAAAGATAACTCAGAAATATCATGACTCTATATAACCTCTGGGTGTGCTTTAGCTTCCAGAGGACTAGAAGGTTTAAAGTGATTATTAATGTGGCTAATGGGCACTACGTGAGAAACTGAGTAAAAGTGGTTCTTCTAAGACAGATTGAAAGTCCACCAATTCCTGTAGGCCTACAGAACAGGAGAACATGGGAAAATTGATTAGTATTTCCCCTAGTAATTCTCCTAAACTATAGCACCTGCTGTTCAGAGTCTTTCTGAGCCAGAGATAGTTTCTGTGCACCTAGTAACTCTCAAGGGGACTTCTGTTGAGTCTCCCTTGAACTCTGAGCATCCATGATGTCCTGTGTCAAGAGCTTCATCTAGTAAACTACGTATTTCATAAACAACCACCTCCTTTAGTTTGTACTCTGAACTTCCCATGTACTGGCTTTGCAATAGACCTGCTGGTTCCCATATGGGGACTTCTGTTGTCCCTGTTTTACAGGCCTGGCCTGGCTGTACAGGTAGGCAGGATATGCAGTTTTTTTATTTGCATAACATGGAGAGCAATCCGTTTTTTATTTTGGATTTTTTTACATACACTTGCCTTACTGACATCATACAAAAGTTCACCTTTTAGCAGTTATTGACTATCTTATTCAAGATTGTGTCTCATCATATCTGTAATAACATGTATAATCATAACAGTACTGTCCCTTTTGTCCAGTCAGAGAAGCCAGTGACAGATATATAATGGAGTCTTGCACTCCAAATGGAGAATGCTTCGCTAAATTTTTGTGATGACATTTCAATGATGAACAAACTTTGTGGCTAAAGTTCACATAAAAATATTTAACCCAGAAATTTAAAATTTAGTATCCTATTTCTCATTTCTCCTGGTATTTTGCAAAAATCCACAAAATTTCAAAGCACAAACCCACTTTCAGTCCCATCTTCTGACTGCAGGATATTGTGAGGAGGAGATATACCTGGCATGCACTTGTGGAATAGGTGTCTGAGAACAGGAAACGTGGTTTATCTCATCAGAATATGACAGCCCAGCCACTGTCTCTCTTCTCTCTCTTTAATACTATGTCATTTCTACTTATGCTTCCCTTATCAGCTGACATCTGCAATGCCATTTGTATTGTGACACATGATTGGAAAAATGGAAAGTCCTGAGTGGATGTCATTGCCTCTCTCATTAACCATTACGCTCTCATCTGAAGCAATAAGCATGTTTTCTATCTGCTCACAGGTGTTACTGCCCCTTTAGTTAACAACAATTCTTGGTGTCTTAAAAGTAACCTCCATGAACGATGATAAGGAATCTTGAGTCTCTTAACACATTGCTGCTTGGTGCATGTGAACACACTGATCTGATCAGCTGGTCTCACTGAAATTCCAAGACATATACAGAGTGAACTGGTTAAAATCACCTCCGTGCCTTGACAGTGAGCATGGTTTCAAGCTGTAGATTAGACATCAATTGTGTCTTTCAAAAAGCAAGTTAAATCCTATGCGCATTTCCTGGAGTTGATGCCTTTCACATATTAAAGTGGGTTGAGTCCTGATCTTCTTGGTTCTTGGCTACCAGTTCACCTGCTTGTTACAGGGACACAGCAGCAGTGAGCAAGTGGCGGGCTGATGTGGCAAAAACACTGCCTTCACTTTGAAGCTATGGCACTGAGTAGCTCTGGGCACTGGATAAGAATCACAACGGGTCACATACTGAAATGCTCGTGTGTGAAAATGTTCCACTGAGTTTGATTTGCTTTAAATCACTGCTTGCTCGTCTTACTGTTTATACATACTCAGATACCTCTAGGATATCTCTGGAATTATTTGTTAATCCCAAAAGTTTTCTGCATTGTAGCATGAATTAGTGTTTATTTAATATAAAATATCTACTGAAGGATATTATTCATTATTTATTGCAGGAAGCTAAACTGGTAACAGGTTGCACAGCAGACTACATATGTGTAGGGGTGAATAACCAAAGTCTGTCTTCTCTGAAACAGCAGCATGGCCCAGAAAATTCTCCCCCCTAGCTGTAGTGCACCTATTTCCTTATGAAAAAGATGCTATGGAATGATTTACTAATCCAAAAGAAAGGGCTGTGTTATTAAAGAAGAATTTATGTAAACAGTAAAGTAGTTAGTCAGAAATAAAGTATTTCCACCCTAGTGTTTCAATTTGAATTTAACCTGAGCATGCAGGTGGGACCCTTTCCATCTAATTGAGGTTATTTAAGAGTCAAAAGTCAGGTTTAAACTATTTGAAGATTTGGTTGAGACAGCAAGGTAGACAAGGCTCTTCAGGTTATTTTGTGCCACTGCAAAATGAGATGGTGAAATCTCCTCAGTGTTTTACTAGAAAACTTGCAATTCACGAAGTCAAGCTGGATCAAATGCCCTGTGGGGACTCTGGATCAAATCCCCCACAGGGGCTCTGCTAGAATCCATGCAAATACATCTATTCCAACTCACATTTGAACTATCAGCCTTAAATCTAGTTTAAGAATCCAAATGCTTCACAGCATGGGGTGGTTTTAGATTTTTAACTCGCCAATTTCTCCCATAGACTCTTTACTGCTACAGTTGGTTGTGTTGGTTATCCATTGCACAGGAAAGCTACAGAAAAAAATTAAAGCAGTTGAATAACCTGTTCAACCCTAGATATGGTAGCTGCAGGGCAATGTACAGAAACTGCTCTTCTGCAACGCACAGTAAAGCTGTTGTCAAGAAAATGGAAATTCTTGCTGTCGCAATCTTAGACATCACTTGTAACAATGGGAAGAGAACAATTTTCGAAGACAAGCCTGATCTTTGAATTGATAGTGTCCTTTTCAGCTTCCTTTTGGAGCACAGGGCACGTTAGATGCCCAGATAATATGATTTCCACTGGAAGTGTCTGGTAAAGATTGGTGTATTTGCAGCAGGGCATAGCATTCTTTTCAGGCACAACTTCTGGTTTCAAGTCACCCTCCTTGCAGCATTTGCTTTTATATGCACTTAGAAATCCGTTTATAGCTCTTAGGTGACGGCCAGTGGAAAGTAACAACTCTGGGTCAGTTCCTCAGGTGACATAAATCAATGTGGCCGTACTGACTTCAGTATTGCCATCAAATGTAGCTGAAGGTCTGGCTCTGCTGACATTTAATTCCTGAGTTTGAAACATGAATACGTGCACAAACACTGAGAGCCCTTAAATTAAATGTTTTTATTCAGGGGGAAAAGTACTCACTTTAGCAGAAACTAACAGCCCTCCAGCTTTCAGCCCTTTCTAAATAACTCAGACGAGCAAATCAATCAACTTTTTTTCCAAGCTTACAACAGAGTGCAATAGATTTACTATAAGCACTAGACTTTTTTTCCACTAGTATATGTGTATATCTGAGGCAAAACATAAATAACACAAAAGTTCCAGTTAATATAGCTCTGAGCAGGAATATGTTTTTCCTTTCATGTATGATTTTCATGGCTATATTCAGGAGGTGATGTTATTCATCTCTTTATTCTCAGTTCAGCAGAGCTGTCTGCAGGTGACACATAGAGCAAGTGTATAATCTGAAGTACATGATGGGAAAGCCAGGTGAATAAACCAACATCCATTTGCAAGATAGTAGAAGATTTTAATCCTGTATTTTTCATGTTAGTCCTCCAGTTACCTGTCTGCAGTTTCTTCTTCACAGTGTCAGGTCTGGGTGGTAATCAGCCATCACACTCTAAGCTCATTCAGCTTTGATAAAGCCAGAGCAAAGGCATAGCAGCAGGGCATGCAGTTGGGAGGCAATAGGACAACAATAGCTGGGACCCTGCCACTGATCCCAGTAATGGGCACGCGAGAGGAAGAGCCAGGGGAGCCATTTGTCATCTAAAATGAGACAGGCTACAGCAAAGAGTAATCTGGAGCACTAGCACTGAAGTAGCTGTACTGCTCCCTGTGGTCCAAACCCATTTTGTACCTATGCTTTGGAGGACAACATAATGAGGGACCTGAATCTAAGCTTTCTGTAAGAGTCTGGACTCGGGAAACAAGACACCTTTTTGCCCTGACCCCTGCTAATATCTATCCACGGAAAGGCTGAGAGGTACTTCAGCTTGCTATAGTGTCAAATCCTCTGGGCTGGGCGAGTTTACCCTTTTCTCAGCGTTTCCATGAAAAAGAAGCAGCAGAGCCTGGGGTTCATTTCTCCTATCTGAGTGCCATTCTCCTTAGACTGGAGTCCTGACCCAAAATGCGTGCTGATCGTTTAGCCCTGAGACGGTAGCTTTCCTGATTACACAAAATAAAAGGACACCAAGCAACAAGATGCTGCTGTGTCTGAAGAGCATGGGTGATGAAGCCTTTATGCCTGAGAAGCAAATTTATTAGCAAGATAAAGAGGGCCCATGATAGATTGAGTTGCTGAGATGAAGTAGATCTCCTTAAGGGTCTGAGCGATTTCTTCATCCCAGGAAACAGAGGACCTGTAATATCCTAGCATCCATGTTTTCCTTGAGGGGAATAGAAATGCTAAAGAAAAAAACCTCACTGCAGTAGAGAAGATAATAAGGCAATTAAAGCTCTCAGTACTATTAAAAAGTTGACAAAGCACCAGGATTAGGTGAAATACATCACTGAAATCAGCATGGAAAGAGCAAATAAAATCGAAAAGCCTTTGGAGAAGAATTTTGATTGCTTACTAATGGCAATGTTAGTACCAGAGGATAAAGTAATTTCAGTACATAAGGAAGGACCAAGGTTAAAAATGGGCACATTCCACCTGAATTTCAGGAAATTAGTCAATAATGTATCACAAGATGAATTGATTTGAAAGGTCAGACAGGATGATGACATCGCTGCAAGTGGGAAAATTAGTGAAAATGGTCAGAAATTGCCCTTTGGCTGGCAGCCAAAGGATCTAATAAGGTGGTGTGAAGCCTTAAGAGAAAGTGATCATTATTATCAAAATTCATAAATAGGCCATCCGCTCTGTCCACATTCTTTATATTCCAAATACTCTGTAAAACTCAAAAAGATTATCTACATTCATCAGTGTACTGGCACCAGGTTTGCAAATGACCAAAAGCTGGGAGGAAAGGCTGATATGCCAGAGGGTTGTGCTGCCACCTAGGGGGAACCTCTACAAGGTGGAAAAATGGGCCAACAGGGACCTCATGAAATTCAACACGAAGTACAAAGTCGTGCTCCTGGGGAGGAACAACCCCAGTGGTGAACAGTGGAACAGGTTATCCCGAAAGCCACCCGGACACCGTCCTGGGCAGCCTGCTTTAGGTGATCGTGTTTGAGCGGGGTGATTGAACCAGATAATCTCCAGAGATCCCTTCTGTCTGTAACCTGTCCGTGAATCTGTGATCTGTGTTTTCTATTCTTGCCGTACCACTGGCTATTTTATATTATCTGAGCACTCAATGATATCAGAAAATAGCCTATCTGAGAGCAGATGGAAGGACATAAAGTTTTATCAAATATGGCTCTGTCTTCTGCCTCTGTCCTCAGGTGTTCCTCAGTGACAGAAGACCTGTGGGATGCTCAGTTCCACCCAGTGATTCAGCATTCTTTCATTTTTGTGTAGTATAATTAAAATGTAAATAAATTCTAGACTGTCCCCCACCACAATAGACTCTGGCAGTAAGTTTCTCTTTGGGCTTTGTACTCACTGAGGGAAGGAAAATCACAAAGCATCTCGCAGATAGACATCTGTCTCTTTGTCCCTCAAAAGCAGCCAGAAGACAGCTAGAAGGATGCATTTGTAATGTTTAAAAGCATCCAAAGCACATATTTGGCTAAGTAAGTGAAAATCTCTCTTATTCCAAATCTTATCTAAAAAAATAATAAAGCAAAAGATTTTATAAGAAAGTGTAGGCTTAGATTTTTTCCATTATAATAATACTGAAAAGTAATTAATAATTCCATTAAGCAAAAGTTGGGTTCAGAATTAAAACTGATTATTTCCATTTCTGAAAGTCTGAGGGAAAAAAATTGCTACCAGAAAACAAAATGGAGGGTATTTTGAGATCTTGGCAAATGGACATTACAGGATTGTTTCCGTATTTAACCCCATCTTTTCATAATATTGAGCAGTGCTGGAAAGAAGGTGTATGTTTATTATAATAATAAATATAATAATATTTATTATTATAAATACTACTTTTCTAGAGATAGAAAGAACAATGCAGACATACAATTAAAAGTTGTGGAATAAAGTTTCAAAAAGGAAATTCAAATTCCCATAAAAATCACTGATGGCAAGAACTAAATGGGATCTGTGGAATATCCACTAAAAAGAAACATTTGAGAGCTGAATGTGCATCATGTTAAAAATTAAATTCAATTCTACATGGGAACCTTTTTACACTGACAAAGGAATGAATTTGATGACAATGAGATACTCCATCTCTAATGTTTATGATTCAGTACATTAAATATGACCTCATTTCTATGATATATGATGCATACAGGAGGCATACGAGATCTGAAAAGAAAAAAAAATCAATTGATCAGTGGCAATACGCTACTTAAGAGACAGTGAAATTTAACTGGAGGATCATCAAGGTGTCATAGAAAGAAATATAACTTCCTGAATTTTGACTGCCACCTTTGCCATATTATACAACACGTGATCTTTTCCTGTTCACCAGTGCAATGATGAATAAGTTCCCTGTACACATTAGCAAACCAAACTCTTCCACTTTCAGAAAGTCTGAAATTAAAAGTCTAAATTATGTGCACAGCTGCATAGGTTCAGACAAGTCTGTAGACTGGAGAGCAGGTACCCATGGCCCTCCTTTAGTCATTTATTCCTCTAGTCAGACAGCAGTTCTGGACGCTTTTTCTGAAAAGTGTTGGAGGTAGCAACCAGAGATACCTGAGAAAGCTACTCACTCCAAAACGGTCCATCACATGACCTATGAAGAGAGGGAACACAGAAGCTAGAAGAAAACTGTACTGAAATGGTATCCGATGACCTTATTTTCCCAAGTGAAAGAGACGTGATGTTCACTTCTGGAGCATGGAGTGGTCTGTGGGGATATGTGATATCAAAAACCTTCTAAGATAATCACTTCTCCCCCATAACCTACTCTGACCTCTTGTTAACGTACCTGTGGAGTGCACAAGAATGGATTGGAGGAGATGCCATCCCATTGCTGAAGGCTACTTAAGATAATTGCACTCTCACTGTCTGGCTGATGAAGCTTGCACAGGATGGTGAGAGAACAGTGAACTGTCCCCCTTGCTCTAGGACACAATCAATACTAAATTAGCCTTTAATTACAAATCTTTTAATTATTCAGTGTTGACTTATGGTATGAAGCAGCAGCTGTAAATCTTTCTGAAGCAAAAGATTTGATTCCTGGTATTTTCTCATTATTTTCAATAGTATCCTTGTGCAGGAAAATATAAGACTTCTATTGACATCATTTCGTATTTTTTACAAGACTTATCTAGGAGCCATGCTGCTGTTCAGCAAGGGTAGTAATAAATTTTAAAGCCTTTGGCTGTTCTGAGGTGTCATTACCAAGCAGAAAGTAATTTGCCTGAAGTTTGATGGATCTTAGTTGATTTCACTGTAGCAGGGAATAATTTTTGTCTCCAGTTCATGAAAAATTCTGCACCAAATTGCTTGAAATTGGGTATCGAGAACTACAGTATTGGTTCCAATATAATTCATTCCCAAACCTAAATCTATCTCTACCTAAACTAGATCTGAAAATCCTTGCTCTCTAAAAGAATGTGGTTTGACTTCCATCGATAAGGTGTTCAGAGAGATATGTTTACCTGCTAGAAGTATCTATAACATCTAATATAGGACAAGGGGGAATGGATTCAAACTAGAGGAGGGTAGTTTTAGATTGAATATTAGGAAGAAGTTCTTTCCCATGAGGGTGGTGAGACACTAGAACAGGTTGCCCAGAGAGGTAATGGGAGCCTCATCCCTGGAAGTTTTTAAGGCCAGGTTAGATGGGGCTCTGGGCAACCTGGTCTGATGGGAGGTGTCCCTGCCAATGGCAGGGGTGTTGGAACACCATGATCTTCAAGGTCCCTTCCAACCCTGACAATCTATGATTCTAATATCTAAATCTACTTACATATGTCTATATAGAGAAATATCTGTTTTACCCTGGCAGTTTACTCTTTATAAAAATAGTAGAGAATTTTCCCCTTGTTTCATGTGTTGGAATAAAAGGTAAAACAATTGAAAAAGTGAATCTTGTGACACTTGTAACAAAATTTAAATAGTAATTTTCAAAGAGTTTTCTGCAAGTTGTAAATGGCATGAAATTCAAAGGGCAGTGATCTTCTGCATGCAGATAGTTACTTTAATCAGTATTTCTGCATTGAAACTGCTGCAGCTGATTTAGGATGCTGGCTTCCATCCCACAAAGAAAGGAATGCATCCTCTCCCTCTTACAGACCCACAGCCCAGGCTGGTACACACATTCCGCTTAACAATGCAAAATGTTCAACAGGTTTGGAGATGTAGCTGAGATTGGGCAATAGATGCAATATTAAATATTATGTCAATTATGTTTGGGCTATTGAGATATCAGCCTGTGTGTTACTGTGACACGGGATGAAAGGAGTTCCTATGTTTTGTGCTTCCATTTATATCAGAAGACTCGTCCCGTTCGCTTCTGGTGTTTCTGCATTTGCTTGAAACTGGAAAGTGGATACAAACCCAAAAAACTCAGGAAAAACTATCATTTTTTAGACTGAAGACAGGTGCTTGAGCCTTAGGCTTTGCTATGGAAGACTGTGGCTTCTCTATAGCTTACCTCGATACCTGCCAAATCATCAAGATTGGGCATCTACCCTTGGGATAGTGAACACATTGCAAAAGATGAAGTAGCTGAGCTGTGAGATTCAGTGATTGTATCCTCTGTGTAACTGGTCTACTTTTACAATTCTGCTGGCATTTATCATTATGGTTGCTTTTCTCTGCTCATAATGTTGATCAATTATTTCTCAACATTCTATAAATACCATAAAGAAATTCCTTGAAAATAAAATAAACTAAATAAATCCCTCTGACAAAAGTTTATAAATTGCATGTTGCTGTGCATATCCCAGCAGCAGTTCAACCATTAACGACTTAGCCTTCCTTAATCGCTTTTTTAATTACAAAAAACAGACAGAGCTTATTATCAACAAATTACTTGCTATAATTTCATTGTTCCTCCTCAAATCAAGGTCACGTTGAGTGTATTAAATATGCATAAATAAAGCCAATGCCAAACATTTTCATAACTTAAATTTATTAAATGCTTGACTTCTACAGATGTCCTCAAAGCAGTTATTTTTAGGTTATTTTTCCATCTTGTCCTGTATTATCATTTGTGCTCCAACACGGAGCTTTATCCCAGTGAAGGTGGGGGCTTTAAGTGGTAATCCATTGGCACAGTCTTTGCTGTGTCTCATTAAGACTGACAAGAAATAATTACTTCATACTTGTTCTCATTAATAGCTAAAATTGTCTTCCACTTTCTTATATTAGCAATAATTTACATTTAGTACTAAATCCATTAACTGGAGTCAGGTCCTCAGGTCAGAACTGTCATTTTCCAACTTCTCAACTCTTTTCTTCCATCTCAGAAGTGCAGAACCTACTCCCATACAGCAAGGGGTGCCCTCAGTCACATCACTCCACTATATGATCTAGGTGTGTGTGCTATACGGCATCAGAAATAATGTGAAAGTGTTTTAGTGTCTCCATATTTGTTGTCCTAGGGGGAGTTAGGCTTTGCTTTGCTGCTCCAGTAAGGGTGAGATATATGTAGATATATATTGGTATATATAGATATATATAGATATGGGCAGTGGTTAGAAGCTCAAGCAAATGTGACCAACGTTTTCCACTTGGTGCTAGTTCTGTGGAAGCACATGCTAATGGTCAATCCACATCCTTAAAAAATCAGAGTTATAGAGAAAGAGATGGGAGAAATAGCACACCAGGCATCATATGGCCATGGAATGAAGTGCTGGAGGAAATGAATACTTGTCTAACACTGGCATGGTATGAGAAAACTACAGATTTTGGTGAATTGCAGTGGTACTGCTAAAGTTAAAATAGACAGACCACAGACTCTGCAGGTGAAGGAAGGACACAGAGCACTAGTTCTTTCTGCACAACTCTGAACTAACACGAATGTCATGGATTTTAAACAGTAACAGGGATTTTTGAAAAACATACTTCAATGGATGAGGCTGAAAGTTTTATGAAACTGCAAAAAAATCTCTTTGAAGAGGAAAAGACAATTCCTCAACAAGAAATTCCTGGTGAACTTTGCACTTTACCTTGCTATCTTTCTTAATGGGACTTGGCTGAGTTCCAGCCAGGATTAGCGAGGGCCCAGAGCATTTTAATATTTGTATTATGCAATAACACCTTTTCTTTTAAATCACTGTATAGCTTCCCAGCCAGCAGTCACTGCATCTCTGCCACTTTGCCTTGTGCTCTAAGGCTGTGCATCTGTTATAGGTCTAACCAGCAGAGCTTGGCTCTTTCGTGAGTTTTTTTCCCTCTGGAAATGTCAGATTTAACACTGATGCATGCATACAAGGTCCAGTTCTCTGCTGCAAAGCCATCTTTTTCACTGCTCTGGTTGAAAATGTTGCTTGGGAATTGGGTACAGCCATCTCTTCTTGGAAATCCCTCACTTCTTTCCAAGTAGCTTTCAGATGGCTGGAAGAAAATGAGCATTCATAGAACATGTTTGCACCCAAACTCTTGCCAATGGCTGAAATGGCCAGTGAGGGCTGTGTGCAGCCAGGTATCATTAGACAAACAGCCAAACAAAATTACAAACAATGAGACTTTCCCCAAAACACTCCATGACATATGCAAATACAAGAAAATAAAGGATAATTCATTCATTTATAACTTAAAGATATTTTTTTTTACTTGTGCACTGTATTTATTATCTCCCTTCTTCATTTTGAAACACAGGCGTGGTTAAATTGCAGATAAGACTTAATTTTAAAATTTGAAGGTTTTAATGTGAAAAAAAAAAGAGAGGAAAGCTTTTGATTGTAATCTCTAGGGTCAGAAAAAAAAAAAAAGAGAAAAAAAGATCAAAATGCTGCCATTGTAAAAACTTGTCAGAGATTTAACTGTGACATTTAGGTGTATTATTAAAACTTGCTTTACAACTTCTGCTGTTGTACTTCCATGCAGTAATCTGAAGGAAGATGAATGAATTATCTTTACTTTTGTGTGAGAAAATTAACTTCCATTCCACCCATATAAACATATTTTGATTTTTATTTTTCTCCTTATTATATGTGGTGGTTTGTCAAACAGTTGATATAAACATATTAAGCCTCAGGGACTGCCTCCAGATTAATTGGAGAGACACAGGCTGGATTAGAAAGGCTCACATGCAAGCATGACATGGGCGGTGGCAAAACCAATCTGAGGTGCGTTATTCAAGGCTCAGGACAGGTCATTTTGGTCCCCTGACAGTGCTGCTAATCTTAAACCTTGCAGACAAAAATTTGCATCTGAATGCAGCTGGCCACATCGAAAGCTTAGTAATTCTCCTTCACGCATTCTTCCCAGCCTTTTATGGGGGAGGGTGAAGCATCAGTGAGTTAGTCATCACTTTTGTGTCAGCGGCTACTCCTGTTAGGTTTTTGGGTTACACTCATGTGATGTGAATGTTTTTGCTGATGGGCTTTCCTCCATCACAGATCTGCTGGGGTGGGATTTGGCTCTCCGAGGTTTCTCTGATGTCCTGCTGGAGATGTGAGGAGTTTCCCCAAGGCTCGGCAGATGGAAGACGTCCTGCCTTGGCACGAGATCTCTACATGGTCCTCATGAGAAGCTGGCAAAGCCCCCTGGTCACCTCTCTCTAACCACTGACAGCCTTGGGAGAGCAGCCATGCACCTCTACCTGCTCTTTTGTCTTTTTTCAGCTTCATCCCTTCGAGGTGTATGTGCTTGATTTTGCCCCCGGTTTGCCCTTCTCCATCATAAATTTTAGTGGAAAATAGGTGAATGAAGGAAGACATGAAAAAAAATACCCATGGGAAAAGATATATTGCTCTGTTAAGATGGTACAAGTTTTTTTAAACAAACAGGATTTCATTTTGATGCACAAAGAACAAACAGGGTTTCTTAATTCTTGAGCTTTGTGTTGTAGAAGCCCTTTTTTTTTTTCTGCTTTTGAACCATAAAAAATTGCAGAAAACACTAGAATACTCCTGGATGTTTCTAAGATAAATCTCACACAGATTCCTCAGTCTATCCATAACTTAAGTATCTCTCTACGTTAATGATAAGAGTCAGTCTCTGTTTATTGCACTATAACTGGTGCTGCAGCATAAATAAATAAAATGATACAGAATAGTCAATTCTGCTGGCCCAGCATCATGTATCAATTTGCACTAATAAGTTAATTTCCATAATTGTTATTCAGGACTAACATAATTTGAAAGAAAAGAGGTCGTAATGGTCATGATGCCCTGAGAGGATTTTTGCCTTGCTGAAGTCAACACATCGAAGCCTCTGAAGGATTCTGGAGAGTATAATGCCCATAACCTAATCATTCAGTTAATGTTATTACTCATTTATTTGTTTTCCATCAGTGTGATACCCGGTGACCTCCAAAACAAGACTTTGCCTTTGACACACAGCTACATCACATTCGTTCTCTCCCTGCTCATCCTGAGTCTTTAAAAGTCAATGATAAGTCTTCCAATAGACCTTCAAAAGCACTGCATGCATCTTTCTTCTGTCTCTGTTTAAATCAGATAGAGCACAGTAAGAGAGAGTGCTCCTTGTGCCTCATAAAACAAATAATCCTCCTTCAACTCACTTTTGTCTCTCTTGCTGAGATCCCTTCAGTTTAGCTAATGTTTGATAAAGCGAAGGGACTGAGGTGCAGTCAAATATAAGGTCCTGTGAGCTAACTCAAGCAGCACTGACATTTTTTTTCTTCTTAAAGATGTATCTCATAGGGAGTTGCTGATGAAACTGCTATACATCAGATGAGGATGTCATACGCTACATTTTATTTTGTCACTTAAAATTAAATGCATTTGTAATATGTACAGTAGTAAAATTAAATCAGGATTAAATCCATTTTAGAAAGTTGTTCTATTACAGGGAGAAGTGTGCATGGCAAACTCAGAATGCTATAGTGCATTCGCAGTAAATTTTAATGACATTCTTTGGTGGCTTTGCATTTGCTTGTGCGTTATGCATGAGACACTGACCTTTCTAAATATTCTACACAGATAATATGATCTTTAGTACAACAATGAAATATTGTTGTAATTATTGTTTGTACAACTATGGTAGATGTTGCAAAAGATGTTTTGGTTAAAAAGTAATAAATACACTTGTAGATTGTACTATGTTAGAGTCTACAGTGGAGTTTTCAGTGATGACAGGGGAATAAAGGGCTGGTTTGCTTGCTGTTCAAAAAATGGAGAGAAGTCAGCTGAAAAGTAAACTAAAATAACTTCATTTAAAGGTCCTTTCCAGTGGAAAGAAAGCTTAGAACGTTGTGAAATAGGCATTATTCACAGACCTTTCTAGGATCCCTCCCTTAAATAGAAAAATTTACTTAGTGTAAACAGAAGTTCAGAGAATGTTTCAATTAAAATGAATTTGCAATTTCAGCCTGAGTTAAAGCTTCACTCAACATTGGAACCATTTTCTTTTAATGACTTGTACTCCAAAGTTCATAGAACAGTAAGATTGCGAGTGAAATAAGTGAGAGCAATAATAATCTTACAACATTTGCCTTGCTGGTGAGTTTGGAAATGCTAACAGAAAATACAGACCCTTGGAGTAAAGAATACGTGGAGAAGTGATCATCTCTTCAGACTAAATGAGAACCTCAGAGACTTTTCTTAGGTGCTTAGTTTTGCTTCACTCTCCTGTGTCAATTTCCATTTTGCTGCTCTGGTGGCATCTCTTTGCGTGTTACAAAGTCATGCAAATTAAGCAATAGTCACAGTGCATTTTGATTTTCAGACAGATACATGGTGGCCAATGAAGCCTGGTTTCTCTGAAGCCAGACTCCGTCTTACATCCCCCAAAAGATGACTTACCCAAAGTGGCCCTGTTCAGATGGCACTAGTCCTGAAATACATCTTCATCTTTAGAAAGGCTCATCAAAAAAATTTGCCATCTTGATCCAGTCTTACCTGTGACCTCACTTGGACTTCATTCAATAGAGTAACTGAGAGCAAAATTGACATGAAAACTTGGTTTCTTAGTGATTAATTCCCTTTTTTTTATGGTCGGTAAGTATATTTCATATGAAGAGCTGGGGAAAAAAGGACAAGGCAAGGGGTTAACTTCTACACAGGCCTTGACCTCACTGTTTGTAGATACACTTTATAGGTTTCTAAGAGTAGCTTAATTTGCTAAAAGGATGGGAAAGCTTGTACTCAAGGACAGGGTTCTTTGTGTTTCTTGCTTTCTTGAGGTAGTGCATTGTCTTACAGCCAACTCTCCTCAGCCTAGGTATGGAAAGGCAGACCATGGAAAAAAGGAAACTACTGATGTTAAAAGCATCCAGCTTGCCATTCAGAACCTTTCTGTTGGTCATATACACATTTGATTTCTGCTAGTGGTTCTGGGAATTGTACATTTCTGAATTGATGGCAAAAATGGACTCATGTTAAAAAAACATGTGAATATGAATTTTTTTTCTGCTAGCAGTCTCTTGTCATTAAATATTTTTTTTGCTTTCATCTACAACAAGCATAACAAGATAATTCTATTTACCATTCCTCACCAAGAAAAGTAATTATAATGCAAAGTAATTTCCATAAAATGCATTATGACTTTAATATCAGTAAAAGCCAGGTAAATATTAAATGCACAGAAAAAATATTAGCTAAATTATCATAGAATAATATGATCAGGTTACTTTAGGAGAAAAAAAAAAGTGATAGATGTGTTTTAATAAACTGTGCAAAATTATATGTATCATATTCTTGCTTCCTGTCAATTTTATTTAGCGTTAAATGCCATTGTGATAATTAGTTGGGTTTTACTGTGTTCATTAAAAGCTTTTCTAATGATCACATAGAGTAAAATTAATTTCTTTCTTTAAACTCAAAGAAATTCATCAAATTAATAAACAAAAAGCTTTTGCTGAGGCACAGACACAATATCGTGCAGGTTCTTTCAGGGAGATAAGCGTGGAGTATGAACGCGGCACTTTGTTTATGAAGGCTTCCGTTCTGGGCCAGTTCTAATGTTTTTGAGTTACAAACAGCAGCTCTATGCCTGAAGGAGATAGTCTGTCAAATCCAGTAGTCCTCATGCAAGCAAAAGTTCAAGGCCCTTTCTAGGAATCCAAGGAAGGTTCCTCAGGGAAAATCAGAAGAGATCTAACAAACATTTCTAACTTCTGGTTTGTTGTTTTTTTTCAGGATGTGCAGACCAAATCTTTCAAAAATTTTCTAAGCATGGTTTTCAATTATTTCAAAACCCCTTGAGATGCACTGTGCTAGAGAAGTCCCCTTTCATGACTTTCTAGTACTAAATACAGGTTTCCAAGGAACTTCCTAGCATTAGAAAAATTATAAACACTGAAGCCATAACTTCTGCCTGTGAGAAATTACACTAGAAAAAATGAATATATAAAGACAGATGAACACTTCAACATGAAAAACTCACACAAATGAATGATTCCACAATCAGAGCCATTAGCTGTGATTTTCTATAAGCAAAAAAATGTGGTATTATAAGAAAAATAGTATTTTTGAAGTAACTTGCAGGCTTTCATTGACTACGTATGCTAGTGTCAATGAGATCTCCCTTACCAATGCGAGTGAGCCTCATTCAGAGTCCATTTCATGTTAGAAGCAGCTTCTACCTTTCAGTCTGGGTCAAATCTTTGGTGAATATTAAGGAAGAAAAAGTAAAAACAAAGTGGTAGTTTCAAAAATATAGCCATAGAATTAACCTGGGTAAGGACTGATAAACTGTATTCTTGAACTTTAGAACTCATACTCTTCCAATGAAAATGCTGTCAAAGCTGATGAAAAGCATCACTTCTCTAATGTGCCTCTTAAACCACAGTGCTGTTTTGTTCTTCACAACAGACCTCTTTTATTAGAACTCTGGAGGATAGACTTGTTTACAATAGTTCTGTGAACAGTTTCTCCCCAAGAAGATACTGAAGTTGAGGCGCAGGTAGTTTCAGAACTTAGACTCTAATAAGAATGGAGTTAATCATGTCACCTTAATTGAAAAGTAGTAATAAAAATAATTGAGTTTAATGCATAATTTAGATCATTGCATGTTAAATTAATCCATTCAGCTTATTCTTTGAAAAAATTATTTATTTCATGTAGAGTTAAGATTTCATTTGTTTTTATAATAGAATGCTTTCCAATTGACTTTAATAACAGCAGTTTGTTAAATCACATTTGGAGTTGGTGGACAGATTTGAAGTTCATATGTTAATTTTTGACATGATACACTTAGCATTTATAGCCTGCTCCTAAGGTGGTTGAATTTATTATCATGAGATTTAATAATCATTGTTGACTTATATTACAGAAATTAAATTAGTTTTATCTGCTGTCCTGATGAGAGGCAATTTGCCTTATGACTATTTTATTTTATCTTTTAAAACACTGTATTGGTTTTGTGAGTGGATTTATTCTTCAGCTATTGGTCACACTTCTATGACAAAATTTATGTTTATATTTAAGGTTCTTCCCAGGAAAACAGAGAAGCCCTGTTGTCCACAGTTCCCTTAGTGCCTTTTCTAACCTACTGTGTCTGTTCTTGCACACACAATATTCTGTTCAGCAACAAAAGTTTCAAATGAATTTTCAGCAAAACAAAACAGTCAAATTCTTATTGGTGCTTCCCTCCAAAACCCAACCCATTCCCAGATATTTATAATTTAGTGCTGAGGAGCTCCGCTTTAAGAGGATTGTGGGGGTTTTTTTGTTCGTTTCTTTTTTTTTGTTTTCATTTACAACAGTTATTGTGTTAATTTGGTGGAATATTTCACTCCATTTTGTAGTTAGATACTCTGTTCAAGAAACGCTTCAGAGCCCAAGCTTAGCTTTAAGCATCTGATTACATCCTGCTGCCTAAGGAGCTGAAGTGTGTGCATAATCATAGAGCTCATTCATGCATCGGGATGTAAGACCAGATAAAGTCTTTGAGCAACAGCCTAGAACCTTGGGAGTGGCATTTGTGATTCACTTCATGGCCTTTCTTGAACAAATATCTTGGGCATTTCCAGCACTTGGAAAAGGTGAGAGTCCTCTGTTGCACCAGGGTAACGTGGGGCTTAGCCAACAAATGCTTCAAAATATGTTTAAGACCCTCAGTGGGTAATTAAGATATAGATGCAAAATGGACATGATCAGCATTACCAAGTATGCATACACCTTCCTGCCGCATTTCAAAGGAAGCTGTTATAAACTCTTTTCTCACAGTTGAGCTCCATCCTTTCACTTCCAGGATACTGTTCCAGGCCTTTTCCTACAATGATCCAGTTTTCCAGATCTCTTTTTCCTCTTCAGCTTTCCAGTTGACTTTTCCAAGCAGCTGGGCTCCCCAGCCGTGCCAATTGCTTCTCTGTTCCAGCTGCTCACAAGAGGTGATGGGAGACCTGGAACAGGTGGCCTTAGAAGGTGTGAGCAGCACCTCCTACCCTGCCTGGTGCTAGACTGAAAATGGGCTGTTCAGATTTCCATTCTGTTGAAGGGAATGAGACCACTAAGCAGACTAATCTCAGGGAAGACTCTGAGCATATTGTACAAGAATCGTTTTCTTTATTAATTGCTAGGATGGCTTTGCTTGTAACAGACATGCAGAGTGACCAAAAGCAGTTCCTTGCAGAAGAAATATTACAAGGGCACAAATGCCTTTATGTAGCTCTGGTAGTTCCTTTCTGAGGGCCCTAACTGCCTTTGGCAAGCCCATTATTCTGGGTATCTCTCTCCCTCATGTGCTAGCAGCCGTCATCAGTCCTTTTGATCAGTTTGGATGCGTCTTTGTGCATCTTTCTGCTGCTGTAGCACTGCCACTCCTGTATAAACAGGAACTATCCTCCACCATTGTTGTATTTTTTTAAATTATCGTTAATACTGTAGCTTCCCAGGGAAGGGGGTTGGGAGAAGTGAGCCACTAGGTCAGTAATTCCATCCCTAAACATCACAGTAATGAGCCTTAAACCACACTGTCTTGTGGTTTGTCCCAAGTCATTTGCTAGGACTCAAATGATGGAGCTCCTACAACTTCCCTTGGGAGACGATGCCACAGGAAAACAGAAAAGATTTTATTGATATTCAGCAGACCTTTTCCTTTTGTTAATTTAATACTATTACTCTGTGTTCCACCATAATAATTTTTCCCCCCTCCATCACGTTTCCTTCTTCAAAACACTTCCAGACATTTGTGTTCCCCTTTAGTCATGTCTTAGTAAAGATTTTGCTTGTTTTTAGGGCTCTCTCCCTCCTTGCTTTCTGTCTGAATCCAGCCCCTCAGGGTCATAGTCATCTTTTCATCCATAATTGAAAAGACAGCCACTCTATACAGTAATGGGAGATTTTTTTTCCCTTTTCTTCCTCAGCTCACACAGCCTATACAGATCCTCATTCATCTCTTCAGGCTGTAAGACATATTGTAACTCTGAATTTTAAGCAAAACTACCACACAAGATCAATGAGCTATTCTGCTTTAAAATCTAGGACATGAATTGACCATCCCTTTGTACATATTTTTACCTTTCAAGCTCTTCAGCAAAATGTAGACCCACTCAATGTCAAAAAGTAAAAATGAGCAACTAGATTCTTCTTTTATTTGTTAACAGGGCTTCCACCACTAAAACAAGGGATGCATTTGCACAGCAACACCTCAGAGCAGAATTTTAGCCTGGTGACTTTTACGAAGGCCCTTTTTTGCCTTTTCACAAAAGGCAGGTGTTATTCCAAATCAGAGAACCAGCATAAGACATATATACCACTTGGACACCCTGGAGTGAAACACTGTGGACTGTAGCATTGCAGAAGCACTGTGCAATACACAGGAAAATTTTATCCACGTGGCACTGTCTGGTCACTATGGCCCCAAGGGATGAGCTCAGTGTGGAGTTCCCTGGGTGAACCGTAAGTGGATCCACCATTTGGTAGTAGGAGTAAATGCTAGTATTGGAAATAGAAACTAAAACAAGTCCATCCTAAAAAACCTTTTCTGGAAGAAGTGCTTTTCTGAAGGGGGAAACATCATTTCTTTCAGGTGTGCTGTGATGTTAGCAGCATTCAGCAATGTCTGTCTGGTGACTGAGGGAGTTAGAGCACGCTGGATATTTCACATCTGCTGTAGGCTAAGAACACGCACATTGATATTTTGGGTCATGTCTAGACGGTAACTGGAGGCACAACACTGACTTGTCAACCAGGCTGAGCCCTTTGTCTTAGAAGTAGTCAGAATTTGAGATGGTCTTTGGTAACATGAATATTTGAGTACCTGGCTCATTATTACTGTGTATGTGGACACACTTATAAAAAAGCATAGAAGGAGTTACAGTAAGGCGGTCATTGGTCAGTTGTAATACGCACACAAAAAAAATCTCAAAGAGAGGGAGGGAGGGAGAGCAGGAAGGCAGGGAGGAGGGAGGGAGGAAGGAAGGCAGGGAGGGAGGCAGGAAGGGAGGAAGGAAGGGAGAGAGGAAGGGAGGGAGGGAGAGAAGGAGGGAAGAATGGAGGTGGGATGCTCCACTTTAGATTTCCAGCAACAGGTAATGCCATAGTTGGAGCCACATCTGGTGCTATTCTGTCTCCTGTGTGATGTGAAGTGACAGACAAAACTAGCAAAGAATCATCACATGTATGTTAGCTGTGTGCTGCAGTGGGTGTCAGTGTTTTCATGAGCAAGCTTCTGGCTGCTGTCTCTCTCTTATGTAGGAAAAGAAAAAGAATGTTATTTTATTTGTGTCCGTGGGCAGAGAGAAGGAACTCATTAGAATGTGACAAGTTCCTGAGTTGAGCGATACGCACATGTAATCTAATTATCTCTGCTGGGGAATGGCAGGAGTATGCATGTAAAACAAGATTTTATGTGTATAGTTCAGTCAGTGAGGACTAATGGATTGATAATGGGCTATTTGTTGCTGTTCAGACTTTGGCTCACATCCACAGTGAGGGTACGTTGTAGCAGATCCACTGAAGCACACTGATTGATACTTATGCTAGATGTAGGCTGGCGAGCGTTTAGACTTATTTTCCATTCAGTGCGCAACTTATTGCACTGTTGTCTCTAAGTTTATCCATGCACATATTACAAATATAGCCAGATGTCCTCATGATTGTTTGCATCTCTCTGAAAAATGAATGGAAAGGTTCACAGGTTCAGAGGGAAAAAAAATGGGTTTGAGGGGTGAACTGTGTGACAGCTAAGGCAAAAGGAAGGTGGCTTTATGTGAGAGAGAAGGAAAGCCTCCATGTTTCACAGGAGAAGCTAAGAATTTCTGTGGGGTATCTCAGACTCAGGAGTCTCTGTTTTAAGGAGAAGGAAGATGTAAGAGCACCACAAGGAAAAGGCAGGAATATGAGCTGTGTTGTCTTTTACCCTCATCACTGTATTTCTTGGCATGCCAAAAGAGTGATTTGCTTCTGTAATTATATATCCCTGCAAGGACTCCATAAACACGAAATATCCACCACGTGGGAAGTCTGAAGAAAAGATAGAATAAACTATTGGGTCCTCCTGGGACCACTCAATCCTGAATCTGACTCCTTTTCCAGCTGGGTAACAGACTAAGAATGTTTTCCCAGGACATACTGCTGAGTATGTAGACACAAAGGCAGGGTTATGGGCTATTACGACCACAGAGAGTACAAGAGCCCATAGGCCCACAGTTAAGGTTTGCATCCTCTGCATGCAGGTGAGCTGGAAAGCCTTCCCATGGGGTGACTCACATATACCAAGAT
The DNA here is from genome assembly GCA_013396935.1 of Baryphthengus martii. Taxonomy (NCBI): domain Eukaryota; kingdom Metazoa; phylum Chordata; class Aves; order Coraciiformes; family Momotidae; genus Baryphthengus; species Baryphthengus martii. The sequence goes on along the minus strand of VWZK01004727.1, from coordinate 64,147 downwards.
GCCATGAGAACCACTGTTTCTCTGCTAGTTCTAAGAAAAGAGAAGCTAGATTTCTGTCACAAAGCTACAACTTTGAGCTGAAAACAGATACATGACCATCAGAGCTCTTAAGCACCTTAAGTAGTTCTGTTAAATTTGACATGAGCAGCCACAGTTTTGTGGTTTGGAGAAGTAAAACCAAAACTGAGATTTTTGACTCATGACTGGCCAGAAACAGCCTTGCCTTACAAATGTGCAGAATCTTGGCTTTTCATAGCCTTCATCTCAGCACAAGACACCTGTCAGTGCAAAACATACAAAAGGCTGATCAGGGAGTCATTGCCCACTTTTGGGAGAAGATAAGCACCAGCTGGCAAGGAGAGCAGGAGCCCATTCCCACACAAACAGACACCTTTTACTGCTGTGTGAGTGCCTCATCCGCATCACATGTGTGTGAGGGCTCTCCTCCAGTAGTCACGGGCCCACTGTGGACCCAGAGGAGAAGATTTTTCCTTGAGAGGCAGAGAAGAGAGATGGGGAAACCAAGGGGCTCACGGGGCCCGCTCAGCACCTTACAGCTCATTGACCTGTGTGCAACAGCTCAAGCTGGATAAGGAGCTGGGAGAACAGTGAAACCCATCCTCCAGATTCTTCCTTGAACACCCCGTGGAGCTCCAGGTATGCTTATTTCACAATGAAGATGTTGCAAATAATGGTATCAGCCAGGCTGATGGATCTATGTTAGTCATTGCAAACAATCCCATCAAGGCATGACAGAGAGAGGCTGAATCATCACCGGACTCAGACACCCATACATATGTCATGGGTTTTGTCTATCTTCCAGAATGTGCCATTATAAGCTGGAAAATATACAGTGCTAGTGTTGCTGTCGTTCTGTTCTGCTGCTTTCCCTCCTGTACCTTTTATTTGGTTTAGTGTTACATGACAGCATCGTGCATTCACATTTTTTACAAGAATAACAAGAAAAAAAACATTTCCTTTGGATCAATAGGAGATGTAGGATCCAATTGATATTCTTGGCAGCAGAGCAAATAAGCAAGGGCCTGCAGTCAGAATGTGTCAGCAGCCTTGGTAGCGGTGCGGTTCCTCCCATAAATGGAAGCTGCTTTACCTGCTCCTTCCAAAATTCATGGGCACTATTGTCATCAGGTGTTCCCCAAAGGCTGAGATGCAGTCAAAAAATGAGGATGTGCAATTAGGGAGGTAGTGGTCATATTGTGATCCCTTTAAAGTACTTGCTTGCAACCAAAGGCATTAAGTCCCTGGCACGTGGAATTGTCTTCCATCTCTCGACTCAGTTTCCCTCTTCGTGCAGGGACCTTTCCACCAAGTCTCACTTCTGTGTGTGAGACTCCCACAGTGGACTGCAGCTCCAGGGCCTTTTCTTACCTCCCATGATGTCCTCCATGCATTTGGAGTGTTTGGAATTTTTCTTGCTTCAAAATACTCCTCGTATTTTTGGAGAACAGAGGTGCAGCTGTGCTCAGATGATGGTTTTGTGTGAGATTTCTTTCAGCTTGTAATATCCACCAACAAAGCAAATTGTATTAGACTCCTGTGCAAAAATAATAGGATTGATTATGCAGAAAAGGTTAAAAAACACCCTAATTTCAGAGCAAAACAATAGATAAGCTGTATTGAAACAGGCCAATTCATAGTTTTATTGTTCACTGTCTTCCACCAAGTGTCATCTTGTTCACTGCTCTAATTCTTCTTGTACTGTACTTCTTGACTGTACTGGTGAGGGTGAGGTAACACTAACTTCTGCTGCTAACAAGTTCTGCAGTAGGAAATCCTATTTCTATTTGCTGAAGCGTGTCATGGCATATATATTGTGCTACCTGACATGGTTGACATGATATCTTGGCTTGTGATGTGAATTCAAGGCTTATTTGCTTTGATAATTTCAGTGGTTTTCATGAAAAAAGTCTTCCATTACCAGCTCTTGAAATGTAGTAAATCCTGTGTTTGGATTTTAGCAATCAAAAGTTACTCTAAACTGCAAAATGTATAAATCGTTCTGAGATGTTTGTTTTCCAATGAAACTTAAAATTATTTTAAATTATTTTTATTATATCATTAATGTGAAAATATAATTCCTTATTAATGCCTTAAAACAGATTACACCGCTCAACATACTCTACTTCCGTTGAATTAATGTCTCCTTGGCTTCACATAACTGTTCATCAGAAACGAAACCTAGGTGGCCTAAGACCACTTACAGTGCAAAGTGAGTACCCAGAAAATACCTGAAATAATTCTGTCCTTAGCCTCTAATTGACCTTCTTTGGCACAGGTGTCAAAGGCTCTTCGTGAACTGGAATTGACTATTTTGGGCAATGCACCAGGATCAGCAGGAAGGGACCTGATGTCCAGGCTCTATCCAATGCCCTTCCTTGTAGGTCACAGAGAAAACTGGATTTTGCTCCTGCACCAGACTTCATTTATGGATTGTAGTGATGTCCATCAGATTTGGTCTTTGAACATAGGAAATGGTATAGGCGAGTAAGTGTGCTGGAGTGTGAGGAATCCAAACCCAGGGATTTAGTCCTAATCCCTCCCTGCCTGAATTCCTTACCTGTGAAATAGGGTTAATATTCCTTGACCTCCCTAGGATGTTAGGAAAATACATTAATAACTGTGAGACAGATGCTGTGGTCTGGAACACTCTAGGAAATCCCAGAAGGAAACTGACAGTTCTGTGGGCAGGCACAACTCAAATAGTGGTCAGTGAGCATGGCTGGGGCCAAACCCTGGAGAGTGGTAAGGGAGAGGAAATAATTATTTTCTTTCAGTTTTGTGACCACATCCCCTCTTCAATACTGGGTGAGGCAGCAAAAAAATAGCATGAGGTCATTCAATTAAGGACACCTTTGTAAGAAGAGCAAATTAAAATTTTGTAAGCGATGTTGCTGCAAAGCAGATAAAAGAAGACATGAGAGTTCAGTGCTGACTGAGAGCTTTCAGCCATCCCTATGAGAAAGGAATATTAAGTATAGAAGCTGTATCTTTGCTATTGTGCAAGATGAAGCATGCTTCTACTAGCTGCTATATTTAGTCTCTCAAACAAAATTAGTGAGGAAAAAATCTGTGAAGAAACTAAATATTTGGAAACCTGAAAGGATCTAGGCATGTCAAACTACTCAGCAAGATCAGGACATTCACAGAAGTGCTTATGCCTAGCCAAAATACAAAAAATCCTGGAGGCGTCTAGAAGTCTTTATACTTCCCTACAAATGCAGACAAAATTGTGAAAACTTGAAAATGTTTTTATGTGATTGGAAGCCCTGAGTTTCCTAGAACTGTGATACAATGTTGATAAGGTAACTTGGACAGATTTCTTTTTAGGCTTACTTTTCAGTCACTTTAAGGTAGATTCTCTGACAGTTGCAGGATCTTTCTCTGTGTGGAAAAACACACAACAAAGCTGACTGTTCTTATGACTCCTGGAAAAAATGGGATATCTTCCCAAACACCAAGTTTGGATGAAATTATTCAGAGGTTCCAAAGTAACTAGACATGAGATGCAAACTGCCTGGCAGACTCAAAATAACACCTGTTTTCTTAAAATAATTATCAGAGGATGAATAAAACATGGAAGAAGAGAGCTAGTAATGGACATGATATTAATATCTAATGAGGCTGATGAAGGAGATACTGATCCTAAAGAAAGCCATATGAAATCCCAAGAGTTAATAAAATTGGGCACATACTAAATTCAGTCCTCTTCAGCTTGCTCTGTTCAGTTCCTTGGAAATGTCTTCATGATTCAGACCTCTCTCATTCTTAATGAGGAAGGCTTAACACCCTCAAGAGGGGGAAGAACAGGGAAACCTTTCTCTGCCTCATTACCTCCCTATATATAAACCTGTCATTCCAGGGAGCAAAAACCTGAGCTTGTGACACAAATCCAAACCCCACTCTGTGAGAGCATCGTGTTTATCATATACATGAGGCTGACTGAGATTTTTATTAAACTAAAAAGCAAGCCAATAAAAGAAAAAAAAATTCACAGAAAGAAGCCATGCCGTATGAATATGAAGGTCTTACTTAACACAAATTGAACTTCCTATTGATAGCAATTAACCACTGTTCATTTACGTAGTCCAAGGAAGACTGGGAAAGATTTTCAGAATGCAGCTGCTCTCATATCTCTGCAAAAACATTTATAAAGTAGATTTCCCCAGACTTGAGGTATGGGAAACCCAGTAAACCCCTTAGGAAATAGTGGTTCAAGCAGCTAAATGTACAAAACATTTCTGAATATCATTGAACTATAGATGTTATTGCTGAGCATATGAGTCAAATATGCTCAGTGTGTCAAGAATGAGTTAGGAAAGTGCTGTAGTTGCTGTTTATGCCAAAGGCTCCTTCAGTTGACAGCTTTAGATATCTTAAAAGCATAAGCACTTTCGCAGACAACAAGTTGCATTTCCTAAACTAACAGCTTTTTGAAATTATGGAAAAGAAACCCAGAAAAAGCTTATGTATAATTCTTTCCCCTCACATTCACTTTAAAACACTTTAGCAAAGTAACTCTCGCCCATTGTGGTAATAAGAAAAGAACTTGTTTACAAATTGTGCACTGAAATTTAAGTTACTGGGAGTAGCAACAGGTTTGTAGTGACAGGTCACTTTAGATTGGAGTTTAATTTATGAAGATTGCTTTACCTGAGGCTATGGTAATCTGTGCCTTTGGAGTAATTCACCCTTTGCCTCATTTCGAATGCAGTCAAAGACTGTCGTATTTCACTATGACAATGTAATCACAGATCCACATTAAAAAGTCATTATTGTTTAGAATCCAGCTTGGTTTGAAAAACACTTACTATAAAATTCAACAGCCTTTGTAAATTACCCAAAGGTTTACTCAAGAATACAAGGTGCAGTGATTTAAATCTGAAACTTACTACTTTATTGATTATATGGGATTTTTAGGTCACTGTGTTTACGGGAAATGATTAGTGAGTAATCCAAGTAATAAACTCCTTAACACTAGTTCATAAATAATTATGAATTGAATTTTCTTTATCAAGTATTAGATAACAACAGTTAGCCATAAGACATCTCTTATTTAACTTCTTTTTCCTACAGCATTCTAAAAATCAGCAGTGACAAGACCAACCATAGGAATAATTATCTGATTTCTGTCACTTTTGTTTTTTTTATACAAGAAGCAATGTCCTCTGTCCTCTCACAGATATATCTATCTACTGTACTCTTCAGCTTAGTATTTTGGACCAAACCTAAAACTTAGCTCCACTTTCTTTTTAATTCTATGCTTGCTTTTCTGGCACTGTTAAAACATGTCACAGATACATTCACTCTACTTCATGGTGTATTAACCCCCAGATTTACATTCTAACCAGCATTTAGCCATTTACCCATCACTGTACATATGGTGATTATTGAACTCCTACTTATCTTGATATTGTTCAAGATCCTTCTTCATAGCTTTTTCCCTGCAAATTGAGAGGTTTAGCCCTGACTATTGTGCAAGAGTTTAAAACCATAATAAAAACAAATGATGCAATGAACCAATTAAAATTGTTGTACATATATTTTTTTAATTAGACATTTATGAGCTGTGAATTGGATCAGATATTCCCAATGCACATGACATGTTGACATATAATAACTGCTTTTGGGATGTCAGGTTAGCTTTTTATGAATGCAGATAGGGGTAGGTTTTCTTCTTTTAATTAACCTTAGGAACAATTTTGTTCTCTCTATTTACAAGGCAGGTAGACACTTCAGTGTTGCTTACTCAGAAGGTTTGAAAGCATTACATTTAGTAGCAGTTGTGTTCAGTTTTCAATAGAGTGACCTTATGTAAAAAGCATTTCATAAACATTTTGGACTCTAGGAAAAAGTGAATGTTAAGCTTGTTTACACATGGATGGGTTCATTATCATGGTAGTGTCTGAACATGCACAAGAACAAATTCTTGATGGTGATTGAAATCACGTGGACAGTGTTGTGCCTCCTGTCTGAAGCAAATACCTGTGAACTGAAAAACCTTTCTCGCCTCTACGTTTTTTTAATGCTGTGACTAAACTTGGCTATGTGACTAAACTTTTTTTTCTCTTGGATGTTGTTCCCAGTGTTGTTCTATGTCCCAGTGACACTAAGGATTTTCACTTCTGCACTGTGAGTTAGTTCAACTTCTAGTGCCTTCCAGCTTTGTGGGCCTCACACAAACAGGTGATCTCCAGTGCTTCAGGCAGTGATATCAGATATATCACTGTGGAGATTACCAGCAGTACGTAGTTCTGAAGGCTAAGCTTCTATGAAACATGTTCATGGCATGTGGTACAAATGCAATACTCATATCTTATAGACCATCCTGCTTTAGATGATTTTGAGGAGGTCATGTGTCCCAGTGGACAGGATGCTAGGTCTGGTACTGCTCCTGCCCTGCCTGGGTGCTTTGGGTAGTCCACTTTGTTTGTCTGTTTTCTATTTGGAATAAAGTCTGTGTTGTTTAATGTCTTATATACCTCACAGCTTGCTAAATAATTGAGAAGTTGCCATCTAAATAGGAATTAGACTGTCAGGTATTAATGGTGACCTGTGGCCATGGCTCTGAAGGAAGTAGTTGTCTCTCTTTATACGATATAGTCAAAGCATCACAAATGAAATAAAATTTTTTACCTGGAAAAAAATAAAATGCATATATGTGTTTAAAATTTATCAAAAACTCTAGACATTTAAACTAACAAAACTAACAATTGCTGTAAGATTCCTGTGAAGACAGAGCGACAGAGATACCAACTGATGACACCTAAATAATTAATCTCAATGTGCAATTCTGAAAAGAGTTAGTTAAAGAGAACCAGTTACTTTTATCAGTGCCAACAAGCTGCTATTGAGTCCAACAAAACAATAACACACAACTCTTGCAACTTTCTCATGCGGACCCACAAATATGTGCCAAAGTAGACAAGCTTAACACTGCCCTGCTGAACTTTGTCCTTTGTGTAAATCTTCTCTTGAAAACTAAACAGCAGTGAAGAGCTTCAGAGGAGCTGTGCTGCTTTCCCCGAGCCGAGGCAGGGCTGTTGTGGAGCTGGCCAAGCCGGGCGGCCATGCAATGCACAGCGTCAGGTTCCCTGCAGAGGCTCTGACCCTGCGGTGGCCTTGCTGTGGGCTCTTGTAGGGACATTCCCCTAAAAGACATGATCACATTCTCTGCAGCCAGACTTTGAAGTAAAGTGCAATCAAATGAACAAGCATCTGAAATGATCTTTTCTTAGTAAAACTTGGAGGTAGTAATTTTAACAAGGAAGGGCTTTATTATCTTTTCTGATATTCAGTTTATTTTCAGTGTACCAGCATCCTAGTTGATTTGAGCAGAAACCTACTCTAATCATATTTAATCATATGAAATCTCCATGTATCATTCTAAAAGGGTTAATAATGAGGAATAGTTATTATAATCTATATGGTTGCAAATTGATATGGAGTCCAACAAGACAATAGATTTAAAGTACTTTTTGAAGTCTACTTTTGCAACAAATAAGAAATTAAATCTAAAAATTACAGTGGTAAATTACTTTTGTATGAATTACATGAAAATGGACTCTTTAACATAAAGCGTAGCATCAGTTCTTTGCTCTGAACATGAAATCATTCTTTCAAATAGATGACATTCTCACTGGGTTGGAGGCAGTGGAGCTGGCAGTGGCACTTTCAGTGGCTCTTGTAAGCCAGTCTCCAAAAAGCAGCTTTCCTTCAATTTCCTTTTAAAACAGTTCCTATCAAATAATCCCCTTAAGTTGTGATAAACCTAGTCCTGAGCCTGAACCTTTGAAAACCTAACAGGAATGAGCTTTGAAAGCAGATTTTGTGAGCAGGTAAGTGTTACATTCCCGTGAGAGCTGTGACAAGAAAGTAAATAATCCTTCTCAGTAGAGTTTGCAATAAAATAAGGTACCACTGAGAGACGTGACAAGGCTGCGGTTTGAAGAGGTAGTGGCTAATATCTCATTAACGTAATTAGGCAGTGGTGCTTTCTTCATGGGTATCAGTTTCTAATTGAGCTACAGCCATTCAGTGGAAGTCCTAGCTCGATTAGGACATGCCATCTCATTGAGAGGGACTAGGGCTTTTATTTATACAATAATACCACCCTGGGTGAGCACCTAATTGACAGGAATAGTTAGCTAGAAGAAGGCAAATTTCTGTGTATATCTAGCCATTTCTGTGCTATTGCTATGATAATTTCTCCCAACAACTAACCCAATTACAGGGAGTAGGCAAGGACCAGGAAGAAGGCAAATGCGGTTTCAGACCAATAGAAATGGTAGTTACACAGTTCTGTAAAGAATAAAAACACTGGATGAACATTCACTGGCTGCTAACGCTGTTCTTGTTCTTGGTTTTATTTGACACTAAGCTACTGGAGTTATTAAAACCTTTGCTGTTGTCCTTGCACCTCCCACCTGCCACTGTAGGCTATTCATAGGCACTGATATGATTCAGAGTCCCTTCAGCTGCTTCTTGCTTGGACAAAAACCCAATCAATTCAAACCAGCAGTAATCTATTGTGATTTAAGGGCATGGATGTTCAGGCTCAGTGTTACTCTGTGAGGAATTGCACCTCATGCATTAGGACATCTTTGCTTGCCCAGTCAGGTATAGATTAAAATGTGATGAAGCAGAGCTGGGTGAGGGTTAGGCTGATTTTATGTTGATGTAACAATCTTCTGACTTGGGAGCAACAGCAGGAGTGAGCCCTGAACTTCTCATATGTCAAAGTCAAAGGGCCTCAATGGATTCCACAATCAAAGGATCAGTCACATTTGTCTCACATTTGCCATGTAAATGGCTACTTATGGTATTCATATTAAAGGGGTGCTAATAGTTCTCAAGGTATAGCAAGTTTACTATAGCAGGTAATTATGTACCAATCTTCCTTTGTCACTGATTACTACTTTACTTTCTGTGTATTTTGTTCTCCCCAGACTTTTCTGCTCCTTGAATAATATAATACTTACATCACTTTTAACGAGTGTTAAAGACAAGTCATGTACATGGGATGCAATACTTTCATGTGGATTATGATTGAATTAATTGATATTCATTTCTGGTTTCTCCCCTTAATAATAAAAAATACATTTAAAAGTCCTTTGACACATGGAGTTGATAACATTTCATGAATCCCTGCTTGGGCATAAGGTTACATGCAGTGGACAGGATTAGTTCCAGCATTTGTTCATCCAAATCTCAGGAATGACAGCTTAAACAGTTAGGTAAACAGTCTGAGTGTGTGCTTTGGCACGACTTAATGTTCATTGGGGCCTTATCTGAAAGGAGCCAGGTGTTAGTGTAAATTTGCAAAATACTACTTAATCCCATTGATTTAGATAGCTTCTTTTCCTTCCTCTTCCATAAAAGGAAAAGATGAATGAATGCAAACTATGGAGATGATGGACTCCTATTCAGAGGCTTTTCTGTAATTGTAGCTTGAACCCTTATTGTACATCTCAGTAAGAGCATAGGCTACTTTAGCTTTTGTGTTTGCTCTGCACTGGACTTTTATGCCATCCCACACCCTCTCATCTATATTTGACATTTATGGGAAAGAAAAAGTAAGGAAAATACCTCAGGATGAATGATTAGAAAAATCTCCCTTTTTTTTCCGTTTTCTTCATACACAAGCAACACAGTGGGAATTAGTTACACTTGTAAAGGAGAAGAAAGGCCAGCACAGAAAGAGACCCTCTTCTAGCACTATTCTCTGTTAGATTGTTTTCTATGAAGTAACCTTGTTTTTCCTTTCATCTTGGTGCTCAGTGACTCAGGATTTCCTAAGAATTTGTTTCAACTGTTGCCAACTAAAGTTGTTTGTGGGAAGGAAAGTAGCAGCTATTTCTGCAGTATCTGCAGCATAGATACACAGGAAACAAGTTTTAAAAATCTATAGACAGGAAAGAAAAGAACCTCCCAATGTCATTAAAACAGTAAATAAATTTAAAATAGTCAAAAGATAAATGAAATGTGGAAATGTCCCTTCCCTCAAACACAGCATCATTAATGACCTCTTCTCACCTTCCCCCTGGCCTGACTGTTCAGTATAGCACAGCAGCATGCCGGGGCTGGACATCCTACAGCTGCATTTGAGACTAGGGCAACAGAGGGAAGTTGTCTGTAGCTCAAAGCATCTGATCCTGAAGCTCTGCACCTACACTGTAATCACTTCAGGAGCTTAGCTTCAAACAACATTAACACTCAGAGTGGGCACGGTCCCTGCTACTGCTGAAGCCAACTCATCTCCTGATGATGTGTCTCAGTGATGCACTAGCTCTTTGATGTTAACTCTCCGTGACAGGCTACAGTTCACGAAGCTTTCACTTAGAAATAATCAAGCTAGAATGGCATAGTCTCAAGCCCAGAAATACTTGCAGATCTATTTAATTTCCTAGCCATTGAAACATCTCAGGATGGCAAGATTGAACATGTGCAGTAAAAGAAGCAATAGATTAAGGGTTAAAGTGCTGGTCAGATCTGACCACTATTGTCTTGTGAGAGAAGCAGCTCAAGAAGCTACAGGTGAAATGATGTGCATCAGAAAGTAACACATACAGCGTTTCTGACTGTCTTCAAATGTCTCCTGGTAACGGCTATCTAAAAAAATTGAAGGTGAATGGTCACATTTTTTTTCAGATTTGAATATTTCTAGGCCAAAAGCTATCAATTTTAATTAGTAGTATAGAAATGCAAAAAAAATAAATTAAAAAATAGAATCAATTGGCAACATTCTTTGTTGAAAAATAGCCAGGGAAAGTCCCTGAGAGCTATTAATTAAGTTTCTAAATATGTGAACACCCACACATACCTAAGGGGAATGGAGAAAACAGTTTCCTGCCAGCTTTAGCATCAATTCGTTTTCTCATTTTGCACTTACAAGTTTGCCAGCATAAATATTTCCTGGGGTCATTCAGTCAGCAAAAAGTAAAAATGGCAGCAGTTGGTTGTCAGTCAAATCACACCCATGTTTTCTTACTTGCCTTCACAAACATTTCTGGCATTTCCAGCAATTCAGAAGCACGTGTTTTGGATTGCTTTTGCTGCTATATGTTGAAAATTTACACAGCATCTAGTGACTTCTTGGGTCAAATCTTCAATATACATCTCTGAAAGCCAGTATGAAAACAATATGAAACTAGATTGACCACTGACTTAAAACAATGTTGCAGTTCCTGTTGTTTTTCTCTTAATGAGATCACTGCTGCTAATTCCCATGGCATGATTTATCCAGACTGAGGCTCTCAGCTTTTGCCATCCGGAGGACTGGGATAAAAAGATTATATCCTGGCTGGATGTTGCTAGTCATGCAAACCCATGTTTTGGACAGAAGTTACTGGTAGCACGAAAACTGAGGGTGCACACTGTGTACTCCCAGGAGTGAGAGGGCTTTGGGTACTTCTCAGCTTGAATTCTTGCTTCTCCTGCCTCAGAATGTGTTGTCAAGGGGGCTAATTGCACAGGGACTAATCACAGAAACACACTCAATGTGTGTTAGTCAATACAGGTTGCTGTGATGTCTTATTATGGCAAAGCTTTCTGATAGGGGCAAACACAACATCTCCCATGTATAAAAGGTGGAAATGCTTTACAACTCTTCCTACGTTTGCTTTTCATTTTCATTCTAAGTACTAATAATGACCTGGGCATAGGGCATTTTCTGAGGATTGATGATGGTCTGACAGGCATTTGTGCCCAGAGGTGTAGCCAAGGGTGCCATTAGTCCCAGCTGGTCATTAATCCCTGAGAATGCCCTGTGCTGAGGTCACTATTGCTATTATTAGATGAAAATGAGAGCAAACACAGGAGTATGGATTTTTTTTTCTAATGGGTGATGCCATTATGATTAGAATGTGTAAAGTGCTTCTAGGAATTAATGACTTTCACATTAGGTAGTCCAATTGCCTGAATTATCTGCGCACCCCATGAAGCAGGTTACTATAATTAAAATGTTTTAAACTTTTATTACTTCTTCATTTAAAAAAAAAAAAGCTTTTCAAAACTGGAATTTCCAGCTAAGCCTGCATCTTTCAAAATAGTTTCAGAAGCAACATGTAGGAAATGTGAATTTCTTCACTGGACTTGCCACCTGTGAGGCCGTGTACTCTGGTGAAAGTTTCAGAGTTCCCCAGAGTTCAAACCGTGAACTGAGGAGTCTTAATTCAGAGGGTTCTGTTTTTTACATACCTGTTTGAGTTAACTCCCTGTTAGCTATGCAGTCCCAGAGAAACAGGATCAAAAAGAAGGTAGCAGAATGTCTAGGAAGCAGCCTGGAATTAGACAGCAGGGAACACAATGGATGGGGAGCTGCTGCCTCTCTCTGGATGTAGGACAGTACACACAACAGCCCGTGAAGGTTCCTTGGCATTCTCTGGTAGAAAGACTTTCCAAAAAAAGGCTGTCTACACCCTTTCCTGTAATAGCTGGGTGTGGCTTGTTCTCTTAAGTCAGGGGTTGTAGTGATGCTGAAACCACATCTGGTTTATTCTATAAATAGTCACTGGTTAAAGTAACCAAAAAAAATACCCCAAGAACTGAGAAAGAAGCCATAATTAAATTCTCCCTTGGTAAATTAAGGCTGGATAGTAAATGGAGATTTATCGTAATCAAGGTTTGAAGATCTTGAATGGGATAGGGACAGAGGGGTAAAGAGCAGAGCTAGTTTAAAGATATGTCTTCACAGTTTCTTCAAAGGAAGTATATGGCATCATCATCTGCAAAAGCAGAGAACTGGATGCTAGAGCACAGGGCTCTTGAGAAGAGCTGTACTGTTCAGATGAAGGGTTCACCTGGCCCTCTATCCTTTCTCCATTGGGTCCAAAATCTGACCTCTAAGAAACAGCAAGAACATGCATGGGTTGCTCTTTCCTGTCAGCTTTCAGCCTCAAGCTGTTGTCAGCTCCTGGGACTGTGTGAACTTGAAATACTCTATTTAGTAACTTCCCACAAAACTCTCTTTGAAATACTTTATTGCATCCACAGTGACTTCTAGCAAAGAATCCCATGTATCTATCACTGATTTTGCGAAGAACTGCATGTTTTTGTTTGCTTTGACCCTGGCTCTAGTTAGCATCATTTGATGACTGCCAGTCCAGTATAGAAAGGGCAGTGACCAGTCAGTCTCTGCCCAGCTTTTCCAGCCTACTCAGGGTTTTTAGAGCTCTCATATTCCTCTGTCTCTTTTCCATGCTGAAAAGTTCTAGTCCATCTGAGCTTTCTTGTTAAAACATCCGTGAGTAATCTGGAATGATAATTTTATCTGGCTGCTTGGAAGCTTGTCCAGGGTCAACCTATGCAAAGGAAAACATCCAAATGTCAGTCAGATTCTGCCAGTTTATTGTATGAAACTTGAAAGTGAAATCAATGGAACTACTTCTGAATTAAGAGTGGCAGAAACTTCTGCTTACAAAGCAAAGTATGCGATACCACTCATTTGTTCTGGTCTGGTAATGTGACAAGGACTACTTCTAAGGTGTGTATGAAATGTAATGGTTAGGGCCCAATAGATAATCTACTCTCTCCCATAGATATGCTGCAGGTGGATAGCATCCCAAATTTTTATCTTTTCAGTTTTAATAGTCAGTTCTACAAATAGCGGTCACGTAAAATGAGATTTCAAGGGAAGCTTTCCAGCATTGTTCTGTTCCTTTTAAAATTTCACTTTGGTACCTTAATCTTTTGAAATTTGCCAGTGTATCTGAAATTAATCTGTCTGAAATCTGAAGTGCCTCCCCCCCCGTCCCATATTACCTGTAATGTGAAGCAGAGTAAGTAGTATTTTAGGTGGAAATAATATATGCTTGAAAAGTTTTGGGCTTTTTCTAGTACAAATCTTAGTAGTGACTCTGAACTGAAGCTCTGCATGCGTACATACTAGTGCTGTATAGTAATAATATGTTCAGAATCTTTCCACATTCATCTTGTCTACAAGCTATTTCAATCTGTAAACAAGTAGGTTTGCATGTGTACAAGATGGCTTGATATAGGAATCTTTTTTTCCTCCCTAAAGCGTGTTTTATTCCTTAGAGAGTAGAGACTTTAGCAAGCAGGTACAAACAAATATAATTTTCTCAATCTCTCACATGAAGACTTAATAAAGGGAAGGAGATTGTGTCTACTATGTAGTACCATGACACAGAGAATAATGAAGATATGTGTGTTAAAGGCGCTTTCATTGGTGTGGGAAACACCACTTTCTGTTGTCGGGGAAAACAGGCCAGGAAATCCCTCTGGTTGGGTTTGTAGTGGCTTTGATTTTTGGCATGAAGCACTCAAATAGTGAACAGCATGGGCAGGCTCACGCTAAAAAAATGAAAAATCTGCCTTTCATGGTGCCACTGCACTTCATTGGAGGGTGAGTTGTCATTGTGCAAATATCGGTGATTCAGAATTGCCTCTGTGTGAGAAGGAGGATTTTGTTGCAGAGTTTGCTCAGGTTGCTTTTCCCTTATGGTACAGTCTTGTTCCACAATTTGCTAGGTTTGCTTTTCTGTAAGTGGGTTGCACTCTCAGGTCTGGTTTGTTATGCAAGTCATGCCTGATGGCAACTTGGGGAATCCCATTAGAGGAGAGCAGGCTGGTGGACATTTTTCATGTATCCATCGACTGATGGGATTGCTGGATCATTTAAAATGCTGATCTAATGAGAGGTGTGATGATACTCCTTACAATACCTGACTTGCAGCCAACAAAATGAAAATTATGGCTTTGTCCTGGAAGGCTCCATGATAGATAACAGATCAGGGAGAGGAAGCTACAGCTGACTACACCTTTTTAGGTGTAGTCCTATAGGCCTACCAATGGGTTTACACACAACACAGCAACCTTTAGTCAAATATTTGCTGTTACACTCTCTCACCAATGAAGTATAACCTCACCCAAAGCAATTGACTTGTATTGATTTACACCAGCTGGTTGGCTGGCCCATCACAGTCCCCCTCTATGAAATCTGTTCCACTGTCTTATTTCAATTTATTTCTACTCCATTACATCAGTGTTTTGCATCTGTATGCATTCTTATCCTGAATATGATTAGTAAACTCAAATCAGGGATCGTGATGTGCCATTCAAAGGCTTATAATGAAACAATCAATTCCTAAAAAGCTCATAATCAAACAGAAGATGGAGGGGAAAAAAAGAAAGAACCAGCAGGTGAAGTGAAAGGTGAAATTGCAGAGCAGGACTGTTCCCAGGACTTGCTAGCATCCTGTCTCCTCACTCCACTTGAGAGGACCCAGAGGTTTAATACATGACTAGAGCTGCACAGTTTCCATTTTGCCTCTGCTCTGTATAGTCCCAATTCATAATACAGAGGCAATATGCACAGATACCCCAGTTTTAAAATAAGAACAATAAAAGTAAAAATTCCCTTTACAAAGGCTGCTTTCTTTGGTTGGGTATGAACACTTGACATAGTGGGGAGTATCATCGCAATAATACCTTTTTCCATTACTGACCAAGCAACATGCTTTTCATCTAGAGCATAAAACCAATGTCATTCCTCCAGGGACCACAAGAAAAGAAAAAAAGGTAGGGGAAAAGAGATAATGCAATTGAGATGGCAAGTAAGAATAGGCCTTTTGGATAGGGATTTGATCCAAAAGTAATGCTTTAGAGATAATGACAAGGAAAACAGTGTAAATTCTTCAGGGACAGTGCTGATTTCTGGTCTAATTCACAAAGATTACTTGCCATAAGGTACCACTTGAGTAATGTAAAAGAAAAGCACATAGATATGATGGGAAACGTAAGCAGCTGACTCCTTTATGTGGCAGTAAACTGGAGTAATCTATCCCTGTCCACTAATGTTTATAAACATATTGTAAACAAGCGTAAATGAACAGCTCATCTCTCTGGGGGGACCAGATGCATCCTTAACACTGATTAAGTGTTTTGTTCTGCCTGAGTGTCTGGCAGAGGTTTATGCTCCGAAGCAGAGGGAGGGAGACAAAGTAATGACAGTCTCATATTCTCTTGGCTCTTTAAATGCTTTGGGGTATTCAGCACGCAATATAGCATGTATAATTCTACTGATGATCGTTTTCCACAGCGCACCATGATGCGAGATACATTTTGCATGTCAGGTGTTTAAAGCTGGTTCCTGAGTCAACTTTCTTGCAGAGAAAACCTAAGAGATGTGCAGAAGCAGGAGCAGCAGCTGCACTCGGGGACGTCCCCTCACCTGCTTTCATCCCCACTTTGATACCACCAAAAAGGTCTGAATGTTGAGTCAGTGTCATGATAACATTCACATATACGGCACATTCTTCTTTTTTGTGCGTGTGTGTGTTGGTGAGCTGCCTTTCACTCTCCAGAAGCCTGGGCTCTAGAAATAGCAAAGCTTTCATATGTGTAGCTTCCCACAGAAGTTAAAGTCAGGAATGATTTAATAAGTCCCCTCGTTCATGTCCTGTGATGCTGTAGTCAGTTTGTACCGTTTTGTGAGGTGTAAATTTAAGAGCTGGATTTTATGGGCAGTTCTGCACTCTTTCTCTCCCTCCCCATCAATTAGAGCCACAAATGCAATTCATATGGACTCAGATGAACTCTTGGTTGGGTAGCAGGGTGAGGATTTGCTGCCATCTGTGTGCTTAGCCAAACAGAGATCAAAAAATCTGAGTACAGCTATTTGTTGGTGTGAAATCCTCAAAGCCAGCTCCTAAAGCTTTCAAGACACAGCATTTTCTTTCCTGAGAAGACATTTGCTATTTCTGAGAACTCAGCTGTGAAACCTTCCTCTGCTTTTCTGCCAAAATTCACTGCAAGAATGGAAACTGGTAGGAAAGGATGAAAGATGGACCTATTTTTTTCTAGAAACGTGGAGATTAGTGGGTGTGCTGTATAATAGTTCAATGGTTATTGTTTTATTCCTTTATCTTTTAGCCAGATTTTATTTTTCCCTACTTTACTGGTAAACTCTAAGCAATTTTGTGCTATTAAGTTAATGAAAAAAATGTTTGCAATTGACTAATTTACTTGTATTACTTGTGTTACCTTTGGTAGTCACAGTCAGTTCCAACAGCTGGCAGAGTAACTTTCGAACTTCTTCAACTTGCCCATATACTCTTACACTTTTAGCTAAATGGTTGAAGGACTTCACAGACCATCAGAAGTTGTGCATAAGTTGTAAGTGGCAGTGTGTGAATACATAAATATGTTTATGTTTTCTGTTATACCGACTACTTCTGTTTGCTCTGCTGCTGTGTGCCTAGTGTATCTCTAGGTTAGGGTAAAGGTGTCATGAAAAGATCACTCAGTTATTGAGTGTATAAGTAGCTAATACAAAAAAATAAAAGCACCATTCCTGTGGAGTTGTAAAACCTGTATCTTCAAAAATTATTCAAGCTGTGTGAGCAGTGCTAGTGCTGCATGGATATGTAAGTAGTCCCTGCTGTCCGCATATCCTCCACCCACTTAGGTTGTAAGGACAATGACGGTGACCCTAGGACGTCACTTCAGGTCCAGTTTAGGTAGAACCTTACCTTGCTGCTCCATGAGGCAAATGGCAAGTGCTGGATTTTCCTATTGCAGGTGTAAAGACCCCTGTCTGGGCTGAGGCGTTTGGAAGGGGAGATTTTTAAAGGGAAGCATCTTTCTTTTTTTTCAAGTGAAGTATCACGTGAAAAATCCACAGCACAAAACAATCTATTTAAAGATGCAAATGATGTAGACAGCAAAAAAGGTCAGGAAGATTGATAGGAAATTTAGGAAAGGTTTCTTTCCCTTCAGTGACATAGAAGATGGATTGCAGTACAAACAACATTAGCTTCTTATATTTTCCTTTTCCCTTTCAGGCTAACACATTAGTGTTAATGAACCTGGTTGCTCCTTATTTATTTGCACAGAAGTTCTAATGCACATATTAAAATAATTTTTCCATAACTGTGGATATTCTAGGATCTATTAGCTATAACAATTTACCTGTTCACAGAAAGGAATACTCAGTGGGAAAAAAAACCACAATCCTTCACTCCATAACATAGAGAAATAGATCCTCAGGGCAGCTGAAATGTCAGAAAAGCATTGGCATGCCAAATCTGCAGTCTCCCCCATTTGCGGGTTCATTGTCGTGTCTTTTTCTCATCATCAGTCAAGCAACTTTGGAAGTAAAAAGGGCAAACTCCTAGACACAGATTTGTGAAGTGTCTTTGCAGGCTGTTGGCAAAACTTTAAATGCGTGCTCTCTGGGGAAACTGGCAGCTCGTATGGAAGCAGGAGTTTACGTGTAACAGGTCCCAGATACCCCAGCATCCACATGTGAACTAAAACTCACTGCACATTTTAGAATCTGTATTCAGCAGCCTTAGTATTTTCAGAAAAGGGCTGTACTCATCACCTGAAATAACGGGCATCCCTATCCAGACAGAAACAGGACAGGAAAGAAACACTGAGACAGGAAGAATGGAAAAGTGGTTTTTAGAAAGAAACAACACATCACAATCTGGCTACACAGAAGACAGCTGTGTGACTTTCCCTGGTCATTCAGAGTCCCTCTGTACACAAACAAAAGTGCCTCTGCAAATTAAGAGCTCTTGAATAACTGTAATTTTTGTTCATAATTCAGGTATAATTGGAAGGAAATTCAGAATGTCTGTGTGAGTTAAGTTCATTAATTACTTCAGTTACAGGCACAATGCAGATATGAATTGCCTGAAAACAAAGTCCGGGGCTGTGCATATTCACAACCAGCAACTTAACATATAAGCAGCATCCAGCCTCTCCTGACAGGAGGTATTTACAGAGGATCGGAGAAGCAGCATGCAACAAAGGAGCACCCTATATTAATTGTTGGGGGTCAGTTCCCTGGATAACACACTCACTCTCCTGACCACAACTGATTTTAATTTCCAGGCAGAGTCTCTGATCTATACCTCATGTCTAGACTGTAGTTGTCAAAGAAGGCATTTTTCCTTCCTCTGGCACAGCCCAGAACGGACATGTAATTTCACGTCTCCTCAGCCTTGACATGTAAGTGAGGTTGTCACTTGTAATCTAGGGAGGAGGCATTTCACAGTGAAAGCAGATGAAATGGAGCCTTAAATTTCTTGCAGACTTTAATGCATCAGAGCTGAGAGCTGCAGCAAAGTGCTGGCTGAGTTACCCTACTCTCTCAGAGCATGTTACCTGTTCCACAGCACTGAAGGCATGTGGTGTGTGCAGTGCTGGAAAGGTCATTTTTCCATTGTATCTCTAATCAGCAGAGTGTGAAGAAGAGGAGGAGAGAGACAATACAAAACTGTACAAAAATGACTTAGATTTCTATAATATACACATTTGTAAGCAATTCCTGCATTAATTGGTGAATCGATTTTTTCCTCTTCTGGCTATTCCTCCCACTTAACTGTTTGTTCAGTTTGACTTGTATTATCTATTGCCATGGAGAGATTCATCTTTAAAGCTGTTTTAAAAATAAGAAATAAGTTCTGGCATCCCTCAGCAGGTTACTTTCTACATTCTCTCAATGAAAAACTGTCCCTAGAGAATGGACATGGCACTCATTCCTATGCAAAAGAAAAAGAATCTATGCATTTTGTTGGCTGGGCTGACTCTTTGCTTTGTCTGGAGAGGTGCTGTCCATGGGTTAAAGGCAAAACTTCAAAGATGTTTCATACTGTTCAGGTAACAGTGCTACCTTCCATGACCACATGGACTGGCCTGCTGTGCACAATGTCTGTGGACTTCCAGGGAGCCACAGCTTTTACATCAGCTACAGACCTGAGAAGCGTCTGAACCTGTCCTGCTTGGGAGCCTCCTTTGCTACCTCCTAACTTGATCTTCTTGAAAAATGCTCCTGGTGACTTTAAACAATGCAGCCCACGTTTTCCTGCCTTGCTTCTCCTTCAAAATGTTGTTGATATCCCCTGCCATTTCTTTTTAATCCACTCTTATTTAGTCCCTGCTGTGGTTTCTATGTATAAGAGATGCTTACTATAAAATATCTCACCATGCAACTTTCCATTCACTCTGCAATACAATGCATATGACAGGTTGTAGGGCATCTCACTCATGTAAAGCTGTGGGTTGCCCACTACTGTTACTTAATGCATATGTAATGAAGAAAAAATCGGGAATGAGTAACGGTTATAGCTGATTTGACCTTACTTCATACAATGTGAGGCTATTTCTGGCAATCATGATCTCATTGTAGCTTTAATGACCTCATCTAATTATTGCTAACTCAAAGACCTTTAGTACTTTAATGTGAGTCAGAGAATGCACACCAGAAAACTAATGAACTCATCACACTGTGCTAGTCTTTAACCAGAAACAGGGATTCATTTGGAAAATTAGCAAAAAAATACGTTATGGAAAGGAAGCTTGAGATTATTTCACATTTCTTTCTCTGACTTGAAAGAGGAAATTGATAATGACATTGCTGGAGAAAAAAAATAGATGAAAGTAATACTATTGATTTCTGTAAACTATTTAGTTGAGTGAAAGGGACAGAGTAGCAATGTGTTGCAATTCTGGAAAGAAGTATAGAAAGGCACATTGTGTTTATTTTTGACAGGTATGGCTCATCTAGATTAGCCTGTGAACACAGGAAAGTAAATAATAAGAGAATCACGTAATTTAGGAACAGAGAAGTTACTGAAGCACCCACACAAAGTATCATGGCAAAACAAAAAGAACATTAATTTCTCCATGTGGAAGGTGTAAAATTAGGCCATGTACTAAAATATTTTTCTTAGTATTTTCTCTCATTAAGCACAGATCTGTTAATGAACAAGCTTTGCTCTTTCTAATCTGTTAAAGAATGAGAAATCTGTGTTTCCTACTAGCAGATAGAACAGGTTATTATAATCCATTAAACTCCCCAAATCAATGTTTTCCCCCAAAATATAAAAGTAGAACATCAATACCGTAACATAGTGAACTTTAACAGCAGGGCACTCACTGCATATTAATCAGCTTACAAAGAGGGCCTGAAAATGTCATGAGAATGAGGTGCCTTATGAAATTTCAATTCATTTCTGCTTCTGGCCAGACAAGGAATATTTAGACAACAGGCTTTTTATACATTACGATGGTACTTTGATTCCCAGTCTGGAAGAGTACCTGTGAAACAGAGTTTTCCTCACATGGAATATAGGACAGTTTTGGCACCTTTTTGTTTATTTATTTGCTTTGTTTTTCTGACTTTAAGGCAAAAATGGCTTTGAAAATTGGTTTAAAAAAGCTCCAATGGAGCACTTTTTTCCATGCAAAATTCAAATTCATCTGCATCTAAATGTTTTGGAGAGGAGTTTAAAAAACACAAGCAAATACAAGCAACCACATTTCCTGCCAGTTTACTTGGTGACCTCTCAGCACCCACATGCTGGTATGGGTCTCCCAGTTTAGTGACTATTCTCACAGTACTCTCACAAGATGCTGGAAATTGTGTTTCTTCAGTACTGGCACCCACTTGAAGAAGGCTTCAATTTGTCAAGATCCTCAGCTGAGGTGTACAGGGAACGTGAAACCCTGGACATAGTGAGAAAGTAGGCTACCAAACTCTAAACATGAGGATCCCACATTTTGTAGGTCCATGACTGGATCCCAGCATGCCCAGGGACTGGGAGTCTCCAGAGACCTCTATGCTGTCATAGCTCGTGGGGCAGAAATGCTGTTCCAGTTCAGGGACAATATGGATAAGAATACCTGAGATTTACCATCACATCTTTCCTCCCTTGCCCTGATGCCTACACTGCTGCAGCTTCTCATAAACTCCAAGCACTGTATTGATTTTTATCAATTGAAAATTTGGCCCTTACACTCAATTATCGAAAGATACAGCTTCAGAATATCAGGAGAAGAGAATATCGTTGATCCTTCTTTACTGGTGATGTTTTCACTCATTTTTTTCAAAACATACAGGCTTCTGTTTATTCAATAAAGACAATTGCTGGCAGTGCTCTCAGTTTATACACATAATTAAACATGAAATGAATCAACTTTGGAATACAATCCCAAGCAATTTGCAGTTTTAGTCCTGCTAAATCAGTCAAAATCAAAAATTCATCCTTTAAAGAATACAAAATTATCTTTTTCCTCCATCAAAAAAATGAAGTGGTCTTAGCAGTGAGAAGACCTGACACATAATTTCTGTTGATTGATTTGGAAAAAAAACAGTGTTAGAAGATAATTTCTTTGAGGTGAATCATTGTTTATTCAAAACTCAGTGTTCAGTTTATCTGATCTCTCCACGTGGGATTAGTTTGGATATAGGAAAAACCAACTTGCAAGTGGAATGGGATTCAGGGGTTAGTTTCTTTCATTTTTCTCTTTGCAGAAACGTTAAAACTTGATGTGTTCAAATGATCCATGTTGCTGATAGTAAATTCCTCAGTGACTCACTTCTGCTTGTGTATGCAATATATCCTGGAGCCCTCTCTGACCATTTGATTCAGCACTTACTGGAATCAATTTATAGGCTGTCCCTTTGACTTCATTAAGGACAATCTGCACCAGTTGGAAGCACTTGGATGAAACCAGGTGTAGTGCAATTCTGTGTGTGTGTATGTGCGTGCACATGCAGAGCACTTGTGTCATCCAGAGAGTCTCTGCAACACTTCTACTCATCTAGAAGTAGGGTAGAAAGATTTTTCATCCCTTGGGGTTGTGTACAATAGGTGTCTGTTTAAGCTAGTAAGGTCCACAGACACGGCTGTAACAGGGAGTCCTCTAAGCACCTTCATAGAATCATAGAATTGTAGAATGCATAGAATATTTTGGGTTGGTAGGGACCTTTGAAAGTCAGCTTTAAGGCTGTTATTTTTAGAGTATGGCTATCCTTTGTCTGTACCCCATCTCACAAAGGTTAACAAGTGAGGAAAGATGAAAATTAAACCAGAGTTGCTGCTGGAGTGTGTTGTCTTTAACCAAACATAACTTGCAAAGATGATATGAGGAAGGATACTAAGCCTCTACAGTTCAGTGCATTGTTACTGTTCTCAAGGTACAGCTATTTCTCTCCTTTTATAGTGGCACATACAGATGTTGCTCTAGTAGCAAATTCTGCCTTTAAAAGAAACATAACCACCTTTCAAAAAAATACTGATCCAAGTTCTGACACTATTGTATCAGAAGAGCTTTTATTTTTTCACTTTTGGCCTGGCAAGCCTCTTTGGCACGGGATACTTCCATCAGTACCTGAGGAAAGGAAAGAAAGAGCGGAGCAGTGTGATAAGTGGCCTGCGCTTTGATCGAAAGCAGTAACATGCAGTGCCAAAATCTCCCCACTTTGTAAGCATAGTTCTGATGGATGTGAGCACTCCTGTCCTCCTGTGTATGTCAGCTGTGACACTAAATAGAGAAAGCATCTCAGCATATCGGATCCCGATGTGTAAATTCTCATTTGGTTTGAAAGAATGGCTGGAGATCAAGCATGACTTTTGACTGCACACAGTGATTTGAGCTTCCCTGCAAAGTAGTCGTTCCTATCTGACATACTGCACTGCATTGCACAACTTCAGATACTATTCTGAAACAGGGTACAAAGTAGCTACAAGAAAACTAATAAATAGAGATTGTATTTTCTACAAGTTAAAAACTGAAATAGAGCACAATCACGGCAATTCTGGCAATTACATATTCTGTACAGGCACAATGATATAGTGGGCTTCACAGTTTGGAAATTCAGTGTGCTTTTCTTCTGTTCCTAATAATTTTGATACAATAATTCCATTCAGTCTCTTCCTGATGAAAAGAATTTGTGGCATTTGTGGAGACGGAATATACCTAGGCCTTTACAAAAATAACAAAATCCACTCTAGTTTATGTCCACATTATCTCCAAATGAGAGAAAATACAAATCTGAAAACAGGGGAGAGAAAACAATTGTTTGAATTTTACAACTAATGATTTGCATCTAGGATGAGCAGCATGTGCCCACCAGAATATAATATTACACTGGCGTTTTATTATGATTTTAGTTTTGCTTTTGTTACTTTAAAGTGAATATCATATGTCTAAGGTTCTGTGTCTCTCTCTTGTGGTACAGTTTGGATGTGGGGTAGACAATGTGAATGTACAAATTGTCAAAGTACCTATGTTGGCATCACACTGTTGAATGCATCTGGACAGAAGTCCTTTTTTTTGTGCTGAGACCTGCCGTTCACTCTGTGGACCAAACTATGAAGGCAGAGATATCCTCATGGAGAATTAATTCTGTCCTTGTTGTGATGTCTCACAGACTAGAAAGATCATATTCTTCTTGATCACAAAGTGCGTGTGTTCAGTGCACCTGTGGCAGTGCAGTAAAGAAATTTACAAACACTCTGTATTTCAGGTTAGTAGTTCTTTAGGGTAGGGTGGAAATATCCCTACTCATCCTGCCTCCCTGCCTTTGTATTTCCATTAACAGCAGTAGATCAAAGTATGATTTCTTATTCCATTTTGATTGCAACAGGACTCAGGAGTCAGCTGAGGCAAAAGATGAATATTTGTGTGTATAATATCAAAGTTTGAAGAGCAATGGAAAATGTTAATATAACTCAACAAGGACACAATAAAAAACACAAAGGAAAACACATGAAAGCAAACAGTAAATATGTACAAATCATAAAAAAAATTGAAAAGGAAATGAGGTCATTTAAGGTCACTTAAGCTCCAATATGCAGCATGGATCATTTCACTCATCTCCTGTATTTAGCAAAAACATCCGCTTCACTGGCAGTTGCAAGATGGATGACTGTGAGCCTCATTCAGGTTGGCAACGAGTCTCAGATCTCTGTAACAAAAGTGTTGCCTCTGATTTCAACAGGATTGCCTCTGATTCATGTAGCTGTGAGCAAACGGAACAATTAGCACCAGACAACTTCACCACCTCCTCTCACACAGTTCCAGATCTCACAGACAGTTGTGACATAACTCATCTTAAGCATGAGCCCTCCACAAAAGCTGTTTTCATAACTAGAGTTTTGCTTTGAACTAACTTCTGTCATCGTAGGCTGCTTCATTAATTCTGTGAAGCAGGCAACAGCTAAAGTGAAAAAAATCCAGACATCATCATTGATGTCTTGTCTAGGTTACTCTTGAAATACTTGCAGCCTTTCACTTGCCACTGGATATTTAGGATGACTGTAAGATAAAGTGACAAAAGAGTAAAAAGAACATATTTTAAAACCATGGAATTATAAAATTATGTCTAATAATTTCTAATTTCTAATAGTAAAATACCATGTCATTGCAAAGTAATAAAAATGTAATAAAATTGAGTTCTTAAGAAGATTTAAAATGTAATTTTGTCTTTTAATGTAGTAACAATTATACAATTAAAATTGCAAAATCTCATACAAAGCCCAGAATCTCCTGCCATGACAGAATCAAAGATTCTCACCGCATCAGGTTCATAACGAAGTCTCTACATACAAAAGACTAATATAAACTCAGGGTTCCTAAGTTGAATTGTGGGGCTTGATTCTGACTGTGCTTAGGTGCAGTGTAAATCAGAGTGCTGATTTCCATCAGCCAGTGCATCTGTTTGGGTTGCTAAATTTGCAGTCAGCCCCACTCAGCTTTCTCCAAATCCTACGCTAGAAGCTTGCCCCTTGTTTGTTTTGGTTTGGTTTTTTTTTGCATTAAAAGACCTGTAAGTGGATTGATAATGTCTGGAGACAACCCTAGATGTTTGTGATATCCAACACTCCATCACTTCACTTCAGTCCCAGAATGTCTCCATTTGCCAGCTCTGTCTTCTTCCTTCCCAAAATGTCCCAGAAGCAAAAATATCAAAGGACTGCAATACAGTGAGATATTAAAGCTTGGGACCATTGAAAAACTACAGTCACAAAAATAGACCATTTCATTTTCTTAATGAATCTTGGATAGTTTTGACTTTCTGTTAAAATGAGAATCTTAGCCCTGAGGTGGGGAGGGAAATGTATAAAAATGAGGCTATAGGTTCTTTCTATTGACTTCACAACGTTAGCAACTCTCTTTGATAGGTAAAAGCGCCCATGCTTCCCAGATAACACATTCAGTTCATTAATGAATCAGGCTAGAAAAAGGCAGAACTGACAGCCCAGCAAAGAGAAAATTTTACAAAATCTACCTGTTCTTTCATATTTCTTTGACTGTTGTGGGACATCCAGAATGATTTTGTCTTTTCATCCCCCAAATATAAGCTCCTAGTCAAACACATAATCTCCATTATGTGGTTAAATCACATTTTAACTAGCATAATACCTGATAAACCAAAGAAGCTTTATCAGTTATATGTAACAATTCCTTACATTTAAGAAGACAAATCACTGCTATTCTAAATATGTGCTTACACAAATATATCAGAGTTTTTAAAAACCTAAAATGATGCTTAACAACATACGTCCAACTACATAGATCCAAAGCAATCGAGAATATAGAATGGAACCAGGGCTTTTGAATTTAAATGACCAATTTTGTCAATGAATCAATTTCAACAAGAGAAGTTAGAGCACAAATGAAAGCAGCTTTAGGGCCTGTTTAAGATGGTAAAAACGTATTTGTTTACATCTTCTTCATGCAATATCTATCTAGTATTTAATCTATATTAATTTTGTGGCCTTCCAAAGTGTAGGCGTCACCTATTAAAGGGAGAAGAAACCCGTATGTTAAAGATCAAGGAGGTGAGTTATATCTTCAAAAGCCAAGAACTTCAAAGGTTGAAGATCTGTAATGACATTCTTCCAGACAGGACCTGACTGTACTTATGGATATCATCTTTGAAGTAGTGTCTGATGACAGTAAAACAGTTAGGGGTTTCATAAAGGGATAGGGACAGACTCACAGGCTGGTTCATATAACTGTACCTCAAAAGTAAAATCACAGTTGGGTTGGAGGAAAGGGTGGGTAGGAATTCACTGAAATTTCTCCAAACTTCTTGACTTAAGTGAAATTTTGATTTTTTTGAACGATTTCTTATTAACTGCAGCACATATGTGGACATGCCAAGAAGGTCAGAATATCTTTCTGTGAGAAGGCAGGCCAAGGAGAACCAGCCCTGAAGATGTCTAGCTGATGGGAAAGAGTCAGTATTTAAATACTGCTCAGAAGTTGGAGGTGTCCCAGCCAACATTAGAAATGAGTGTTGGCGCCAATACACACTATGGAAAACTTCTACAGATGTCTCATTTCGCTTGTTTGTACCTTACCCTTAACTATCTTCATTTGGTCACAATTATTGCATTGCAAGAGACAATATATAGTGGATGCCTGTCCCCCTCTATACTGAATTTGCACTCTGTCCTCGGCAAGTTTATTCACCTTGAAGTGTCCTGATGAATTGCCAAAAGTCATCCACAACTTTGATTACACATCAGGAAAATTTCAGCCCCAAGTCTGACTAATATCTAACACATATGACTTGTAATTAAGCTATTTGAGCACATTTATACTTCTGAGAGTATAAATAAAAGGAATGAGACTTTTCAGAGAACAAACATCGTCGTTATGATCTTTATAGCACTGTGAAGGTTGCATTAGTCAGCATGACAATCGGCTATCTGTACACACAAAGTGGGGAAAACAGCCCCATCCTATACATCATTATTGCCTTGTACTGCACCTCCTTTGCCTACTGTGTAAGAGCAGAAAACAAACGGCTATTGGAACTACACATTGATGAAAAATCATGTTTACTGTCTCTTGTTTTAATTTCTTCTAAAGTCTTATTGGTTGAAAGACATAAGAAAGAATTTTCTTGGAAATGATGTCACTGTGATTTCTTCACCCTAGATGTGTGCTTTCATCTAATGAAGGAGCTTTATTTCAGAGAATGTTTTAGGCTACAAAAGATACAGCACCTTATGATTACAGAATCCGCCCCTAATCTCCCAATCAGCCATTCATTACCTCATGTTAAAAACAAACAGAAATCCTGTAGTGGGTAAGAAATTCAACTATAATTCTGCCTGATGCATTTGTTCTCTAACTGAACCGTGAATGTGTGGGAGAGAGATTCATCCTGCAGACACGCAAACATGAAGCTTTTCTCCTTGCTGTTTCTTGTAGTAAGGATTGTGCTGATTGTGCAGGGTCCTGAGACACACAAAGCAAAACTGGAAGAGAAGTTAGGTCAACCAGTATGGTCCAGCACTTACTGCACTGAAATGGGAATGCCTACGATCTGTTTCTGGTTCTGCTAGGATCTGCTCTGGCTTTGAGCAGGACTCCTCACCGCTACATGCCTTGGTTTTTGCTCTGACCTCTCAGCTATACCATATTCTCACTATTTGTTCTAGTGCTGTACTTCTCCAATTGAATGTCAGCTGTGGCTATCAGCCACCATCATTTATAATAGTAAATAAACATAATAGTAGATAAATCTAAGTGATAACATCTCAGAACGTCCACCGAGGCTCAACACTTTGTGTGTATATGCATGTTTATTGGTGCTCATTATAGTGCTTGTTTCACAGGGAAAACCTCTACTCTTTGTGAAAGAAAGAGTTTTGGTGGAGATGGGCTGAAATGAAATCAGTCATTTGTGCTGAGGAAGCATGAGAGCTAAATCGTAGCTGTTTTCTCAAAACATCTGACAGGACACATAAAATCTATTTACAGAATATGTTTACAGAAAAGATTGGTCAAAAACAACAACAAATACTCCTGCTATTTGTACCTTGTGTGGCAGTCACAAGAAGGGAAAAAAACGCAGCTGTGAATGTCACATAGAGATATTTCATATCACCTCATCCCCAACACAGACTCACCTACCTCCAAGCCACTGTGACTCTGCTCAGCAGCTGGTAACCATTTGATTTGCTGCAGTAAATCACCAGGGGAGCTAACCACTCCTACGCAACTGTTGGGCTCTTGACTCCTAAGGACACTGGCTGTAAATAGCCCAGCTGATGTCAATGGCAGGTGGATGCTTGAATGCACAGGAGTCATGCTCATATGCTTAATGGTCCTCTCACATAAAGGAGTAAAGTAGTTATCACAAGACAAGGGGTGGCACAAGGTTGGCCAGCACTTCTCTGTCTCTGTATACTTCTGACCCTACCCCTACTCCTGCACAGGACAGCAGCATGCTGTTAAAATTGAAAGAGGACAATATAAGCAAAAGTCACCAAAGCTGTTCAAATGTCTGAGTGTCTTTTTAGAAGAGAATAGAGGTGGATATCCTGGCCAGCGGAAGCAGACAGACACTTTTTAGTTCAAAAAAGAAAAAAGAGGTTTCTGTGGTTCAGACAAGGCTAGACCTGGCATAAGCCAGAAGTATGGTTGAATCTAGAAGTTTGATCAAAGGAACAAATTCTGAACATGGACGGAAACCTCTCATGAAAGATTCGCTTTTGTTCTTAGTGAAATAAACCATGTTAAGATGGATAGAAAGAAGATAACTAGAGCTTTATGTTGTAAAAAAGCCATATATTAACACAATTAAATTCATGGCTTATGACATCCTTCCCGCTGTGTGCTATGAACAGCAACAGAGAAATCCAAACAGAACTGGCCAGTCCTCTCTGTTCATTCACAAGAAAAAAAAAAATCAGCAAAAGCTCATTTCTCATAAATTGTGATTTTTCCAGTCAATATCTTTCTGCAAGTCTAATAATCTTGAATGCATACACAAGAGGCATTTCCAGCTCAGCTGACATGACTAAGTAATAAAGTTAGGCATAAGAAGTTGTATAGTGTTCTCTATCCACTAAGCATATTGGAAAAAGATTAATTCTCATTTTCAGGCACTGTATTTTAAAAAATATGTACATACATATTTTCTGAAAATAAGAAGCAACACTGTGTTATATTCCAGTTACGTCTTTCTTCTTAATTGAGAAAAATGTTAGAAAACAAGCTGATATCAGCCTGCCTCTGTGGCTACTGTTTTATTTAGACACAGAGTAGTTTGTTTTAATTTATAATACTTAATGCACAGTGGGAGTTTAGAAGAGACTGCTCCATCCTTCAAAGAACTAAATGGCATGCAGCAAAAGAAAATGTTTCTATGACTGCTTTAAATCTCTTGGGAAACAATGACTTGAAAGGTACTATTGTCCGAGCGTTGATATAGATTACCAACAAAGAGCTGGCTCCAGTAGGTCACCAATTACATCTAGGCAACAGAAATGGCTATTTAAGTTTCAGTCCCAACTTCACAGCGTGAGCCATCTCAGTGTTATTTATTTACTCTAATATAGTTCTCAATCAAATACCTTTTACTCGTTATATAGGTACTCATATGACTCTCCTGCATACTACTCTGCTGAATGGCCTAGAAAGACCTAACAAATAACTAGAGGTCAATCATGTACTTCTGCCCTGGGGATCGTGATTTAAAAGATCGGTATCACATTTTGGTCTTTCTGCTTGGACTGTAATTTTAAAAGTAGATGACACAACAATGCATGAAATGAGTTTTTAAAATGGAATGAAAAATCATTTTCCAATACACTTTAAACTGCCTTTGTTAACTCCCACACTCAGGAACTTTAATGGCACAGTGCTAAGAGGCATATTCCTAGCTGATGCTAATCATTATATCTTGTATTTGCTTCAGCAGTGTTTATACCAGCAGTGGATCCGGCTCAGTAATTGCAGCCTACAATATATTGCCTTTAAATATTTCCTCTCATTTCCTCACTCCTTATTAACATTGAAATGTCATTTATTGAAGCAGGTTAAGGATTTCAGAAGCTTTCATTTGATATGGGTTAGCTCCACACAAGTTGCGATCTCCTTGGCAATATTTTTGATTTTCAATTTGCACATCAGCTTTCATGTGAGCTGAATATCATGCACTCAGCTCCTTGTCACTTCCAGCTCAGGAAATTAAATAAATTAGCATTATTGGATTTTTGTGGCACTTTACATCTCTGCTAGATCAATGAAAGCCAAAATGGCAAAGCCGGCATTCTCCTGAGTGAGATGTCTGCTTGGGCGCTAAACTCATACAAAAATATAAATTTATAGGCACAGTCTCCTGTGTGTGGAGAAACCATTAGACTGGGCAGTCTTTGAGAAAGAAAATTCCCAGGATCGTTTTGTGGGGACATGGGGTTTAGTTATCTGTATGATGCCAATGACTCAGTTACATTTACCATTCCAGTTACATTCTGTACCTTCTATTTGCTGCACTATTAGTCACTATGCAAACCTCCAGTACTGGAACAAAATTATATGTACTTGAAGGAAACTCACCGTATTTGTGTGGGGTTTTCTTTCTTCTCTGCTTAGTTAGTTTTGGTTTCAGGCAGTGCTTGAAGGTTTTTTGCCAAGATTTACTTAAAGCTGTCATATGATTAAACCTACTGATTCACTCCTGCACATCCAGTGCCCTGTGGTACCATGTCGTGATGCAAGGATAATTCTCCCACTGAAGGCACACAATAGATCCACTTGAACTCTTGGTAGTATCTTTCTTGATCTAAGAGGCAGACAATCATATCCTTGATAGCTCCAAGAGGACCAAAAACTCCTCCCAGACTCTGCTTAATAACTAGAGCATGCCACAGAGATGGAGGGCTGGTCTCTTTTATCATCTCACTATAGTTTTCATATGCTGGGGATGAGGCTCAGATCAACCAAAACAGTAATCACTAGATCTGAGAAAAATTCATGCAATGAAATAAGACAGAAACTACTTCATTACTCAGTGAGGGCCCATATATCTAGCAGGAAACTTACCTACCAGCCTGACTTTGTTGTACTGATGTACTCTCAGCTAATGTATCTAGAGCAGAAGAGCCTCAGCATTGATCATGTGGGTTATATCAATGCTACTGCTCAGGGTATCCCTGACTGTGCCCTACTGGCTTGGCTGCCCTGTCCTCTCTTTTCTGAAGGCATCAGATGAGCACCAGGTGTGTAGAGTGCTCCTGATGATGGTCACTTGATGTAGTTGCTGAGACCACTCACAGGGAGCCTATCACCACTGCACCCATTACCCTTGAGAGATGCCACAGTTCTCTGCNGAGTGCTCCTGATGATGGTCACTTGATGTAGTTGCTGAGACCACTCACAGGGAGCCTATCACCACTGCACCCATTACCCTTGAGAGATGCCACAGTTCTGCAGAGAGAAAGAGATGGTGGGAAGAACAAAAGGAGGGCAGCAATGGAACCATGTTCAATCTCCTCCACCTGAGGAACTGAGATGATGACAGAGTACATTTCTAAATTATATTTTTTGCAAATCATTTTCATAAGAAGGAAGGGACTCATCCAGTCCATCTGCTGTGGGAATTTCCTTTGGACTAGATCCAGACTCTTATTGAAAAAAAAGTGTGTTAGTGGAAGGTTTGTTTTTCACATCTACCCTCAGAGAAAAAGTGTCAAAGTTCTACCTAGAAAACTGCACAAGTCCATCTTTTCCTGAAAATCTTATGACAAGAAGCCCACTACCCTGGATATGAACAAATCAGTCCATTCTGCAAACATCTCAATGAAAGCATCATCTAAGTTTTCCATCAGGAAAATGCTGTGTAGTTGTCATCTGGTTTTGATCCCCTGCCTTGGATCCTGCCAGCTGAGGAGTTGTTACTCCCTGCCTGGTGCTGGTGGGCAGCAGTGGGAGTTCATACTGCTCCAAGCCACTCTTACTCAGGCTCTGGAGAGAGGTGGGCTGGCCCACAATTTTGGCACAGGGTAATAGCCATGTGGTACGCAACATACAGCTCTGGACCTCTTGACTCACTGTCCACTTCACAATGACCAGGGGGTTTGGTAGACTTAGGAGGCTGCATTTACTCTCCATCAAGTCTCTAAACATGTGGATCATATCATCTGAACTCTTTTGTGCTTTAGAAACAGTGAGCTTCCTCTAAACTCTCTGAGGCTTACAGCAGATTTTCACAGACTCCGGTTGTTTTATTTTTTTTAACTCCCTGCTGGCACTTTAAAAACTCTGGCAAATCAATAAAAATGTCTTCAAGATACTGTTTAACAGCCTTTCACTTAACCTGTGCTCTTTCAGAGCTCTCCATGTTCTTATGTCCATGAAGAGTTCTCCTATGCCCTGAAGCAACCTCCAGATTATTATTCTGGTATACACATACCACTAATGCTAAATGGTTCTTTTCACTTGTGCACACATCAACTAATCAACGTTAGAGACCTGCACTCATCAATCTGAAAGCCTGCTTTGCCATCATCACCACCGAGGCCTATAGATCAGTAATATGATATTGTTTATATAAAACTCAATAAACAAGACCTGTCTGAGGCTTACATAAGGTTTCATTCATTCTAATAAAGTAAGTGCAACTCTTATGAGTTTTAGCCCATCAGATTTTGTAAACTGCTTATTCACTTCAACAATCACTGACACAAGGATATTGTTGTATCCAAGCCTAGGTCAAGCAAGACTTACTTGATCTCATCCTATTTCCATAATAATTTCTGTCATTTCTCTAAGAATAAGAAGGTAAGGGCACTTTTATTGCCGCAATAAAAACAGCAAAGTGATCTTCTGATGGCACTTAATTAGATTCATTTTATCTTCTTTGACTGAGCATGACATACTGTAACCCTTATTTATGAAGTAAAAATGAATGTCTTATGGTTCCTAACACAATTGAAGAAGAAATTACCATGGTATTCAGCTTAATCTGTGTTTGTATCCGACATAAATGATCTTAAGATAAATTACAGGAAATTATTTTCTACTCCTGGTAACCATAACAACAGATGAGAATCAGTTCTAGTTCAACCTACAGACTGTTCCTGAACTCTTCCATAATGTGTAATAAAAATTGTAAGACAAAAGCAATCCACAGACTTTCATTTTTGTTTGTGTAGGAACAATTTATGAAACACTAAAAAGTAATTTTAAGTTAAGCTTCAGTCTTTCAGCTCTCCATCAGATATAGGCTGTATAGTGCCTACTGCATGAGCTGGCAGGTAGCAGGTCAGAATAGACCAAAAAGACGGCAGCACAGCAAACAATTTGGATCTGGGTTGCCCTGACATCATGAAATTGGAGTTTAGACTACAAAGAGTACTGGATGTCCTGCAGGACAGCGCTTTCAAGTTACTCATTTACACCAACCAGGGACCTAATGCGTGATAACTCAAAGTCAGTAAAGCTAGGTCAGTTTACATTAGTTTACATCAGACCATCTGCAGTTATTTCTTCCCTTTCTGAAAAACATTTTACAGATAATAATAAAATTATATAGCAATTAAGTAGTGAGTCATTGCACCCTGTGGAAGCAATTCAATAGTGAGGCAGCATCCATCCTGCAGTGATTAATTATTTGGTTTAAGAAACAGATCTTCTTCCATTGAAACATCTGAAGGTCACTGCATTTAGTTGGAGTATGTCTAATCCCGGCAGATCAACACACACAATACAGGCTGTGAGTGTAGCTTTCCCTGCAGAATCAAATAGCAAACCATTGCAGCAAGAAGGGAAGGAGGTTCAGCTAACAGAGATTCACTCTGCCGCCTTATGCAGTTCCACTGAACGAAACCCCACTAAAATCAGATTATTTTATCCAGGTGATCTGGCTTGATCCTCATACCTATCAATGAGCACCAGGTTTAAAGGTCTTAATGTGTATTTTAATAAACTAGTATGTTCAGAGATAAAAAGTTGGAGTTTCTAACTTTCTGACATACAAGGAGAAAGCAATATCAATATCACACTTAAAAAAAATAAGACTGGAAATTCTTGATGATGGCAACACCGTTTTATGATTTATAAGAACAGTTGCATTCCACTCTAATTTCCCAACTGAATAGCAGATGCTCTTCAGTAAAAAGCTGTTATCATTTTATCTGTTTTACAATATGTCGTGTATATTTTGCCAATCATATTTTGGCTCTCATCACAGTGTCTGCTGTAATGCAATCATAAGCTTGTTTAATCAGTTCAGCATAATCTGGCACTTTCAACACTGCAAGCACGCACACGCACGCACACACATGCAGATCATACATTGCCCATGCTATTCCATTTTGCCTTGTAAAATGGAGATGCATCGCTCCATCCATTTCTTAGGCAGAACCCACCTTTGAAAATCTGTGTGAAGTTCTACTTAAAATGGATGGCACAATATGCTATGTGGCTTTTTACCTGTCTGAGCAGCTATTCATTAAAAAACATGGCTTTAATTGGTGTTACCTCACGTTTGTTTTAAAGCAGATTATTAAGTTACACATAGCATGCTGCACATTGCTGTTTTGTAGTTCAAAACTGTGAATCAAAAAAAGCTACTTAAACTTTGTACCTGTGCAAATAAAGACTTTCATCTTCACAAGCTTAACAATTTATCCTCCTAAACTCATCCATCAATCTGTAGACTTATTTCCCTTGAAAATGCCTGCTATTTGGTTGCAAGCTCTGGTTATTTCCAAGGCTGCTGACACCAATTTACATGAACATTCCCATTTAATGTATCTATTCATAAAGAGGCACATCCAGCTTGAGCTGAGTTCATTCTGCGGTACAGAAATGTTACAGAAGATGGCAGCTGAGTTTTGTGCCTTCTCAGCTCTTCACTTTCTTTGCTGTCACCCTGTTATTCCTGTGATGGTTGTTCCTGCTGGCCCCCAGCTGAACTGACCACACGGGTCCGTGGTCAGTAGCTTTTACTGGGCCTTGTAAATAAAAACTCCAAGCCAACATTAATAAAAGTAGTCCTCAGCACTTTTATACACTGCCATTACACACTGTATGCTTTTCATTAAAGGAGAACTAGAAACTTAACCTTTCATTGGATGTCACATCATCACAGTCATAGGGTGTAACAGCTCCAGCAAAAACCCTCTGATTGACTGCACAAGGGGTGACTATTTCAGACTTTTTCAGCTGTGGAGGAACCAGTGCAGTCACACTAATGTGTTAAGTCTCCCTGAAAGAAAGTTTTCTGGCTAAATCTTTCCTGGAGACAGAAAGTAATGGAGGTAGAAGTTTCTCACTGCTGTAACAAGGGCTGGTGCCCATGTACATGGTAGGACACTACCTTTGCTTCGACTGCAGAGAGTGGTAATATGCTACAGCTTGTGCTCAGGTGATGCACCACTTGGCTCATCCTAGAATTCAACTTTGTGAGCTCTAGGGCACCCTCTTTGATTTCTGATCTACTCAGTGCTGGACAGCCAATAGATGTGGATTAGGAGCTGGCCAGGAAGCATGAAAAAAATCTCTTTGAGAACTGAAAATTTATGAGATGTTTAAAAAGAAAATGTTTTGATAGAAACATAGCATATTTGGGGACATCTCCATCAGTTGATTGCAGTGAAAACAAAATCATTTTCTTTCAGTTAATGATGCAATAAAATTGCATCATAGCAGAGGTCACGAGAAGTCTCTGCCTCCCACCACATTCAAGAGACTCTATATCTACAGCTTGCACGTCCTTAGTTCAGATAAAGATGCAGAGCCTCAAATAAGCCCACAGAGATCTAGGTCTGAGACGGTGTGATTGCCGTTCTATCTATGTGAATACATTGGGGAAACATTGGGGAAGCGCTACCTGTGAGCAGGTGTTGCCCATAGTTAGGCATGGAAGGGTTTAGAAAGAAAACATTGCCACCAGTGGCAGTCTGTGGAGAAATGCTAGTGATACTCAAAAGAAGTACCAAGCTCAGAGCCCAGATTCCCTCTGATTGCACTACCAGATTGTTAACGTGGTTTGTGGATGCAGGTCATCGATACAGATAATGCAGATGGGAATATCTTTTTGACTATATCAGAAGGCAAGGGAACACAGTGCTGAGCCTTCTAGAAATGGCAATGAAGCTGGGTAATACAAATCCCATGCAGTGATTTCTTTTGCCTCCCAAGAGATGTTGGTAAAAAAACACATTTGCCTGTGAAGCAAATTTTAAAGCAAACCTCATACTGTCCTTGAAGTGTTTATTTGCTCATTTGGCCAGAGAAGAGAAACACCTCTGCGAATTATCTCACCAGTTACAAAAACCTCATCAGAAGGTAGATAATGAAAACTAATTTAAGGTGATGCTATCTGCATTGGAGGAAAAGGCACAACCACACAACCCCATAGACTTCAGTGCATCAGGAATCTGCTAAATTTTCCCAACAGAAATGATTGACTAAAGCAGGTCAAAAGTTTCAGTCAACAAAATGAAATAATCTGCCATGATCTTGTTTCAAATTTCTAGCTAATTTTAAAAATTATTACCAATATTTTGCCATAAAATATCATATACATACTACATTAGACTGTAATGCAAGTATACATATGTAAAGTGCAGTGTACCTGTTGAGACTAAAACCAATGTCAACATTTTTAACTTGCTGAAATCACTGTAAGAAATGTGTTGAGTGAAGCAGACGGAGGTTCCTTTATCTCAGCCCTGTTTCACCTTTTGAAACAACAAGGAATTTGGCCCAAAGGCAAAAGTGCCGTTTCTTGCCTCATAGACATTTGTTCCCAAACCACTGAGAAATGCTTTTATCTTCTCTGTGCTAATCACAGTGCATCAAAAGGCAAAGAAGGGACTGAATTACACCTGACTTGTCGGCTGGGTTTTGATATTTTAATGTAACGTGTTCCATTGTTGCATCTTTCTTTGTTTCATCTTTGCATTTCAAGTGCTGTCATCTTGGGTGAAGGACTGCAAAGTGAGGCTATTTATCTGTGTGCTGGAGGAACTCTGCCAGGCTCATCCCTCTTATTTACCTTCCTGAAAAAAATCCTGCAGAACATGTAGCTCAAACTGACCCTTTCAGCTCTCTCCCGCAGCCTCTGGAGGCTGCCGAGCTTTCCTCTCTGCTCCAAACGGTTTACGTCTTTTTGCAGATCTTCCCAGCCATTCACTCACATTTCTGAATTGCATGTAATACCACTTTCCAATGAGTTATTACTTCACTCTCAGTTACAATCAGTACAGCAGCATACTCCCATCAGTACTTTCTCAGAGGGCTGCAAAAGTTCCCACCTTTCAGTGGGAGCTTCCTGATATTTTCTCATCACTCACCCATTAGTCTCAGGATTTCCTCTCTGCTGAAACAATGGATGCAAACCAGCCTAGGCCTGCACAGTCCATGGATGGACTTCATGCTCTGGTCTCGTTCCCTGCCTGCAGAACACTGGCCAGCACTGATAGCATGGTAAGTGAACAGGGTAGCACAGATCTCAGTCCCAGCGAATACCCACTGCTATTTTGCAGAACTTACCAGCCCAATTGCAGCAATTAATGGCAGTGTGATTTTAGATCAGCAGAGGACATGGCCTGTCTGAACTCACTTTCCCATGTGACTTGCATCATGGATCAGGCACCTCTTGGACTGTTGATTCTGGAAAAGAAGCAACATGACTGCTATGACAATTGCCAATTCCTCACAGACCCCCAGGGGGGCATGACCATCTGCTTCAGCATTAGTGAGGAAGGAGCAGGACCCTGCATATGTGGCAAGAGGGACTAGGAGAGTATGTCAAACAGACAAGGAAGTACAAGGCACAGTGATGTGATTATAGTGTGCATAACAAGCAGAGCACACCAGCTGTGTGGGCACTGTCAAGGGTATTGTAGGAAACTTAGCAGAAATGAACTGTAGGGTTTTGCTGCTGTGGCTGTGAGCTCACCTGAGCCACACAGTCAGTGTTACCAAGCCTTGAAGCACAAACGGTGCATGGGTCTGCTTTGTGCTCCTCCTGGATCCCTTCACAGGGAAGACTGCTGATTAATTAATCATAAAATAATGTTAAAGATGGAGATATCTTCTGGTGTCTGCCAAAACAATAAAATCAAACAATTTCCCAGTTTATTGGTCTACATGATTATCATAATCACTGGGAAGACTAGCTGGTGGGTCTCATATATTGATTCTCTGCCAGTGTGTGAAAGTGTAGATTTAGCCACCAGCATAATAAATCTAACTACTAGGCTGACATAATGTTCTTGAGCTATGCAGCATCTATTGCAAATGCTGTCTGCAGAAAAAAAAAAAAAAAAAGAAACCATGATCAATAAATGGCTTATAATCAACATGCTTGAGGAACACTTGATCTCCTAAGGACAGAAAAAACCAAAACCTGGTAGCAAACATGGTCAACATACAATTAAAAGGATTTAGTCCCTGTAGCACCATTTCCATTTTCATAGAATAGCACAGATGCACGTCCTTGTGGTTATTCCCCCAACATAGTCCAATATGGTGGAGTTAAATCTGTAGAAAAGCTGCTTAAAGACATATTTTGCTATGAGAATCTCCTCCTTGAAAACCTCTTAACTGAAGGAACTATCTGCATGATATGGCCTGCTAATTATACCATCTAAGCACTGTACAAATTGGAATGTGCCAGGGAGAAGTCCTCATTCCTACCATGCAGAGAGGAGTTGGGGTACTGGCAGCTGAAGCCACAGCAAGCAAAGGGACCATAAGCCCTGCTGTGGTGGAGAAGCCCCAGCCCCTTCTGCACACTGTTGAGTGTGCAGGACATCAGACAGGAAGAGTGTTGAACAGGAAAACAAATGCATACTGGAGCCCATGACCAACAGTGAAGCTTGTGTAGAGATCAGCCTGGGAACTTCTTTGTATATTTAGTTATTACATTATCTGTATCAATGACCCGTATCTGCAAATCATGTTAACAATCCAGGAATATGGTCAAAGGGCATCTGGCCTCTCAGCTACAGCAAATTTTGAAGAAGAGGGAAAAGACTAAGGACATCAAGCTGCGTTTATACTCCGGCTCTGTTAATGAGCCAGACGGCTTCAGTTCTCACATCACTGCTCATACTGCTGGCTATTTTCTGAAGCAATCAGAAATGCTGTTGTACCATATTAGCTTCTCAAGACAGACAGAGTCAGCTGCTTTCTAATTATAAGATGGTGCTTCTTATTGGAACAGGGAGATGGGTTTCTCCCAAGCCATAAAACACCAGATCTGATCATTCCTGTTTTCTGAAGAATCCAGACAAACACTTTTGCACACACAGTATATCTTCCATTTATATTGAATTGACTTGGCATAATCCCACCAAGACCAGCTTTGCTGTCGTGAAATTAAAAGTTGAATTGTGCCCTCCGCTGATAATATTGTATGGATAACATATAAACTTGTTTTAATCTCCAGCCCACGTACCTTCTTTGCAAGTTAATGCGGCATGTTTCAAGGAGAAGTGAACAGAATCATGATGTTCACAGAATTCTCCTGAGAGTTTCCACATCAGATAAGAAAATAAAGACCTGAGGCCTGAGGTTAGACCTCAGACCTGGTCCTGAGGTCAGTGACAGTTAAATCATCACGTTTAGTATTCCCTCATCTTGACCATGCTGTTTGCCATTTACAGAGTGAACTGAACTTGCAGAAATGTCACTGTGGATGTCCCTGAGAGCTGGATCTGATCCGTAATTGTTTAAACTACACCTGTGAATTAAAGCTGCTTTACAAACAACCTCTAAAAGACACTAAACTGCAGGAATGCAAATAGATGATGGTGTATTATGACTTCAAATTATAGTAAAGTGATCCATGGAGAGGGGAAAAACTGCTGTTGAGAGAGCAAGGGAATGCAAAGGCAGACATTGGTAACCTTGATTTGTGTGCTTTGCTGATGTGTGCTTTCCAGTTGGAGACTGTCCACATTTTTTTTCCCTCCTATGCAAGAAAGATATTCTTACATTTGACAATCCTTGGAGAGGCAGAGGACTTTGCAATCCTGCTGCTTTGTCATTTCTTCAGGATGGCACACAGATGAGGAGACACCCAAGAGAGTCTGTGGAACTGTAGCCAGACATCCACTTCTGAGACAGGCTGGCTTCAGGATTTAATAACTCCATTGTGCTGTGGGCATTAATAACAGCATCTCTGCAAACATGATAATGTATGTGCTCCACTGGTGGCTGACAACACTCAAGCAATGGATTCATTGATTAGTTGCTTGTGTTTCCGAGAAAGGTCTCTTGTGGCTTTTCATCCCACCACCATGAGTGTAATAGCAAGTAGAGAGATTTTGCTAAGACAACTCCCTCTCCTTTATCAAGGAGCCAAATTACAGAAATGACAGGCTGACCTCTAAATAGAATGTGTATTATCCTTTTCTCCACATCGGACAATGCAAATACTCCTCCCTGCCTTGTTTACCCGGTAGGATAAATCTTGCTGTTCCCTGCAACTCTCATGTGATAAATGTAGTAATACATTTGAAGTCCACTTTATGCATATCGTGCCTACCTCATTTCATTCTTCTGCCAACAATCAGCCGATTTAAAAGACTTATAGCTAATGTTTGAGCCTTTTCAAAAAAGCAGCGTATGCTTCTAATTTCCTTTAATAGTCCATTTTCATTCAATTTATCTAGCTTTTTCCATTCTCTGTAGACTAAAAGATTTCATTTATATTCAGGCTTTCCTTGTAAAGGGAAGTTTACTTGGGGGAGGGGGGAAATAACATCCTTTAACTTTAGGCAGTTTGTTGTAAAGAATGTTTTCTGTTAAAAGAACAGGAGCAAAATTCTCTTTAAAAATTCTTTGTCTTATTTGTGCATCATTTAAATGGAGAAATGTCAGTCTTCTATTATGTTAACAATTTTTAAAAAGGGATAAAAAAAATTTACCTGTACAGAGCAATCAAACATCTCTTCTTGCAACAGAAAGGCATCATTAAAAAGAAAGAAAAGAAGAGACAAGTACATATTTAAATGAATGATCCAGTGTGAGGATGTATGAGAGTGATTTGTGTCTCGAAGCTCTGCTGTCACTTCGATTATGCCTGATGAGCATTTAATGAATGTTCACAGGAAAAATATCTAATCATATTATTTTATTTGGGAACAGGGAAGGCAACAGCCATTTTTAGGGGACAAAACTTAATGGATTTTCTTTCAGCTCAGTAGATACATTGATACTTGTAAATCCTTTCTAAGTGTGCCACTGTAATTATAAATCTTTTAGCTATCTTTTTCATTAGGGAACATTAAGTAAATATTCTCTCCAAGAGAAGATGTATTTGATATATAGGTTTTTAAAGTTGATATTTAAGTACTCACTGCAGTGTTGCAGCTGTTCAATAACATTATTCTTATTCATTATTTAGGGTTTGTACTCCTGGATGCACTATTCTTCTGTTTTAAAGCAACAAGACCCTTGTATTGTCAGCTACATGTAGTCATCTATTTCCTAGCAGAGAAAGTGGAGCCCGTGGGAAACCACATTTTGTCATTCTCTGATCTACTCTTAGCAATCCTACATCCGTTTCCCCAGAAGCACAAACTATACCCCATAACCTTAACCAGCACGGGTGCTGCCCCTACACAAGGGGACATAAGAGAGTGTTGTTTGAAGTCTTCCTCAGTGCTTGGCTTGTGTCTAGCCCAGCTCAGCCTTGGGAGGATGGGTAGGGAACAACTCAACCCTGCACCCAAGCCACCTCCCTTCTAACTTCCCATCTGCTTCCCTTTTGGACAGCCCAGACCCCATTTCAGAAGGCACACTTCTTCCCTTGCAAAAGCAGACTTATGCCATCTTTATTGCCTAGGTGATATCC
This sequence comes from Baryphthengus martii, assembly GCA_013396935.1. Lineage (NCBI taxonomy): Eukaryota > Metazoa > Chordata > Aves > Coraciiformes > Momotidae > Baryphthengus > Baryphthengus martii. The sequence continues at coordinate 21,750 of VWZK01004727.1, read as the reverse complement.
AAAGCCAGAGCAGTGGTGAGTGGTTTATTGCAGATATTGAGACTTTGTCATGATGTTGCATGATGTAAAGTGTTCTTTGGTGAGAGCTGTATTAAGAGCTACAGCACTCCTCTTGGCTATCTATAGGCTAGTAGTAAGACTTTCTTTCTTTGCCATCTTGCTGTGTGTTGTGTTACTTGTTTCACAGGAACCTGCCTTAGGAATCCTGCAGGATTAAGTTCAGCAGCACAGTGCAGCATGCACATGCTCAAATGCCGTGGGAATCAATCGGGAGTGAAACGAGGAACATATTCAGAGCCCCCACTCATTATATTCAGTGTCAGAAGATTATCTCCAGCATGATCTGTGTGTTAATAATCAAGGGTATATGTAAATCTTGTAACATGGGCAGAATAGCCTATTCTCAATTGATCTGGGTGTTACACTTATCAGTTTTGATCAACTCACCTTGAAATTGGCCAAGGCGAGCTGGAGCATGTGGATGCTTCAATTCTACTCTGAAATTCAGCTTTGAAAAAACACTAGAGCAGAGAAGCTTCTTAATTAACTTGGTCTAATTTTCCCTTGTCATTTTTTTTTTCTAATACTGCAGTTTACTTATGGAGACCTCTGTGTGAAGTAGCAGAACACTCATTTGACAGGCAAGTAAAATCGGGACAAAATCAGTGACGGGCACAGAGAAAAGAAGTGATTTACCAAGAGCAGTGGAATGCTCAGAGGAGAGCAACCCCTCCCTATATGTGCTAGACAAGGTGAAGAGGCTTGATGCCCATTCATTAGCAAGTGAATCTTAAAAAAAAGGAATCAGCAAAACATTTGTCTGAAATGGATTTAGGGTTTTTTTGGTAGCACAGCATGTGAGTTCTTAAAATTCCCTATGGAGTGGAAAAGCAAGCAAACCAAAAAAAACCATCAAGATTTTTCCTCCCATGAAGGGAGGAAAATTGCATATGGTAGGACCCTCCTTCCCCATTTCACACAGCATCAGGCTGCTAGGGAGAGACCAGGCAGCTAAGCCTTGTTTTGGAAAATGTTTTGTTCTCAGGTGTCAAGAAAACATAGATTTTATTCCAAACATTAAATACAGCTTTTAAATACAACTTCTTTCTTCATATTACAACTTGCAGAGTCCCAGATGGTACCCTGTACATTTTCATAGTACTTAAAATGCTAATGTATTCCAACTTCTTCAGATGTTGTTTAACACACATGCAAGCGTGGCACACACCTTAAGTGAGGGTGTGAATAAAGAGAAAAATCACAAAGCTGAAATCTGGATATTTCATTTAATGCTGCCACTAAACTTCCTCCTCATCCTTTTGCCCCCTACCCCCACCCTCAGCAAGAAAGAAATGGAAGCATAACATCACATGGTTCAAGGCTCCTCTTTAGCAAGCTATAATTTAACCTCAGGTTATCTTGACATTCACATGCTGAAGGGAACACTTAGCGTGTGTCATTGTGCGAGAACAGCTACATGAGAACAAAAATACAGAGAAAGAGGTCAGAAAGGAAAGAATACTAATATAAGCAATTTACAGATCTCTATAAAGACTGGACTGTTTTGTAACAGGCTGCACTGTGTCAATACATTTGCTCAGGACATTTAATGTTCACAGAAATGCTGAAACTAAGTACTACAGGTAAAAGTGCAATTATTTGGGGAACTCTGGGGATGGAAGACACACAGATATTCACACAACGTACTAACAGTCTGATAAAGAGTGGCAGATACCTCATATCCCATTTGCTGCAGACCTGATATTTCTAGAAGCACTCACATAATTTCAGGCACTTACCCATGAATCTCTTCTACCCAAAAACCTCGACTTTACTCATCAGTATATGACAAATGTAAATGTCACAGATACTGTGTTGGCAGGATGAGTATTTTGACAATGGATTTCACATTTTGATGCCTAACACCTCACCTCCAGGGGTAAAGGATGAAAAATGAATAAATACTGAAATGATGAACAATTGTAAATGTCATGGCTAATTACTGGCTATGGCCAAGGAAAGCATGCTATTAAGACTCCTCATCCTTGGAGATGAGGTAGTTGAGAGCACATACGCTCATACTCATGTACATATATGATGCAAAGGAGGAGCAGATGCATCTAAGGCAGTACCACCCATGACTACATGTGAGCCCAAGGCCAGGAAGAGCAACCAGACCCAAACTGAATTCCCCTTTGTGCCATTTGTATTGCCATACAGGCACAGTTTTCTCTCCTAGTGGCACAGACATGGATATTCAGGGCTGATTTTATGTCCTTGCTAATGTTGGTGCCAACATCACCTATGGAACAACTCTGACTGGCCCCACAGAGATCCAGCTTCCCAGACTCACTAAAAAGCTTATTCCTGTGATTCTTCAGCTTTCATATAGTGCATGCTTTTTAAAAGGCGTTCAGAGTTGTGCAGGGAAAATCTCAAATCCCTTCCATGTCTTGGTGTCATTGTAAAATTCCAGATTACAAGTGGGGCTCACAGCTATCACTGTTCTGAGCAACTGTAGAACCACTACTGCCAGCTATTGTGTTTAAATGCATCCTCTCAGCATACTCCTGATGTATATAAGCTTTTTGGTCTGTCACTGGGTGGAAAAACATTAGAAGAGTTGCACTGAAGTGGTGTGCAATAGGACTTTACTAGCAAACACTTACTCTGTTCCCTGACACCCTTTCTCCAGCACTTAATGAATGAAAATAGCCTGGGTCATGTCCTTCTGCTCTGCATGGATTTGTCTGTGGTGTTAAACACGCAGGGAACCGTCACGTTATGCAGTCTGATAGTTTCTTCAGCTTCTGTTTGAGATGTTGTGGAAGACAATATAAAAGATCAGCAGATCATGATAAATAACCCGTCAGTAACGGATGACTGTGGTATTAAAAATACTAAAATAATATTTAAAAAAAAAAGGTAATTATTTTCTCTGCACTTTATAGCCTCCCAAGAGTAACAGCCAGACACTCCCACTCACATAACACTCTAATATTTCATCGATCAAGGACATAACCCTGGTTATTTACAGACTGTAATGAGAGTGCCCATGCTTTGATGTTATCATAAATAAGCAGGTAAAACTGCTGAGTTTCAAGAAATTCAGCTTGATTGCCTGGAAGATGTTATTATTTTAATAAAAAAGAATGGCACATATAATGATTGAATTTATATCAAGTGCCCAGGTAGTTTCCACTCAAGAAGAAGTATACAAGTCTTTACACACAGCTCATGCTTTAGAAAGACTGCTCCTTGATTTTTGGGAAAAAGTGGCTATTTGTTCAAACAACAAAAGAAAAGTCTTTCCAGAGACTGCCTGAAAGTAAAATTCTACCTGCTGTGATAGATTTCGGTAAACTACAGGCTTGATACTTCTCAGATATGAAAAACTCTGTCAGATAAACTGTACTGTGTAAGCCGTAGGAACTGTAAAAGTGATACATCTCTCTTAACATTAGTCCTGTCTGGTAAAACAATGCCTCTGATCTCTTCTATAAAGTCTCTCAACATCAGTCCTGCCTGATAAAACAACACCTCAGACCTCTTCTGTAACCTTTACCTTTTGTTCCGTGTTAAATATCACCTGTATATAGGTGACAGGTTTCAAAATATCATTTAGTGTTACTTAAACAAGACGGAATTATTTTTGGATTGGATAGATGAATGATGGCAGATTTCAAGGAAAAGTTACCCTAATACAAATGGAGGATTCAAAAAAACCCCCAAACCTGGAGCAAAGCATTTCCTGTACCTTTTTTTCTCTGCAGTGACTTCTGTAAGTTGCCCTTTTTCTGGGCAGGGTGATCTTGTGATATTTTCAGCACAGCTTTTGAGTCACATAAGGTTGAGGAAAACTACTTGCATTTTGCAGCGCTTAGCTAAGCTGAAGAATTTTGAGAAGTTCTATGAGAAAAAGTCAGCTTCATCTAATTCCAGTGTTGAGCATCCCAAACTTTTTGAATGTTTTTATACACAGACTCTTCTACATTACCAAGTAGTGCAGTCTGGCAGGAGTGGGCACTCGATACACACGTCACAGTGGTGTAAGGGGCTTTCATTCTTGAGCAGCTCTGGTGTCATGGATTGAATTCTTTTTAGCAGCTGCATACTGGTGCACATCTGTGATACATCTTCCACTTGAGTTTCAGCCAAAAAGAAATCCAATTTGTGTACGTCAAGACTTCTCTTTAACATCAGCCAAAGTGTGGTAAGTAAAACAAAATCAGAATGTGCTCTTCAAAAGAACAGCCTGATCCAAAACTAAAAAGTTAAAGAATATGCATGCAAGGGATTAGGATCAAAATGTTAATGACAGCCTTGACTGTACTGCAGGAAAGCTGATGTCTATCAGAGGTAGAAAGGAGCCCCTTCACAAGCTGATTAAGCAAAGAGAGTCTCACTTCTCCATATCTTGGAGAGGCTCTTGTTAGACACTGTTATATATGCTGCATATTACATCAACGTTTGTGCCTGTTAGCTTTCAAAACTGCCAACATAAAGAGCTGGGCTCAGACACTGCAAATTTGACTTACATGTCCTAGTTTAAGTTAGGTAAAAGCTAAATACACAAGTCTGAGCCAGTCACCTTAGGAATCCTTTATAACCAACAAAGAATTTTCACGCTTGTATGATGAAATTTCCCTGATCTTTCTTTGACACATCATTTGGTATGAGAAGAAACAATAGAGAAATAGATTACTCTTTTGGCTATAAGGGGAGATTATCACAACCTGTTCAGATTCAGATGTATAGTGTTTGAACATAGAGGTCCTGAACACTACCTTTCTAAGTACCTCTCTCTGTTTCTTGCAAAAGCTGTTGTTTTGATGAAGTACACATACTCATTAATGAAAAGGGGCTTCATAATTTTTGCATTTGTGACACCATGAAGTGCAGATCTCTGTACAAATCAAGTCCTATGCAAAGGTCAAATGTCATGAAAAACTTCAAACTACTTTTTGAGAAAACTTCAAACTACTACTTTTAAGAAAGTACAAAAGTACTTTCAGAGACTGAATAAGGCCATACTGTACATCAATGCATACCTGCTCAAAACACCTTGCAAACACTGTCCTTTGATACAGGTACTGCTAGGAATGAGTGTGTTGCACAGGGAGCATTGACTGATTCATGTCATCATACCCTTCTTCTTAACAGGGAGTTAAATCTGCTGTTCCTTCTGCCCAAAGGGGCTTAGTCAGGAAGGCAAATGTTGTTCTGAGATTCAGGGGAAGCAGAGAGAAACAAATAGAGAGGAACTCTCAATTCTTCCTCTCAAGAGTGAGTCATTTTACAGTGAGAAATCTAGGCAAGAGGAAGCCTGTGAGTCCAGCTTCACACTTGTCTTTCCACCTGTTGGATGTTGTATATGAAGGTTTACTTTTGGGGGTTTCTTTGACCCACATTTTTTAAAAGGTAGCAAGTAATAGAGACAAAATAGAGGTCTCCAAACAACCTTTCTGTCTGAATAAGCAGACTGAAACAAACAAACAAAAAAATCATTATGAAATTGTCTCTACCCCAAGTTTTCATAGTTCTGACCGCTATCTATTATGCTTAAACAAGCTCAAAACAATATAAAGTTGTTTATAGCTCCCACAGCTTTCCTTATACACTGGTATCCTTCCCCTTTGATATTTGAAAGTGTTCATGAAAGATGTTTTTCTACCATTAATAAGGCCTTCTAAGCATATATGTTCTTGTAAACAGTTCTATGTCTTGCAAAACTATCTGAAAAGATACTTGGAAATAGCTGCCTAATTTTTAAGTGTGGACCGGCATCCAAAATTTAGCAGAGTTCTAGCTTAAAACAAAAAATCCCTAGGAGGGTTTTCAGTTGTCTCTAATCTTCAGGACAAGACAAGATCTGGAGAAATCTTCTGATTAAAGAGGGGCTTTCAGTTCTGACTCAGTCTTCTTAAGGGGATTTGCTATCACTTACTGACCCTGATTCTTCCTTGTAGGGTGCAGTCTTTAATTTCTCCCCAGCACATACAGAATGAGCCGTTAAACCTTTGTGCCTTGCTATGTCATAAACTTCAGACATCAAAATTGGAGCATAACAGGTCTGCAGTCAGGCACTCAGGGGATAGGTCACAAAAACTCTCAGGGAAATCTCTGAGCAGATGTTTTTTTTGTGTAGCTTTTTTTACAATAGAAACCATCTGCTTCTTCTTTTTCTTTTTTTTTTTTTTTTTTAACCAGTGAAAACAAAAAACATCTTCTCTCAAAATTATCTGAATAACTCATCAGAAATGCAGAATCTTCAAAAGGCACTCACTGTGAGAGCAGCTCTCCCATGCCTGTACTCCTAATTATCAACCAGCAGAACTTAGTCCTGAGCATCTGCTAAAAATGTAATTCTTGAAAGGCTCAGCTTCAGTCCTGGACACCTGTTTTCACAGGCTACCACTCTCCTCCTCATAAACTGAGATGTCCTGTGCTGTTGAGAGCTCCTCCAGTTCTTATTACCTCAGGAGATGATACATGCTATACTATGAACCCTCCTTCAACACAGAGAAACTCGAGCAAACTTATCCCAAAACATGAGGTTTTTCCCTAAGGAGCAGGAAGTTGTCTGTTGATCCCGCTCTATAGACAAGTGATCTCAAACTTGTTTCCATGGGAAGGAAGCACATCTGAAGCCCACTTTACCTGCAACTTATGTATCCCCTTCCAAAGTTACAGACTATCTCCCAAATACCAAGGGCTTCAGGTGAAGTGACCGTGCTGGAAACAGCTTCCCTTCCTAATACATCAGTGCTAGCGGGAATTGTGCTTTCCTCTAAACATGCCTCCTCCTTTCCTTCAGGCTATGAGAGGTTTCTAATTTCTTGTATTTTTTTGTACTAAAGCGGCTGAAAATTATGCACCTGCAATGCACAGCTGAGTTACAACAAACTGTGTGCAGCTTTGAGAATGCTTCTCGGCAGGAGGCTACCCCATGGTGTGCACATTTCCCCCTTTGCTGATGGCAAACATGGCTCTGCACCCAGAGTATACAAGAATTTAATGCTGCCTGAACTTCTAGTGTTGCTGTCAGCCGTATTACACTGTTGTGGATTCATCTGTGCCCAACCCACAGACACATGGACACGGCTCTCAGGGAGCCCAGGCATCCTCTCCACAGTCACCTCTAGGCAGGCAAATTGCTGGGCCCTTGACCGTAACCCTTCCTTCCCTTTTGCAGAATGTACATCCCCCACCCCTCTGCTGTTGTGACCTGCTCTGTTTCGCATTCTGCAAACAAATGGGTTAGAAACCAGCTCCATTGTGGCTGAGTATTAGGGTAGTCACCTTTGGGAGGGAGTTAATAACTGAGCAACTTCACAAAGGGATCTTTTTGTTCAGTAAAGAAGATGAAACAAAATATATCAGAAGTGCATGCAACTCACCTGCATTTTTGCTATGGCAGGTACCAGTCAGCACTGCAAGTCCATAAGAATGCAGGGTGAGAGCCCCTGTGCAGTGACAGTCACTGATTGAGGCACACTGAGCATGTGTGCTAATGAGAAGCTCCACCATGTAGTGTTCCTTTGAGACGCACCTCCATACTAAGGAAATCTTGACACCTTTCTTTTTGGTTGAATAGAGCGCTTTTTCCAGTGGAGTCACTGACCCAAAAAACCACCTTGCCTTCTATCCTCAGTACCAGTGTAGGAATTTATTCAGCTGGCACAGAAGACTAACAATGTACAGATGTTACCAACCTTGTAATGCAAAATGTTTAAGGGCTGTTGTATAGCAAGCTCAGGCAGGGATTGGAATCAAACAAAAAGGCTTTGTAGCTGTATGGTTCCATAGATCCTGAATTTTCTTCCTTCCATGTAGGGACTCCAGCTAATGGCCCTGCTGTGATTGATTTAATGGAATTAAATGGTTGTTGAACCACTCAACACTAACATGTGGGATTGAAGGTAGAGCTACCTAGCTGTTGCCTCCAGCCCAATTCTGCAAAGATGGCATGTGATCTCCTGATGGCCACGTTCGGGGTTATTTCCCAGCAAGGGCTGGTCCAGATGGGTGAACATTTTGTATGGAACCATGAATGTTATTCATTTCTCATCTATTTCCAAGATTCCCCCATCTTTGGTAATTTGAAATGGAAATTACAGAATGAGAAATTGATTTCTTCTTCACTTTTGCCACACAGAAAGAAAAGAAATGACTGGCAATGTTTGTAAAAGCCTTCCCAGCCCACCCAGATTCAAGATAATGAGCTTTCTCAGTCACTAGGTAATTCCCTCTCTCATGCTGTCTTTTTCTTTTTCCATAAATGCAGGTCTTGGTGCAGATAACAGGAGATTAAACTCCCCACTCTGAAACTGAACTACACATCACTCACACAGCAAATATAATAGAAAAAAAAAAAGTCTTTTTTTTTTCTTCTTTATTAAATACCATCACTTAATTTAGAATGCAAATCAATATATTAATAAGGGGTGTATAATTTTTTATGTCATCTGTGCAATCACCCTCCTAGATTGATTCTACCTTGAACTCATTGTATTATTGTTAATGACTGAAAGCTCACACCATACTTTGTCAACCAAAGTCTGTCTCCAAGAACTTTCTAATTAGTGCTACTAATCACTTATTCCTTCTCAGGGAGACTAATGCATTATTACAAAGACTTGTGAAATACGTCCAACAATATATACATCTTGTTAAAATGACACTCAGGAGATACCATTACCCACATCTATCAATGACACTTAATTCATCACATGGAAATATTGCCTAAATACTGCTACCACAGTCAGCTGGGTGCAGGCGTCGTCAGTGAGACCTGCTAGGCACAATGCCTCCTTGCTTATGGCTCTGGCATGCAGCCAACTCTCTTACATCATACAGCAATTAATGTACCCTTACTTAGATAACAAGAAGTTAGAGAGGCAGCGGAAAGTAGCAGCGGGGTGGGACAACTGATGAAATTAGCTGCAGGAAATCTATTTTGTAATAAAACTGTTCATAAAAGTGAAATGTCGTTTAAAGGCACAATTTCCATGGGGAATAAGTTTTTATGTCTGTGTGCATCTTTAAGGCAAGGAACTTTTCTTTTTTTTTTTTTTTTCTTTTTTTTTAATACTTCTTTCATCTAAATGGCTTTATAGGGGCCCAGAATGTACAGTGGTGTTTTTAAACCCACGGGAATCTCATTACGTTTTCTGTATACCTTTTTTTCCTTTTTGATATTTTTTTAAGTTCAAGATGATTCAAGATGCTGCAGTCATGTAGCTGTGAGAAATAAGTAGATCAACAGAGTGAAAATAATTAACAAGATTTATAAATGAACATGCTAATTTCTTTTGAAGTGGAAGAAAAGGTACTATTTGAAACTGATAGGTTACACTGATGAAACCTGATTATTTTCCTCCTTCCCCTGTGTTTGACTATAAAAGCAACTATAGAGTCAACTTTACAAACACATAAAAACCCACATATATCCTGAGCTCTCTAAAGCTAATAGAATATGTTGCAAAGCTCTTCCTTTTAAAGTGATCTAAATCTCATGACAAAAATTCTGGTATATGTACAAAAATGCTTTGATTTATGATTGTTTATAAATAAACACAAGCTTAGTACTTGGACCAATTTGAGGGAAGCTCTTGCTGGCAGGAGCCAAATGGGGTCAGACCACAAGGGAAAGTGAAAATAGTGAATCTCTCTTTTTCCCCCAAGGCAAGGAGCATTTGTGAAGATCCCTGCTGACCAGAACTCAGTGTGTCATTTCCCTGCATGCTTGGAATTTTTTACTTCTATTGCTAGAGGTTTTCTTAGTGCTAGTTCCTGTATCCCAACAATGTTACAAATTAGTCAGCTAACCTATGAAACAGAAATGTTACAGTAAAATAAAACTCCTTCACTATGTGAATTAAGGGATGTGGAAGTCCTGTTGCCACTTACAGTACCTTAAGAGGCTGAAAAAAGGGTCCTAGTGCACAATGGACCGCTCCTGAGATTACAAAACAACAACAGTGGATCTACAAAGGCAGTTTAAGAATATCAAAAGGTGAATATTACAAAGAAAGGCTTTGCATATCTACAGCCAACACTAACTCCTCTGCTCTCCCTATGGTACGTCTACAGCCTACAGACAATATGATGAAAGCAACCATCCACAAGCATTCCTGTTATTTTAATTATTTTCACAGCTGCAGAGATGTATTTGTAGAAATAATGAGTATCAGACTGCAGATAACGGCAGGTTGAAGAGAGGATGGTAAGTCTGCATTATTGTTTTTTTTCCTGTCAGGATCGAGTTTTGCTTTTTCAAAATATCAGGCCTTTGCTTAAGCTTTTGTTAACACCTCATAGTCACCAGCAGTTGAATTCCACCAAATTTGCCATCAGTTCTCCCATTAGGCTCTTTCCTTGCCCTGTCCTGCTCTGCATGCTCTTGCCTGCACAGCAGGGTCTTCCTGAAACAGGACTATGGGTTTTTCACTCCACTTCAGAGAAAGTCTAGGGGATGCCAAACCTCAGAGCAGGGAACATGGCTGCTTTCCTTGTGTCACTATTAGACACAAATTTTCCCTCTGGTACCTGCCATTGTGTGCAGACTCCATGTGTATTTAAAGACAACAAAGGGAAACAAATTCACATATAGATAGACACTTACTCAGAAGAGTCTTGCAAGATTAGAGAGAAAAGAAGTTCTCTCATCCTAATTAAAGCTGAAACTCACTTCCCATTTTGAGCCTCATTACATTTCAAACAGATGCACTTTCAGTGTGCGCAACTGTTCCAGCATTATGAGAGGCTGAATGGACTGCAGCTTCAGCTTCAGAAAGGTTAGGCACGAGAGTGAGACAATTTCAGAGTGAATCTCCACGGACATCCACTAGCATGACAAGGCAAAGCATTGGTGAGGAGTCTTTCTATCTCAGGTACATGTGCATGTGAGATAAGTCGTAAGGTCTGGAATTCATTTATTTTAATTGTTCTAGGGCTTCAGATAAGGGCAGGAAAGTTAGATAAAAAATCACTAAGCAATTGCTCACAAGAACAAATGGCTACATGAAAAAAAATTAAAGTCCTGTGCTCAGTTAATGTAAAACTGCCTGACTTTAATAAGCATAAAGAAAATCTATGCAAAAGGTATTATGAGTCAAACACTGAAGGCCCATATGAACTACTTCCAAGCAAAGCATGGAGACAGTAGTTCAATCAACAAATTTATTGGTGAGAAAGACTTGAAAAGACTGATGGTCTCTAGGGAAATTCCCTCAGCAGCTGGAAACATCACATTTCCATCAGACCTGGTGCTGCCGGACATTGCTGATGGCCACATCTGATTATCTGCTTTCTGATACTGCAGTAAACTGGGCTATCTCCACTGAAGACAAAGAGTTTTATGTAGGGGGTCTTGAACTCACCTGAATGGTATAGGATTGTTATATAACGCTATAGCCCTTGTGCTTCCTTTCTCTAATCACTTTGGTTACTGCAAATGACTGTGAATTGCAAGAGAGCCGCTGATGCCCACAGCATTGCAAACTAGACATAAGGACTTGAAGAAAAAGAACAAACAGCCTTACCATCTTTGAATACAACAGAAAGTAAGCTACTAAACCATAAATGCACAAGAATTATTCAAGGTGGCTAGAAAATCATGGAAACTTTGCTGAAAGGAAATGCAAACAAGCATTTTCAAAAGAGAGTACAACATGTTGATTTGCAAATTCACAGCTAGCTTGTTTTTGCATTTACTTTTGAAAATATTCCCTTTGCACATTCTCTCATCTGCTTGGCCAGTGTTACATGCCTATGTTATCTTCCTATGCTAGCCAAGATTAAGGAGTGGACTCTCATGGAGATGGAAGGCACAGCTCCTTAGCAGCTTCTTTGTATCCTTGCACTAATCCCTAGAGTGCGCTTGTGCATTCAAGAAATGTGTTCTGAGGTGCTGGATATCCAGTGGGAATAACTACTATGAATAGCATATTTAAAGATCATGACACACATTTTGAAGCCGAATCCAGTAAACCACTTCAAGGAATAATGTGCTATTTTTAGCGTCAAATTCTTCAGACAGTACAAACTGACCCAATATTGTCTAATAGTAATGAATCTGTGCAAAATCCCATCATGATCAGATGAATTGGGGTGGGGATCTGGTAGAGACTGTGATCTGTAATAGAAATCTGGGTCAAAACATATCCTTTTAGATAAAAGTTTATGACATAAGCTCATCTAGTATGGTATAGCGCTGATTCCACTTGGGGAGCAGAGCTACTTAGATTATGACCTCAAGTAACCTTGGAGGAAGAAGCAGGCTTCTGGGTACACATACATGTGGCATCCCTTCCTCTGTCCATGCAGATATCAACCCAGCATATTAATTCAGGGTGTGGTGGGTCATACTTTATTTTACCACTGGTCCTATTGTGTCTTCTGAAAAACTTAGTTCTTTAAATTTGTTTCTTTCATTATAGAGTACTTAGCATATTTTGCTCTGGGACTATAGCAATGACTATTGTTAGACAGATATAAATAGATATTTTCTGTCTAATCCTACACCTGAAGTTATATTGCAGCCAACATTAGGTCTAGCCAGTGTTATAATTCTACCCATACATTATAAGGATTTGCCACATATTTTAACGTAAGTGCTACATATGTCATCAACTTTGTGGTAAATATGTCTATTTTTTCTCCTGGAATTACAGAAGGGAGAGGTTAGTGTCTGGTACATTCCATTATTTATTGTCTCAATTCAGTGCAATTCGATATATTGTGTTAATTTCCTTTTCCTTTTTTTAAAAGAAATAATAATCTGTCACTGAGGTTGTAACAGCTCCAATGTTAATGGAATTGTATGAGACAATGTCATTGAAATTGGATCGGTCCAAATGGAATCATTACTGTTCGTCCATTCAGGTCTTAATGGCTCCATCAATCGATGTGTATAGGACAGAGCCCAAGGTGTTTTGAGGAAACTCTGAGGTGCATCTAAGTGTGTTGAACCTTTGTGCACCTTCGAAGCACAATAACATGACTTAAAAGGTACAGTTCCAAAATCTCCTAGAGACCCATTTAACTGCAGATCACAAAGCAAAAGTCTCCTTCAGAGTTAGCATGGCCTATCACATGGGTGTATAGTTTGTGAATTACTGAAATAGTAGATCACAAGACTAAAGGAGCACCAGTGTCTATTTAAGGATAGTTCACCCACAATGCTTAGTGTTTGTTCATTCACAAATCTGTGTGCCTGAAATTCCTTAGAGCATTTTTTAGTAAGGCAATAATTAATGCAGACAGGTACTTGTTTTCATTTTCCTCTCTTAATATTTCACTCCTTTTAATGCTGCTACAAATTCCTGCAGGTGCCGTATTTCATTACTCATTTGCAAGCTTGGGCATGTCAAAAGGCATCTAACACAGGGAAGTCCTACCCTTGTTTTCTGAAAGCTGTAAAAGGAGGAGCTATTTTGGGGAGAGGAAGAATGAGTGTTCCCACACAAGCCAGGACAGTGCTGGAGACGATTCAGTTGGATACATCAAATTGCCTTGAATCCCAGCACTACCAAATGTTAGGCAGCACACTTGCCTGAGGGAGGGTGATGATGAGCAGGTCTAGTAGATTATGCTGAAAAAAACTCATGCTGGTCCTTCTTTAATAGAGTTCAGCCCCCTGAGGCACTGGTCTTGTGTTGTACAGCATGTGGGAACTGGGTAACAGACCCTTTGGCAATGTCCAGGAAGCATAAATTGGACAAAGAGGTGTATTGAATTCCAAGACCCATACCTGTGCCATGGCTTTGTTGATTTGTGAAAATGAGACATCATTAGAAAGCACTAGGTGACCTCACCTAACTCTTTAGTGGAGGGATGGGGAGTATTTGAGGTTCTTGGCATCTTTTTGCAGCAACAAGATCTTTCTGATGTGAATTTAATCTTAACTTCAGTCCTACTTCTGTAGCCAGTCTTCACCTTTGTGATTTACTAACTGTCCCATTACAGAGAGTTATGAGTGATAGTTTTCTTAAGGAATATATTAATCTCTCTGTAAATAATGAACATGGACACTCCCACAGGTCTTCCATGGGAATTTCCTCAGCTGACTGTGTCATTATCATCCCCAGAATTTTTGTGAAATATTTTTTTCAGTAGCAATTTAGAAAGCTGAAGTGATATGTATTAAGCCAAAGCTAGTACTCTTTATATTCATTAAGATACAGTCTCAATTTCAAGAAAATTAAACACTTAAAAATTAAAAAGTAATCAAACACTGTGAATTTTAAACCCCCAAGATATATCCTTTTAGTGTGAGATGTCTTTCCTCTTCTTTTCCTTTTTCCTTTTCTCTCTTGCCTCACAGGAGTTGTGATTTCAGTGCCTTGTGTTCCTCCTTTGGCCAGAGAAAGAAAGCAAAGAAAGGGCAGAAGGGAGGCGCTGGAGTGAAAATTCTGCCAGGCATGAAATAACAAAGGCTGCCATCATTGGAATTGTTTTCTTAATGTTTTCCTCAAATAGCCCCACTCGGTTGGATTTCCTGTAGTAACAGTGTCTCACATTAATTGATACATATCATTTGCTCTCCATTTGCATAGTCTCAGAACTAGAAAAAGATTTGTACAGACGTGAGTGAAGATGCCATAGTCAGCTATTGCTCAGATATTCTTAGCAACCAAGGACTGAAATTGCAGAAGAATCACCTATAAAATAGGAATATAAAAATGGAAAATTCTCACAAATGCAAACAAACTTTCTTCAAGCTCAGGTGTGATACAAGGCCATACCTTCATCCAGATCAAAGAAATATTTGAGAGCCTGTCTATCCAAGTCATCTGTACCGCAGGGCATTAATATCTATCTGGTTATTTTTTTTTATTTGACTACCCACTAATCACTCTGTGTTAAATCCCATGTCCTGCCTCTGCTATCAGATAAAGAAGGGAATGAATTGGGCTTTACATATGACTGTAAATACCTGTGATCTAAAGGAATACCACTTTACTCTCTAAAGTAGTCTTACCATGTATATATCTTGTCCATCAGCATCGTGGTACAGCAAGGATAATGCTTATGTTCTTACACCGACATCTTAAGAGAGTATATGTAGATCTCCTTGTATGGCCAGCCCAGACAATTGTGGAAGGCAGTCATTAAGTGATCTTTTCTTTCTATATTATGCAGCTGCCACTGCTGTTTCCAGTACTCCACTTCTGTTTCATTGCTTGATGGTGTTCTCATGAGTCTTTGGCTGACCAAAAAGGACAAGACAAATAACAGGAAAATTAAAAACACAAGCAGTCTTGCGTCTTGCTATGTGGTCTGACACCATGATAGCATCTTCAATTCTACACATCAAATAAAGCCAACATTATTGTTGGCAAAACTTCAGGAATAAAGTAAAGACAATAAAGGGGCTTTATTCTCATTTAACTCACAAATGTAAAAGAAAATCCAACTTCTTTGTCATCTTATCGATGAAACAGGAGCATAGCCTGGTGTGCATGTGTGAGAAAGAATGAGAGAAGATGTGAGACATACAGAAAGTGTAAAGAAGCTGTTTTGGAAGCTAAGCATTTTTCATATGGGGGAGAAAAAAACCAAACCAAAACCAAAAACAAACCAAAAAGACAGAAACCAAACCAAAATAAAAAAAACAAAACAAACCAAAACACAAGAAAAAACACCTCAATCATCTGAAATCCAACTGTCTCAAGCTGGAAATGGAGCTAGCAGACCTCATGCGGGGTGCAGTCCAAGTGACTGTGTGCCCATTTGCCTGTAGACAGCAGTTCATCTTTACAGTGAGCTTCTGCCACCCATGAGCAGTCACAGGCTCCAGTTTAACTACTGGAGTTTAACTCATGTTTTTGTTCTTAGGCAATAAGTACGAATTGGAATAATTCAACTTTTAGCTGAAATTTCTCAGTTCACTCACTAAGTTCTATTGGGTGGTTTTTAATGTATAAATTTTACCCCCAAAATTGTGGTGACTGTTAAGCATACAAAAGGGGAAAGGAGGCCCCTAGTTGTTTCTAAGCCAAATATCCTCATTTCTCCTTTCCCATTACTTCCCAAATGAGACGTAATTAAGCAATTTTGCTTCTCATGGTATTGAAACAAAAGACAAAGTTATTTCAGTTATTTCTAGGCATTTTTTAGAAGGTCTATCAAAAACAATCAGTGGTAGCAATTGAGAGACAGAACAGATGGTATGTGATTCCAGATTCTGCCACATTCCTATAATTGTATTAATTCACTGTTGAAACAAAGTATGTTTTTAATGTCATTCATGAAAGGAGAAGATGACATGCAAGATTTGATCAGTGATGATAATGTGATTTCTTTGGTAAATGCCACTTTCCACAAGTTTCACATTGCTAGCCTCACCAGATCTGCAGTATAGGTAACTACAAATTCTTTTCTGTGATCATCAAGCTGCTACCTTAGTAACACTGTATATAAAATAAAAATATTAATCAGTAAGTCTTTCTTTATTTCATTATGTTCTCCTTCGGAAATAATCCAACTGGAGCCTTTTCAACCTCATTGTAATTTATGAGCCAGCTGAAGCACAATACATTTTTAATAAAAATTAGGTACAAGCAGATACAGCGGATTAATAGTTGTATTATAATTTTATAGTTTTCAATATACACTGCCATAGAAAAGACAATCAAATATGGGGGTCCATTTTAAAGATATAAAATGCAGTATTTATTTTTAATGGAAAGACAATTTAATGAATTACTGAGCCATGAAGAGCCAATGAATGCACTCACTGGGCAAAACAAAGAACAACTAGAAAGATAAGGTATTAAAAAAAACAGACCACTACTGTTTATTTGGGATGTGGACATCTCAGATCTACCAGTTTGCTCAGATTTATGTACAGTTGCAGGAATAACCTCCTTTCCTCAGCAGCCTATACAGGCTGGGAGGTTTTTTTTCATGTGTTTCTGACACACATTAATTAACAATTTATTACACAGGGGAAAATAGGAGTAAAAGTAGTGTTCGTAAATTGATTAAACCATTAGAATTATATCTTTCTCAGATCTACTTTAAACTATATTGATAGAACTGAGTAGTGGAAGTGAAGCAGCCATAAATTTTTACAGTCCTTGCAAACTTTAAAAATATGCATTCCAGGAGTTTAATGTATTATGATACATCTCTTGCCACAAACAGCAGGAAACAAGTTAGTCACTGGTCCTGCAGTCATAGCAACTACATGTGATAAGTATTTTCCTTTGTTTCTAAATATCCTAGTAGTTTTTGCAATAATATTCTTACAAGCACCTTTAAATCCTTCTAGCCTTATGAGTGGGTGTCTCCTTGATCCAAAACCCTTCCAGTTGAATGATGAACTTGCTGAAGAATTACGTATTGTTCAGCATTTATTTGAAAAATAATCTGGCAATTGAATCAAAGCACATCAAAGACAGTTCCCAGCAAGAAAAACAAATCTTTTAGGAAAGGGCAGTTGTTTTTCTCAGAGATGCTAATTACACTACAGCAAACCCCTAAATTTGATGTACGTTATTCCTCTTCAGGGTTTGGGGGTGTGACAGGAAATTGCTTTGAAGGAGACCCCAATGATATGATTTTCTTTTCTTTTTCCTTTTGTTTTCTTGAAAAATGAAATGAATGGGTAACAGAGGGCAAGAAATCTTCAAATACAGCATGCCAACTATGAAATCTTTGAAGGAGTACATACTGGCAGTGTAAAATCTCCACTGGGACCATGCCTTCATCAATTCGAAAGGAAGACTGTCTGAAAGCTTTGAAGAAACCCCCTCCTTCTAAAGAGAAGGGAAATCTTTGAAGTTATTAATCATACATTAATCATTTTAGATAGGTAAACTCTGGAATAAAACTCATCCCAACCTGTAGTATTCTTTCTTGGTGCTTTGCCAACGAAAATATGCAAAACATTACTGTGCAGTAGGCAGCAATAGCAGCCCAGAGTGAGACTTTTTGCAGTCTGGGAGCTTAAGTTTAGTGTAACACGTTAAGCAGATTTTGTCAGCAGGCTGAAAGCCTTCTAAGTTAGAAGACATATAGTATGTATGAATATATTCCTCATTCGGATGCTCTTTTATCCACCCTTTCCACACACATATTTTTCAGAGAGGCTGGCAAAGAGAGCCCATGAAAAAGGCTCTGCTTGTACAGCTTAGCTTTGCAGGAGTTAATGATGGGTAAAGCTCATGGACATCCAGGCACATCGACACAGGGAAGAGGAGGCATTCCTCAGAAGGACCAGTGGAACGTCTGCAGCATCTGGACCTGCCCTTCAGGTCAAGACTGGGTACAGAGAGATGCACTTGGGCCACACACAGGCTATCTGGGTCGGTGCGGGGTAACTGAGCATAAACAGATGGTCTGCAGAGCTCAGCAGATCACAGTGGGTGGTGAAATGGCTCCTTCTGGCCTTGGACAGTGTGATTCAGTGAGTTTAAGAGAGGAGAAGCTGGCAAGAGGGGAAGGTTGTTAACTATTACTGATTTATTTATAGCATTATTAGACTGTGATTTTTCACAGCTGGCATCATAACTGCCCATGTGTTTGCACAGTGCTCACTCTCTCTTCAGTGCCAAGAAAGTACTTGCTTACACAAAAAGACCAGGTTAGGACAAGACCCTCAGTCTCATTGCTAAGGCATACCAAAAGGAGGGCAACTAGGAAGAAACACTGCCAGAGCAGCTCAGCCAGTCCGTGCTCACCCTTGGCTCCCACAAGATGAGTGGAAAATAGGAACCAAGAGGCAGATGGAAAAGCAGAAGAGAGAAAACATTTAACTGCGTCACTTAGTAATATGTTGACAATTCTTCACAGGTAAATTTGCATGTTTGAATCATTATCCTCTCACCAGAGATACTGTAGTACTGAGCATGAACTGTTAATTCTTTAACTGGATAAAGCAAACCTGATGTGCTTTAGTACAACAGTGGCCTCACAGTGTTCATATACTCTCCTCCCACTGTCTCAGCCCTCTGGCCAGGAACAAGCAGTTGAAAAGATGAGCATCAGTCCATAATGTCATAACTCCGTAACTGCTTCGCCTTACTAGCCAATGCGAGCCTGGGGAAACAGCTTTAAAGGAAGGCTGAGCAAAAGAGATCCGTCCACACCAGGGTGGGATGGAAGTAGGCAGAACCAAAGAATGGTGATATATCTGAGATTCAATTTCAGGTTAGGACATGCAAATACATGTGTCTACCTGTAAGCATCTGAACATTCATTAGCAATATCTGGGTAGCAGGGGGAGACAGTTCCCTAAACACAAATAACTAGTACCACTTTAGATATCCTAAGATACCCAAGATATCTGAGGGGTAGATCAGAAAAAGGACCTGCTTTTTCCGTAGCAGCAGTTGCAGTTGCAGTCCAAGGAGATATTTTAGGTCCTACCAGAGGGCAACTAAAGTGAGCTTCTTCTGGCTGTGTTATGTGCCTAGCTCACAAGCTGGCACGTACAAGGACATGCTTACGTTCAATTGTCTTAATCTGAAGCCGTATTCTACTCCAAAAACTCAAAGAAGTAGCTAATTCATGAAATTCATTCAGTAGCTGTCCCATGGCCTCCCTGTGTATTCCTGGTATTGTCGTCTTCTATGTCTATATCCTTTACGGGAAGAAAAAAAAAAAAAAAGAAAAAAGAAAAAGGAAGAAAGGGGGANTTATCTTGTCCTATACTTCCACATAGGCTAAATATGTATGGAAGAGATGTTGTGCCAAAGCAGAAATCTGACTGAGAAACCCATCTCTATCTTTCCCTTTAAGGAGACCAAAAGGATGAATTCCTAGTATTACTACTTAGTTTTTGCAAAATAGCAGGAAGTTCTCTCTCTCTGGCATTATGCAGTCAATGCAGGCTATTGTCCTCAAAAAAAAAAGCAGAAATTGCTTTCAAAGAAACTCAGTGGTCTGAGAATCATCAGTAGTCTAATAGCATCATCATCATTTTGTGGCTTACGAGTGGAAGAATATCATCAGCTCTAAGAGAGAAGTACATGTCACATTATACAGCCTTTGATTATCCCCTTGTGGCCAATCAGAAGGGCCTTATTAGCAGTTAAACTAGTCACTGGCTTTCCAGAGCATCCAACTTATAGAGACAATATACAGGGAATTAGAGGAGAAATAAATGACAGTGACTGGATGGGAAAGCATTGCATCTTCCATAAAATGTGTGTTCTTCACAAGTGAAACTTTAGATAGTGTATATTTGGGACCAGTGCAGTTTTGTAGTGGAGCCAAAAGTTACACATTCAGTCACACAACTTTCCTTACCATCCGTGCACAGGTTCCCATGCCCAGGTGCTGAAGGTGAGGCACCAGGCTGTGGTAAGTTCTGAACAGTACTGCTGTTTTGCAGCAAATCACCTGTTCGGCCCCACTTACTACAGCCTTGTTTGGCTCACAGAGCAGTTTTCATTCAATGCCTGTCAGATTCCTTCTGGAGAAAAGATGCTTTCCATGTGTGCTACTGATGCACTCCATAGTGGGGACATCTTGGCTTGCACCAGTACACAGTCCTTTGGGTAGCCTTGATTGACAAGTCTAGTGAGGATGTTCAGCCACTGAGACCAGAAAGAAACTAGCACAGAGTGAACCCATTGAACCAAATATAGCACAGATACAGGGGTGTCAGCACCAGCTACTTTGATCTACACATCTGCTCTTCTGGTCCCAAAGAAGCCAAGTCAGACATAACCAAATACCCTTTTCTTTTTTTAAAAAAAAAATTAAAAGAATTATACATGCAAGTATTAGCTGCTTAACTAAACACATTTCATGAGCTGGCCTTAATGTCTCTCTGGACTATATTCAGACAAAGAACTGTGATGTTTGAGTTCAAGAAAATGATGAGCTATTCGAATCACTTTGGTACTGAGGGCTTCCAATACAGCCAGAGAGTCAGCTGGAACACTGGTTAAACACGCAGGCTACTGTGACGTGGCTGCTCATGTCCCTTCTCTGACTCCCTGCTAAATCAGGGTACAGATGCTCACTTTTGATCAACTGAATTTGATACCTGTGTTCATTGTAAATCCACTTTGGATGCCGCCACATCTAGGACATGCCATTTGAATACACCTCTCTGGACATCATTCTCCAGCTACGAGAGCAAATTCCTACTGTTTCCTCCCTCCCCTCCCTCCAGTACCGACGTTGACCACTTCAGAGCAGGACCTGACACAAACAGTTCAGTCTTTAACTTATATTCCTATTAACAACGAAGCGCTGGACTGTTACATTAGACAGCACTGAGTAGATCATTAATATGTGACAGTTGCCAGTGCACCTCCCCAACCTCCTCCTAACTAGTCTAAATAGCAAATACATCTGTGGCAGGGAGTTAAGTCAAAAGATCCAGGTCCTGAGTTAATAACAGCCAATGCAGCTTCACCACAGCAGAGCTGTGCCTGCTGAGCTTTGCTCTCCCAGTACTGTCACAGGTAAACAAGATAATGATAACTTCATTAACTTCTAGAAATACCTTTGGTGAGACCTGTAAAATAGGGGGTTTAGATTTGCCTTGTAAATTACTCTCCTGTGTGATCAGTGATCTGAGTCTGCCCTGAACATTTGCTATTTCATTTTTGATCTTATAATAAATTAAAGAATAGCTGTGGTTACGCATCAATTTGTATTTTGGCACTTCTGAAAAGCATGATTTGCAACAGATCATAAGCACATTTTCTTTCCTAATAGATTTTTAGCATCCAGGTAGAAAATGTGCTCAGATAGAATCACAGAATTGTAAGGGCTGGAAGG